>JAFMSR010000003.1:5728536-6286036 GCA_022818135.1 Saxidomus purpurata | reverse complement strand
GTGATCGTTGTAGACAGAACAGAAAGAAACGTTATCTATGTTGAATGCAACTGAATTCCAAGGTGATGTTGCTGTACAGAAAAGGTTGAAATCCTGGCTTCCGCCTTGTAATGAATTTAATTACAGATAGTATACTTTTACTCGGATTGCCTGTGATGGATAACTGAACAGTCTGGATTCGAGATCACACTATACTGATTAGACTGTACGTATGTGCAAGTTCATGTAAATCCATACTGGTCAAAAACGCCTACATGGGTTTTCGCAAAGCTGGGCTCACTTGTTTCTACCTTCAAAAAACAAGGACACTTGGCATAGAGGTGTCTTCATCTATTGCATTATAAAAAACTTCTACCTTCATTTAATTAATTTAAAAGCAGTTAGCAAATACTGCATTTGTTACATATACATTTAGTAGTACCAAACAATTTTACGTACATTTTTAAACAAATTCTACAGAAATTCTTAAATTATTACATGGTGCTTGGTACGTGTTACACAAACGTGCATGGAAAATGGAATCATTTTATTTGAATAAGTGTGTGTTTTTATCTGTATGGGAATAACTGTGCAATTATTACTTGTAACAAAAGGTCAATGAATCAATAGAATTCTTCATTACCCAACTTATTCCTTTCCAAAGCATCAGTGTTTTCTTCTCAAAACAAACACTATGAACCACTGTTACATACAGCCACCTAGTGTGCTTGTACCACTAATAGAAAACTTGTACAAATTGAGACAAGAACAGCACAGTACGCTTCCCGAACACAGCAGCCAGGGGACAGAACATACATGTACAGCGTTAGTATTTCATACTGAGACAGGATAATCTATCACCCTTCAGCTAGATCTACCAAATACATTTTTTTTTCAGATTGTACACAATAACAGGTCTTTGTCTTTCCTATTCTCACCATCATTTTATTTTGATGTATTTCATTTACTTCATTTCATCATATCTAGTATCTAAATAAATAGCCTGGAGCTTGCTCTACCTTGTCACTATAAATCCCCGAGGAAGACCCAAACATAGGATAATTTGACAAAAAGATACGATAATTAAACCAAATAACTTATGTTGGCACTGTTTTCTACGTTTCTACTCTATTTTTCTAATCCAGAATATGCGTGTGTTTAATTTGCTAACCACTACGATAATTAGTTTGAGATTACTTCTGAAAACATTTGAGCATGTAAGATACCACTAGCTGTTAACTTCTATTTTGTTGTAGGTTTGTTTTAGAATCAAGAAGACAGAAAATACTTTCAAATTGTTAATATTTCTACAAGTCATGTGGGATATAGAATATCTACCTCTCATACAGAATGATCTACTTAAAATCTAAATCGATCAAGTGCATGTATTCTTAGTATTGTTAATGCGCATTGTCTTTTGCAACAATATACATAAAGAAACCAAATAGATTAAACACATTCCAACAACACTACATACAGCAGCAACACACACATCTTCCTATAACCACTACCTAGTTCAAACAAAGCTGTGACATCCATACATCAAAGCTGTGACATCCGTACATCATCAAAGCTGTGACATCTGCATATTGCAGATATTAGTTTAAGCTTGCGTTCTTTACATAAATTGTGAACTTTTCTTTATTTTCTTGCAACTTGTATTGCAAATTATTATCTATCCATCATTTATCACTTTGAGACATTATTTTGTCCAGCACAAGCTTTTTTTCTCACTGACCAGCAATACTTCCCTACAGCTCTTGTTTAAGGCATTTCTCTCTATTTCTCATTTAAGCAGCTTGACATGCAAACACTGAAGCAGCATGCATGCACTTTCGGTGCTATAAGCTTACAAATGTTCTGTTTTTGGCAATTTATACTGAACTGGAGGATCCTATCTTTACTACCACTCCTAGCCTACAGCAAGTTTGAACAAGTTATGTCGCTTAACTCTCACCCTGCTACAGTTTCAAAGTGGAATTAAAGGGGTCAGCTGAAAACTTACTGACTGAATAGCTAACAGTGCAGATCATGATCAGTCACATGACCTTTGACTGCATAGATATGTACACTGATCAGGATCTGCATGGGTCACAAAGGCCCAATCACTTGCTTCCAGTAGGGTACGAGTTAAAAAATTATTTTAGTTTTATAGGCAATATAACCAATAAAATTTCCAGCTTGAAACTAGTGTGTTCCATGTGATAGGAGAAAATTTACTATTTAAATATACTTTTGCCTCACTTCTTCATTACATAAAATAAATTCTTGAAGGTAATTAAGTGACATGAAGTTTCAGTAACATTAAAAACTCTGCGTGTAACAGTTCTTGTTCAGTATAAATGATGTCTAAATGACCTTAAGAACCGTGCCATTTTACCTTCCATTCCTGAAGTATGACAAATTCACACATGTTTTACTTTATATACATGTACTGTAATATTATTTGGTATTGCACAATTATGAAATCTCTGTATATAATTTAAAACAATAACTAGAGCTATCACTAAATGTGATTAATACCCCCAAAAGACTGCTTTATAAACTGAGAAAGTTCGTAGTAACAGAATACCTTGCAAACAAACTAAAAAGAGATATTGTTCTTGGCAATAACTCTGTAATTTGTCAAGATAGAGTTATGGTTCTTGTACACTGCACTTCCTCTCATTGTGCTTGACCATTGTATGAAGTTGTATTGAATTCCAACCAATAGTTTTCAAATAATGCTCCGGACAAGTAAAAGTAACAAAGGGCAATAACTCTGAAATGAGTCCAGATAGAGTTATTGTTCTTTCACACTGCACTTCCTGTCATTGTGCTTGACCATTTTATGAAATTGTATTGAATTCCAACCAGTAGTTTTCAAATAATGCTCCGGACAAGGAAAAGTAACAAAGGGCAATAACTCTGAAATGAGTCAAGATGGAGTTATGGTTCTTGTGCACTGCACTTCCTCTCAATGTACTTGACCATTGTATGAGGTGATATTGAATTCCAACCAGTAGTTTTCAAGTAATGCTCTGGAGAAGAAAAAATAACAAAGGGCAATAACTCTGAAATTAGTCAAGATGGAGTTATAGTTCCTGTGCACTGCACTTCCTCTCAATGTGCTTGACCATTGTATGAAGTTGTATTGAATTCCAACCAGTAGTTTTCAAGTTACATGTATGCTCCGGACAAGGAAAAGCAACAAAGGGCAATAACTCTGTAATTAGTCAAGATGGAGTTATAGTTCTTCTGCACTGCACTTCCTCTCAATGTGCTTGACCTTTGTATGAAGTTGTATTGAATTCCAACCAGTAGTTTTCGAATAATGCTCCGGACAAGGAAAAGTAACAAAGGGCAATAACTCTGTAATTAGTCAAGATGGAGTTATAGTTCTTGTGCACTGCACTTCCTCTCAATGTGCTTGACCATTGTATGAAGTTGTATTGAATTCCAACCAGTAGTTTTCAAGTTATGCTCCGGACAAGGAAAAGCAACAAAGGGCAATAACTCTGTAATTAGTCAAGATGGAGTTATAGTTCTTGTGCACTGCACTTCCTCTCAATGTGCTTGATCATTGTATGAAGTTGTATTGAATTCCAACCAGTAGTTTTCAAGTTATGCTCCGGACAAGGAAAATGCAACAGACCGACCGACCGACCGACCGCCCGACCGACCGACCAACCGACCGACCAACCACCGGGTGACTCCTATATACCCCCCTAAACTTCGTTTTGGGGGTATAATAAGTATATGGAGAAATGCACTGCATTTCAAAGTCCTCTATTGTTTGATAACTTAATAAGGAGTGTATCTGTCAAAATCTCTGCTAAATTCCTTCTATAAACAGTACAAACCTAATGTATAACCTCATGTATAACCTTGACCTTCTAGCTAGGAAGTTGCTTGTATCATAATTTTAACTTCCCTTCATATTTAATAGAGCTATGCTCTGAACAAAAAAAAATAGTTCTGTGTTACCTTGTATACCTGCAGTAAGTTCATTTCATGTGTGACCTTGACCTTCATGTATGGAAGCTATATATAACAAAATTGTAGAGGTGTTCTATGCAACACATTGTCTTACTATGGTGAACATGTTTGTAAAGTTATTTTAAAATCCCTCAAACAAAGTTATGCTCTGGACAACCAGATAAATCTATGTACCAAGTTTGATCTTGACTTTGGAAGTATATGTAGTTGCTTGTCAAATTGTTTGAAAATTGGCCATTCATATAGAATAGACTGGACATGAAAATGTGGACATGGATGGAACTGTGCAAACAAATAGTTCCCACTACCAGTCCAGTAATGGCTAGGTCTAGTGAATTGAACGTAATGTCAGTAAAGTACAACTAACAATAAACATACACTCATGCACTTTTAAATTGACCGCACATAAAATGATGTATAGTACTGTG
This sequence comes from Saxidomus purpurata, assembly GCA_022818135.1. NCBI lineage: Eukaryota > Metazoa > Mollusca > Bivalvia > Venerida > Veneridae > Saxidomus > Saxidomus purpurata. Next base: position 6,281,651 of record JAFMSR010000003.1, on the reverse strand, counting down.
GAAGGAAACAGTAGAACCTGGACATCTGGTTACAATAAACCATCACACATACCACCCTGGATGGGACTCGAACCCAGGTCAAATGCTCATCGGATAACATAATTCAAATATCACTTTTAGTAGGGTCAAGATAAAAAGCTAAGGAAAGTATGCTGTAACTATTGGGATGGGGTGTAAGTCAAGAGATTCTGAAACAGAGCATCTGCCTGTCAACATACCTACATTGTGAGCATGGAAATTATCAGCTGAAATACCAGATATTACACTTAGAGTGACAAGTTTCACCAAGGTCCAATGAAAAATGCAGCCTTTATTGCATACACAAAGTTTTTCCATGATTTATTTATTTATTTCCTTTGGAATGAGTCATGTTAGAATAATTGCCTATCTAAAGAAGCCTACAAACAACATGATTACAATAATAGCATAGAAATTTAAAGTCCACTTCTGCATCGTCAGAAAGTTTTGAATTTATGCTTAAATATTTAAGAGACATACAACACCTTGTGATATTTTTACTATTTAGTACACTTTTCATTAAAGACAGCAGCAATTCTACACCAAGTTCCCAACTCTGACCCCTAAAAATCTTCTAAAATGAACAAGTCTCTTTCTCAACTTACGAAATACCATACAATGTACATGTTGAAACCTTATTAAACGTATAGTGAACAATGTAGACTATTATCAGACTGGACGGATATGCAGACTGCTCCTGATCTGCACTGCTAGTAACAGCAGAATTATGTACCAGCTACACAGTATAAACTTAAGAACCGAGACAAACATAGCTTACCGAAAGTATAGGCCTCTTGTTTGTCCTCTCCGAATGGTTTTCTTCTCAGTATGAAGTCAACAATACGTGATCTCTCTGGATTTGTGAAGAACAGTTCCCGGTTATTTTCTGGTATATCAAATCTGTGAAACGGAAACAAATGATTGGTTTTTAGTTTTGTTTCAACAGAAGAAGGAATCACTTCACAAACACAGCACCATTCTCATTAACTTGCGCAATTGCGTAGAATCTCATCTATCTGGTTTCGAAACAATAACCTAATTTGTACTGTATTTTTATGTTTTCCAATTCAAACAAAATTCTAAACAATAAGCAAGATAATATTTTTCAATTCACAATTTTCAAACTCTATAAAACAAAACTACCCAGCAGTATACAAGATACTAACAAATATTCCCTCTCCCTGTTGAATGTAAGCGTTGCCTCTTTTTTGATCGTCGGGAAGATGTTCTGGTCTAGCTGGAAAGGATTGGTGACGATGTTCACCACATTGAGGATCGAGTTCCACAGGGTTGTACTCACTGCCTTTACTGGGTTCTGAAATTAAAAATGGAAGCTGTATAAATTTCAGTATTCTTTTATCACTATGCGTGTAGCTTACAGCTCATGTACATAGAATTACGATTTAAATGAATTAATTCCAATGGAGCAACAGGGACCCTAGGAAAAAATTATTTTCAATCATAATACATGAACAATAACCTGCATATGATCTATCTTTGAAACTCCTAAAGGTAAATCATAATATAATGATGCCATCACCTATTAAATGAATCCACTCACTGAGATTGCATAATATTCAAAATTAATGGTAAGTCACTCTTGATCCTGATTGGCTGTAGAGATGGATAAACTATAAATAGCAAACCAACGATGATTTCTGTTTATTTAACACAAACAAAACAAAGCTTATGTATTCCTAAATTCTTTGTTGTTGTTTTTTTTTTAAATACATCAGCATAAGCCTGTACTCTCTATTTTCCATGAAACTATTACAAGAAATCCTGACTACAGCTAGCAACTAAAACTACAAGAGAAAAAACGAGAAAGGAAAGTTTGTCAAAGGTGATCTTTTATAAATATATTTCTGTAGAAATATCTCAGGACTATAAATTTAATTTATACATCGTCCTCTAGCAGTTTATTTACCAATTTAACTACTAAAAGCGTACAATGACTAAATACTGACATATACAAAACATATATGTAATCCTAACTTTAATGGGTTAATTTAGATCACAGTAGAAGTTACTACAACATCGAGGCGAGGAGCTACGTTTTTGATGATTACTCTGTGTGGATTTTAGACATCTCTCTACATTACTCTAATGGTGATTCAAATAGGCGTGTCTATTATACATTATTCTGTAATATAACTCGTGAAATGCAACTACAGTGTTTTAATCAAATCGTTTTTTTTACCCCAGTGTTCCGTGGTATGCGAGAGTCACTCTTAAATGGATTAAACATTTGTACAAATTCATAAACTGCTAGAAAAGTATCAATTGTATGTCATAAAGTGTCTGATACCTTACCTAAGTTTTATTATTGTAATGGCATTTTCACCTTAAGTTTTAGTTAACATGGCTGTATATGATAAGGAGATGGATAAATGTATGGTTTACTTCACCTGACAGTATAAAATATGTGTCATGTATGGGATGTATGGCTAACATGACTGTTTTGAATATAGGTCATGTACAAGATGCATGGTAAACAAGACAGTATAAAATATGTGTCATGTATTGGATGTATGGCTAAAATGACTGTATTGAATATAGAAGGTCATGTACAAGATGCATGGTAAACAAGACAGTATAAAATATGTGTCATGTATTGGATGTATGGCTAACATGACTGTATTGAATATACAAGGTCATGTACAAGATGCATGGTAAACAAGACTGTATAAAATATGTGTCATGTATTGGATGTATGGCTAACATGACTGTATTGAATATACAAGGTCATGTACAAGATGCATGGTAAACAAGACTGTATAAAATATGTGTCATGTATTGGATGTATGGCTAAAATGACTGTATTGAATATAGAAGGTCATGTACAAGATGCATGGTAAATAAGACAGTATAAAATATGTGTCATGTATTGGATGTATGGCTAAAATGACTGTTTTGAATACAGAAGGTCATGTACAAATTGCATGGTAAACAGGAGAGTATAAAATATGTGCCATGTATGGGATGTATGGCTAAAATGACTGTTTTGAATACAGAAGGTCATGTACAAGATGCATGGTAAACAGGACAGTATAAAATATGTGTCATGTATGGGATGTATGGCTAAAATGACTGTTTTGAATACAGAAGGTCATGTACAAATTGCATGGTAAACAGGACAGTATAAAATATGTCATGTAGGGGATGTATGGCTAAAATGACTGTTTTGAATACAGAAGGTCATGTACAAGATGCATGGTAAACAGGACAGTATAAAATATGTGTCATGTATGGGATGTATGGCTAAAATGACTGTTTCGAATACAGAAGGTCATGTACAAGATGCATGGTAAACAGGACAGCATAAAATATAGGCCAATATAGAGTACTGAGATTGTGTATGGGATGTGTATTTATAAGACTGTATTGCATATATACGGTTATGTATTGAAGACATGGTAATAGGATATAGACAGTAATGGAGTTGAGCTATTGTCAACATTACTGTTTGGGATATTAAGTGTCATGTATGGGAAATATGTTAACATGACTGTATTGGAAATAATGGGCAATGCATGAGATATAGGGTTAATATGACTGTATAGTATTGAGGGTCATGCATGGGAGATATTGTCAATATGACTGTAATTGAGACTAGAACTGTCACAAGAGTGACAAATTATACCCCCACAATACAGCTTTGTCACAGAAGTATGGCAACCATAAGAAAGGAATGGCCACAAGGACACAGAGTTATTATACATTATGACCTTTGACCTACTGACCCCAAAGTAATTAGTTTAAAAGAAAGCGCCTGGACAAGCGTAAAAAATTGCGCCTGGACAAGCCTAACAAATAGAAACCATTCAAATGTTCCAAGTAAACCATTTTACTGTAAACCATTTTACTGTTCAGGCTCACTGTGACCTTGACCTTTGCCCTACTGACCCCAAAGTCGAACTTGACATGTACTTCGTGATGTTAGAGCTGTGTACCGAAAATTATTTAAATCGGTCAAGCCTTTCATGAGTTATCATCCGGAAACTGTTTTACAGTTCAGGCTCACTGTAACCTTGACCTTTGAGCTACTGACCCCAAAGTCGAACTTGACCTGTATTTCATAAAGTTGCACGTGTGTACCAAAAATTATTTAAATCGGTCAGCCTTTCATGAGTTATCATCCGGAAACTGTTTTACAGTTCAGAGTCCTGTGACCTTGACCTTTGACCTACTGACCCCAAAGTTGAACTTGACCTGTATTTCTGAAGTTGCACTGTGCGCACCAAAAATTATTCAAAAGGGTAAAGTCGTTCATGAGTTATCATCCGGAAACCATGAAAAGCAACGACCCGACCGACAAATGACAACCACCCCCCGACACCCCCTCCCCCTATATACCCCCCTAAACTTCGTTTTGTGGGGGTATAATAATGGGCAATGCATGAGAGATATGTTTATCAAGACTGTATAGCATAAATAGCATCATGCATTTGGGTTATGGCAAACAAGTATGACATACACTAATCAACACATGCTGAAACATCAACTTGTACAATATGTGACTGCACAACATTGTAAATGTGTCAATTTACATAAAACTTGAATCCACTTGAAGCTACTGAACTCTAAGGTATGGTTCATAATCATGGCTCATTTGGCAGCATACTAGTAAATGATATGGATGACTTCTTTAACATTAGAGTGGTGGAACCTATACTGGCAGTATCCCTATGCTGGTGGTATCTCCAACCAGAGCTGTCAGTAGGACAGCGCGCTCGACTTTTAAGTGCTTGCCTATAAAACAAAACTTTGACAGTTAAGGGCACACAAGACTTTAACTAGGAATTTCTAAGTACAAATAAAGAAGCATTTTCACAGAGTTATCTTCTTTTGCTTACAGATAGGTGTCATGATGGTACATAAGTACTCCAACTTTCAAAGTAATATCTCAAATGGTTAAGTCAACAAGTGGACAAGAATGAAAATTTTAACCGAGTTTCTGAGTCAAAAAGGGCCATAATTCAAATAAAATCCTTGACAGAATTACCTTCTCCTGCCCATGTTTTGGGATCTGATGGTAAACAAGTATTCCAACTATCAAATTAATATCTCAAACAGTTTAGTCAAAAAAGTGGACTGGTACGAAAAACTTAACCAAGATTCTAAGTCAATAAAGGGCCTTTAATTTTTAAAACAAATCCCTGACAGAGTTACCTTCTCTTTGCCTACAGATGGGGGTAATGATGTTAACATGCTTCAAAGTTTCAAAGCAATATCTCAAAGGGTTAAGGCAATAAGTGGTTTTACCCATATTCAATGTATTTTCTAAGTAAAAAGGGGCATAATTCTGTCAAAAACTTTGACAGAGTTATGAACTCTTGTCTGTTGATGTAGGTCTGATGGTTAACAAGTATGGTTAGTTTCAAAGCAATACCTCCAATGGTTTTGAAATAAAGTGAGGTGGTACGAAAAACTTAACCAAGCTCAATACACTTTCTAAGTCAAAAAAGGGCCATAATTCTGTCAAAAACCTTGACAGAGTTATGTACTCTTGTCTGTAGATGGAGGTTATGATGGTAAACAAGTATGGTAAGTTTCAAAGCCATACCTCTAATACTTTTGAAATAAAGTGGGGTGGTACGAAAAACTTAACCAAGGTGTGACGCCAACTCCGACGCCGAGGCGAGTACAGTGAAAAAACGGCTATTTACAGAAAAACAGATGAAGAAATATTTTTCGGGGTAAATTCAGCATTGACAGTCGATGAAATGCTTTTACAGCAAATGTAGTGATAGCCGCGCGTGCAGCTCTGTGACGTCACAGCAGCCGATACAATTGTAATAGATCCATTTCGCTAGAAAAATTCTTAAATACAGACATCAAAATCACCCTGTTAAAGTTAGCATTTTTGATAAAACTTATTTCTTTTGTATACAAATATATATTCTATGGCAACTGTAATCTTTTGTTAGTTAATATTTAGGCTCTAAAAACTGTTTCCCACCTGTTGGTTGTCAAATATCACATACCGCCAGCTTGGTTCCCTTCGTGGTGAAATTTCAAGTTTTGACATGTGTCGTGTCAATAGCTCCCAGAACGACATAGTCACGTGATGACGCACCATCAACATCTTGTTTAGATTTGCAGGGATAACATTATGTTTTCGCTGAGGCAAATCAAAATGGTTAGGATTTCCTGCTTTCTGAACAGCTGATAAACATTCAAAATACCTCCAGCATAGGTTCCCCCACTATAGTTAAAATTTACAAAACTGCACAAGACATTACGCCATGTTAGTTGCCAGTCCCTCAGGCTACACTGATTTCAAATAGACAATAAACAAGGACAAAAACATGTGCGCATTGTTCCTTCAAACAGAGATATGTGCCTACACAGGAAAAAAAATAAGTGAGTGCAAAACTAACATGCCTCTGCATGACAGAATTGACATTTGGATAGAAACAGGTAATAACAATAAAAAAAATGTGCACAAAGAAATAACAGTAAAATGCAAAACTAAGATTTACCCACCCATACTGAAGTACAGGCCTTTCTTTCAAATTTAAAGACTGATCTCATTGTAAAATTTCAAATTTTCAAAATTAAACTTGATCTAAACTTGGCAGCTGAAACTCTGAAAATGTACTGGTGTTCTGATGAAGTACAAAACAAAGGCCTGATACACGGCAAGTTTTGGTGGGTATTATCCCTTGCCCAGCTGAGTATCTAAAGTGGAGATGTCCATCTATAAATTTGGACAGTATAATTATTTGGTAAAAGTGGTTCCCACTGAAAATTTACTGAGTGAACAGGAAACGTTGCAGATCATGACCTGATCCCACAGATAGCAAGATTATCATGATTTGCACCAGTCGCAGAATAATTTGCCATCAGCAGGGTAAAGGTTAAAACATCAAGTAAACACTAATCAACTTAACAATGAATATTGCACACAACTGCATGCATGCATGTTACCAGTATTTTGTCAGCAAAATGGGGTTCAGCCCTGTAGTAGACATTCTTTTCCTGTGATTGTGTGACAGCATAAACAGACACAAGCTCAATCTTAGTTATATCTATATAGCTATATACAGCACTTACTCATAAAGATTTAAGTATAAGCCTTGTGAAATGACCTGAGAGTGCAGAACTGACCATTATGAAATTTAACTATAACTGTTTGTTAACATTGTAACCCATGTCCATTCCCAATGGATGTACAAATGGAACCATTTTCTGCCAATTGTTTTAAAATGTAATACACCATAACATCGCCTTGCACTCTCAGGCCATCCCACAAGGCCTGTGGTGAAATTCAGTGAAGTGTGTTTGTCCTACCACAAAGTAACATTGACTAGACAGGGTTGATGAGATGAGTGGTATAGCTAGTGCATCAGAATGCTGTATGACAGCAAAAACTTTTATGTTCATATAATTATGAAGACTTTATAAAACTCAGATGAGCATACAAACAAAATGTGCGGGGAAAGAAAGAAAAAACTCAGACAAGTAATTTAAAAGATGCAGCTGAACAAATGTATAAAGTGTTAGTCCAATATTGTGATTTTTTGCGTGCTCACACTCTGTACTGCAAGGAAGAATCTTGGTATTTTACTTAGTAAATGTGAAGGAAATAATGGTAAAAAAGGGTAATAGCTGTCAATAAGAGTGTACAAGCTGCCAGTAAGAGGGTACAAGCTGCCAGTAAGGGTACAAGCTGCCAGTAAGAGGGTATAAGCTGCCAGTAAGAGGGTACAAGCTGCCAGTAAGAGGGTATAAGCTGCCAGTAAGAGGGTACAAGCTGCCAGTAAGAGGGTATAAGCTGCCAGTAAGAGGGCACAAGCTGTCAACTTTATATAGATTCATACAACACTCTCAGAACACATCTTGACTGGTACTCGGCAATTCTTAGAACACATCGTGACTGTTCTTGGTGCTCCAAAGAATACCAGAAATTTTGCTTAAATGTCACCTTCAAGTGGTGTTTATGATGTAAATGAATGGCAGTTTTAAGATTAGTTTCAAAATCAAGCCTAGCTCATGTTTGTATGAACCTTTTCAGCGATTAGTAAGCTTATTATAGCTGCAAGCAAAGCAATTCTACACAGCAAGCAATGACATCATAAAACTGAGCCTAGCTGCGGGAAAATCAATGTGACACATTTGCATCCTGTATAGATTCAGAACAATATGCACAACTGCTCTGTCTGATCTGAACCCATACTGGATGACTTATCCTTAACAGAAAACTGGAGCAACACCATAGGTCTGGCAATTACAATAATGATACACAATGATTACATTTCTTTCTCTTCTTTTATTTACAAAAATAATAATAATATCTGCTTCTTTTCCCACAGCTAGGCTCATTCATATAAATACTGGCCTCTAATAAAAGTAGCAAACTATTTTTCCAGTGTGTAATGCTAAGGCTTTTGTTACTGAATGCTTTGATTTTCATTAAATTTTCCAGTAAAAATTGTAGCATTCTTATTTATTTTTCCTCAGTATTTCATTTGAAAATATGCCAACCATGTTTCATTTGCATAATTTTCAAATATTGCTTTAATGTTTGGCAACTAACTATATTTTCTTGCAGAACCAATAACTTTTTATAGGTTGGTCCAAAGACGGACAACAATTCAAGATGGCTCAGAAAATATTTGTATGAAAATCTAGCACTAAATAGTGATATATCGTCTTTCTTAAACCATCCAATCATGCCCCACTTCACACATCATTAATTATTCTTAAAATGACTTCCAATGCATCATTAGTCCTTCACACACCTCTATTTATCTAAATGCTAATCCAAATCATACAAATTCATTCGCTTTTAACCAACACATACATCAAATCAGCATCTCATATTAACATGACAAATTCAACGGCACTGCCTGTTTCCATAGCAACCTATACTCACCATATCCACAGTCTCCTGTAAATGAGTTAGATATATACTATCATACAACAAAAGCAAAGCAAAAATAAAATATACCCATACCAGTTTACACTGGTGATTGCAAAATAACATTTGGCTCAGGATTTTTTAAGCACAAAACAATGAGAAAATTAAAGAACATGAACATGAAAAAGAAACAAATAACTACAACAGACATTATACATGTATATAACAAGTTAAGTGTGACCAGACAGTCTACTAACCACTTCAATGTTTCTACCATACACATCTTAACAAAACAAAGTTAACTCATAAATCGTAATCTTACTAAATCAACGGTAAAATGCAAAACAGACGGACTTAAAGACTGGTTGAAATGTTTGCAGAGATCTTTGGTTTCTTGCCACAACTGACTTAATTTGTATAATTCAAGAATCATAAAAGTCATGAATCATAAAAATTTTAAATCATAAAATTCATAAATCACAAAATTCATAAATAACTGTGCTGTCTTTGATATATCTGTGCGTCTACATAGTCTATGTACATAAAGAGGGTTGACTGCGAAACTGTCTCATGTGTCTCTATTTCTATATACAGTTTCATGGTCGGCCCTCAAATTACACCAGTGTATGATTATTTCTCATACTATAAACATGCAAGCCTACAACAACAACAGCTGTCAGACAGCCAGTGCTTGACTATGACAAATTTCACTAGTATGCAAATCAATTTTTTTCAAAGATAAAAAAGAAAAAACAAATTTGTTACGACTGTGAATCAAGGGAAAAGAGTTAAACTGCTTATCAGTTATTTCAGTATTAAGAAGCATTGGTGTTAGATATCCTGCTTAAGCTAGATATACTGTAGAAATATACTTTGTTTAAGTCTTTGATGTTCTTAAGCATTATGTGAGCATGAAAAAGTACCAGTATCAGTAAGAAATAGACTCATGCATTAATCCCAAGCGAGGCCAAAACATGTAAATATGATATCTTTCTAACCACTTTCTCTGCATACTTTTTCCTCCTATAACTTTGCCTTGTTTCTTGAATTGTATAATGATTTAAAAATGTCATAAGAGAGAGGGACGGTAAATTGCTTTATATCTTATTTTAAGGCTAGGTTTCCATGGGAATAAGTAGGAACTGAGTTCAGAATGACCAATCCCTCATGGCTGAGTTACCCGACAACATTGTACTGAAAAGACTTTTAAAATAAATAATCAGTAACAAAAGTGAGCTCCACATAAATCAATAATAAATTAAAGTACTTAACAACATGTGAAATTTACATTTAAAGATGTTATCTTACCTCCCATTTTGAGTACTTCTTCTTAATATTCTCAGCTGTCAAACTCTGAAATAGTGTAAAAGATACATGTATGTTCAGAATATAACTTGTGCTGATTGGCTTATTAAATTTTTCTCTGTTTATAAACCAAGCCTTCTTAATTCAACAGGCCCGGGGAAGTCATCCTAGGAGGACGCAGGAGTTGTCACTGCAAGTGACATATGCCCCTTGAAGCTGTGTTCTGATATTTAAGTGTGACTTTGAACTCTGTGTTGAGCTGACTTTGACCTTGCGAGTGACACAACTTCAAAGACTTCTCATGAAGAGTATCATATTGCAGACCACAATCTAAACTTCAACACAGAAGTGTGACTTTGACTTTTGACCATAAGAACAATTATTTTGCATGACACCTGTGAAGTTTGATTTGAATCCAACAAAGACCAAGACAGGCTATCACAAAATAAATACAACTGAAGAAACCAACAATGTGTTCTCCATATATATTTCTCTGTGACATTGAGAAATTAATCAATATCAATGCCTGGAATTTTGCCTATGCTTACCTTTTTCATTTTCAACTTCATCTTAAGGATTTCCCCATATCGGGTCAGAACTTCCCACGGTGCATGTATCTTCACAAAATGCACTTCTTCATCTCTCTGTAAGGTAGATCAAAGTACATGTAAACAGCAATTGTCTAAATCTTCATAAAACATTCAAATAAATGCAATACTCCTTGTTACTCTATACATCCATCATCTGAATACAGAAAAGTTCCTATAAAAAGACCACCTTTTGGACCTGTAAAACATGGTTTTATTTATTTACTGAATCAACCTTATCATAGACCCTTTACTATGAAATGAACTGTATGGCTCTGAAATATTTGGTCTTCATATCAAGGCTGTTTATATTGTGTGGTCTTAATAGCGGAACTTTACTGACACTTAGCTCCTATTTAGCAAATAACCCTTTCAATTTCAATTGATTGATCAGTTTGAATCCTATGTAGTCCCTGCCCTACGCAGAATAAAACAAAATTTCCGCTAGGCACAACATCAGTCCTACATTTCAAAAGAACTTATTGCTAATTCCTTTTTTTTTTTACTTCTGACTGATAATACAACAGGAAATACCAGGAAGAACTTGTAAATCATAGCTGTTTTCTCTCAAATATCTGTAACTCAATAACTATTATATTCAGGAAAACATCACAATCTTACCGTGTCGTATTCCAGCATTAGCCCTTCTTCCCTCAGATTTCTCTCGAACATTTCTCGAGCTTTTCTTGCTTTCTCCGCATTTTCATTTTCTTTCGTTGGTACATCCCACGCCAAAACATAGTCAATACGGCTAACTCCATCTGTGAAAAACAAGTTCCTCCCCTGAAACAGAGTTTACAAATGAAATTAACATGGCACAATAAAATGTATTTTACTTTTACAGTCCATATAAAAGAAGTGTTCAGATTGTTGTTGTTGTGCGAGTTAAACGCCCGTTTTAACCATATTTCATATTTTTATAGGCCGGCAGTTTATCTACTGATAACCATCGTTCCTGGGAAAAACCAGTACTAGATCCAAATTCTCTGTAAGAAACTGCAAACTTTCTCACAAAAACAGACATGGTAGAAGCAGGGCTCAAACCCATGAACTTCATTCTATGAGAGTTTATAATGATTTCAAACATCAGTGACTACAGAGGTGTTTTTTTGGAAAAAAAATCCTATAATTACACTTGCTATATGTTAACTACACTGGAAAATTTATGTAAGGATGTACACTTTCATAATTTTTAACATTTTGCCACTAAAATCAGTAGGTACCTTACCTTTTCCAGTAGAGTTCTATAAATGTTACTTTATAGGTAAAAATGCATTGATCTATAGGCATGTAAATCTTCTTAAATATTCTTTTTGCATAAAGGTCCAATGATCTAGAGGCTAGCAACATGATCATGACACATCCTTTCAACAATAAATTCTACAGTAATTGTCACTATGGTAACACTTGAAAAAAAGAGTCTAAAATGGAGCAAAATGAGCCCAGTAAACTTGCTTACCTTCTTTTTAGGTCCTGTAGTGGTATCGCCTCTTGGGTCTGTGGACACTGCAGCATGGCCATCATCTGTAAGAAAACAAAAACCTCTTACATTACAAATCAAACATGTATACTTCAATATGATACAGAAATGCAGAATACCCTGAGCATATGCAGAAAAGTTGTATAAACAAGGAGGTTGTTATTCTATGAAAAGGTTATTAAAAGTTGTGCAGTAAAAAGTTAATAAAAGAGAAATAGACTATTGGCAATTAAAGCTTTAAATAACTTTATAGTGGTCAATTTTTAATTCACCCATCATGGGCCTGGCACAAAGCTATTTTAGATACATACAAAAGAGATACAACATGTTTGCAACAACCATACTAAAGCAAATCTGGACATTATGTACACTGAATGACCTTAGATTCAGAATAATGACCTTGACCTTTACAGTACCATTCTGGGAGTTGGGTGTGCCTGATGCATGTGAACTTTTGAACAACTGTGTTAAATTAAACCAAAATTCCACCATTCATGACAAAATTGCTTGTGCCATCCAAAGTATGGATGGACCACCCACTTTCAATGGACAGATAAAGCAATTAGAGCTTTTAAAACTTGAATAACATCTGTCAACAGATCAACAGCAATCACACTTTATCAGACAGTATCAGTGTAAAGTAGTTGACCTTTCAATTGATAATGGTATAATTAAGTAACTTTTATCAATTATAAATGACACTTGTTATCGGTATATCTATCTGATCAATGGTAAAACACTTCAATTTATCGCTATCATATCTGAATCATATGTAACAGGGCTTTTAATAATGCCAAATAGGCTGTTTTGCTGCTAAAAACTGCCCACGCATTTTTTTGGGTTCCTGGCAACCACCAACTTTCAAGATACATACAACCACCAGGCGTTAAGGCTTGTCCTCAAACTATCATAGCAAAATTGGAAAATTTCTTTTTTCCTAATTGGCCCATTGAGCTCAATTTAAAAATATGTTTAATGTGACGAAGAGAAAAGTAATAGCCGGCCAAATTCATTTTTAATATCGGCCTCCCCCCCCCATCCCCCACACAAAAAAAAAAAATGCCAAATAGGCAGTATTAATCATGGCTATCTTAAATTCTTTTTTTTTCGGTATTCCTCTTGTTTACCTTGCAACCATATCATTTGGCGTGGATTTCAAACATGCTTTTGTCTTCTTAACCCAAGTATGATACAAGATCAAGTAAGTACTTTAGATCAGAATTATACAATGGATTATCTTTTCCCCCCGACAGTTAACATCGGCCAGCTTATTAGCCTAGACAATAATAAGACCCAAAAATGTTACTGACAAACCCAATTGTACTTGCTCTTATACACTTAAACACTGAAAACACAACCCAATAGTTCTTTGAATAATATGACGTCTATATTGTTTTGCTTGAGTTCATAAACTGCAGCATAGAACCAAAGAAATTTGGGGAATAACATGTTAGGCTGTTTTGATAACGATTAGAATAAAATAATGACTTAAGTTAGCTGGGCCCATTGAGCTAAATGATTTATGTTGATGCGATTTTCATAAGTTTAATGTGAAGAAGACAGAAAAGGTAAAATACAAACTTACTACTTCAAATGAATCATAACATCACTGACTTGATTATTACTAAATTTAATGTATTTTCACTGTCATCTGACAGAACGTTTAAAATACAAACAAAAGGCATGCAAGGATTATTTTACAAGCATGCATACACACTTGATTCATACATGTACATAGCATTTGAACAACAAAAATTAAGGTAAATCCATCTGGGATCCCAAAACATGCATAATTATGTCAATTAATTGCTACCTTTAAACACCTTAGTTATAACATCAAGACATTAAAATACCCTTTTAAAAATTACAATATTTTGCCATCTTTTGTTAAGTTTGGCAACAAGTTTACACTTTTATTAACTTGATGAACAAAAATATTTACCTTGCACTCAAAAATAGTCTGTATATAGCCCTTAATTCGTTTTCAGTGTCCTAACATAAAAATTCAATTGATATAAGGGTATGTTCACTTAACCAACATAAAATCACTCAATTGACATCATATTGCATTTACAAATAGCATGAAAATGCCTGAAAATAATAGCACGTAATACTGACTGACAAATAAATACTAAAGCGTAATACCTCAGTGACAGTATATATAAACCAAAACACAATACCTGCCACAGCCAATGCCACGGAATCGTGTTCTACTAGCTGTAAAGAATCCATCTCTTGGATCAATAATGTTCAAAATTGTCAAGAATATACCTTTATAGGAAATCTATATTGGTACACAAATGAATTGGGTAAACATACACTTTTGGTACACAGTCTCACTGTTGTTTTATGCAACGGTCACGCTAATTGCAGAATATATCCGAAGGACACTCCAGGGAGTCTACCGTAAGTCATGTGACTAATATTTTGTCCACGGGTAGTTGCAAGAAAAAATCCCTTCTACAGTCACCATCAAATATTAAGGTGAAATATTTCACTGTAAAATCAACTGCTTACTTATTTAATAGGTTATTTCCTAACCTATTCATCACATACCACTGCTCAACACTTATTAATTACGTTAAATATGCTAAAAATAGAAATAAAACATTTTTCAAGTAAGAATGAAATGTTTATGCTTGTCAAATGACATAAAATATCCCACTTTAAACTGCCGCTTCTGTTTTATGTTGCAGTTTCTTGCTAATTTCAATTAACAGGAAAAAAATCCACCAACTTCAAAATTTTCACTTGTACACAAACTGTTAACATCCTATCATGCCCATGTCATATGTCAAGTTGAAGATGCATAGATATGAGTAAGATATTAGTCCAGTTATCAAGATGCAAAATTCAAATTTGATCCAGCTGTGAAATATGAAAAGACCGAAAACAAAATCCCTGCATGTTTTCAGACAATTTGCATTGCATGATATAACAACAAAGTCAATTTTCCTTATAAATGCATACTTTCAGGGGAAATTTAGTCTGCACATTCACTTTCAAGTGCAGTTACCCACTTACAGCTTAAACTACCTGTTATAAAGAGATATATCATGAAAATTTATAATACAACTTACATAACCCGTTACCAAAACCATAAATCTAAAGATTTTACTGCCTTGTAAATTTCCTTTTGCCTCACATTTCCGGTTACTTTCTATTCAGATGTAATCTTAGTATTCTATAAACATTATCTCAGTATTTGATCAACAGATTCACTTCAGGCTATCACCAAATTTGATACAAATCTCTTCACTAAATTCGACACTTGAACATGAAAAAAAAACTCCTTTCCAATTGCCAAATGGCAATAACTCCTGAGACATGATTACAAGAGTTACGGGACTTGCCTACATGAATTAATTTCATGATTTTCAGTATTTTAGTAGAGGAGGCTGTGGCATCCAACATATAATTCCAAGCTTCCCGACAAAGCCAGGTGTTAGTAAATGCTTAACCAGAATTATGGAAAAAGAAACTTTCCCCTCGTCAAATCAAAATTGTAATCAGGAACATCTGAATAGTTATATGATAAGATATACTTTGATTACTGCAACCATTATAAAAGAACAACAATCAATTCTGGAACATACTTAACAGTTGTTATTGTTACAATTTAGAATGCATTGCTAGTTGAAAATGACCATACCAGTATACAGCAACAATCTTTACAAATGTGTACAAACTGAAACAGTTATAAGAAGTTCAGAATTCTTCCCATGGTTTACCTGAAGGTAATGAAAGACTATCTAGGTCATCAAAATGGGTCATCTGTTTGTACGATGTGCGAGAGCGGGCCGGCCACTCTGATAGAGGCTCAGACCCAGCACCATCATTGTACGACATCCTTTCAACTTACGATCTAAACGTTCATAAAAACTTTGCAATATCGTCCTATCCAAATTCACTTCCTTCTAAACAGGTAAATGCTCCTTTGCACACTCCAAGTGTTTTTCGCACTCAAATATGTTTTCACAATGTTTTTAATGCAATAGATCAATATTTGCTTCCAGTTTTAAAATCCTTACAAAAACTTTCATTCAAAATAAAAGTAACACTTAAATCCGAAATACCTTTTGAAGAAATACGATACTTAGATGTTTATGATAATCTGTTTTACATGTATATAGTTATTTGTTTTTATTTGGTAGCTCTACAGCATTTTACCACTTTTGCATACATGTACCTAATGAGATGTCATATATGTAATTTACTTCAGCTTTGCTTCACAACACATCTAATTTTCAAAATGATATGTTTACATAAAAAAACATGAGAATGTGATATGATTGCTTCCCACGCATGCTGCATTAACACAGGTATCAAGAACTGAAGTCTGTTTAAATGCAAGTAGTTAACCGATGAAATCTAGATCTAGTAATTTAAGTGATAGGCAATTTAGTGTGCAAAAAAACGACCCTGAAAAAATTGAAACACAATTTTAATGCTGTAAGATTTTGTTACTACCTGATTTATCATTCCGATTTAAAAATAACCACAAACATAAACAGAAAAAATATTTGACAGTCAGTGAACTGTAACTAACATCTCGACTAGTGTATATGGTAGTACAGTTTTACAACTTATTTATGATCACACGTTACGGTTTCATTCATTCATTCCCATTACTACACACTATGCGAACCTGTCTCTCAGGTCAGTGTTTAAATGACTGTCAAAGTACGCCCAACAGGTGAGATAATGTGATCGTATGTGACCTTTGAATGGAAGACAGTTTTTTAAAGGTACGAAGGTCAAGAGAGAGTTATTGAAAATTTCATAACTTCAGGTTTCATTATCAGTACCCGAGATATGAGACTTAATAATCACAGTCTATCAAGATAAAGTCTTAAAGACACTTAAACAACATTGAAGATCATTCAGATCACACACAGGTCAGTTACTACAACCTGACAGCATTGCAATCCTGATCAATAACAACTTAACACCAGCATTTACTCCAGTAATCATTGATAAATAAATCTCTTTAAATGCCTACACAGTATAGAAATTTAAATACATTCAATATTCATTCAATCTGATATTGATGTTATTCAGTGTATTTGCACATGTATAAATGAAACATATTTTACATAAATTAAATATTCCAGTCACTTATCAATATCCATTCTTCCATCTGAAAAAGTAGATTCAATATTGGCCCTGGACCTCCAAACATGTAACGGTCCATAACTTACAGAGGGTATATAGAAGTCACTTCACTGGTTGCTCGGCTTATTTGTCAAATGTGTGGGTGGGGGGAGGCTAATATAGGAATCACACTTGTCACAACCTTGTCTTGTCTCAAGTTAAAAATCAATATCACGTTACAAGTGTTTGCTGCATTGCTTTCAATCATTTTTGCACATATAGTACATACAATGATTGCTGCACCGTAGTTTATCAAGATACATAACTCTGCTGAGTTTAAATTCAAATTATCTCCCCTTATAAAAGTATCATCTAAATACAACAGCTTTCATATAAAAAAAACCCCCATCATTCAGTGAGTCAAATGGCATGTGTGGGGGTACAAACATCTTCAGAAAAACAACTCCAATTTGCAAACTTAATACTACGATAAACACATATACATGTACATGTAAGTGAGTATGCATTTTTTTACTTCTTTTCAACTTCAATGTTACACATCTGAAGTACCGTACACGGAAAACAGACCATACACTCAGCTATCATCCACCTACGCAAAACTTTCAAACATTCCCCATAGACAGCTTGATCATAATTTAACCTTTAAATCAAAAGATGAAATCTGTTTACTGAGCAATTAAATCAAGAGTTGGACAGGGCTGTGTCAGGTATTAAACGATAAAAATCTGCAAATGCAAACACAACTTGAGAGATCCAAGACCTTAAGTCAGAGATTATGTTTTCTTACCCTTTTTTGGGGTTACAATGAGAAAAAGCGTACCAACAAAGCCTTACACCGGCTATAAATTAGAAATAAGCATCAACAAATAGAGCATTATTTTTACAGTACATATATTTCGAGCTTGTAACAGTGTCAGATGTTAAGAAATCTTCCCATTGTGACAGATCCATGTTTTACTAGAACAGTCAACTGAATATACTTTAGATGAGACAGTGAAAGAGGATCAAAACAAAAGTCATTCACGTGCTCTCTACATTATTATGTCTATTCTATGTATATCACACAATATCTTTTTTTGTTCATGTATATATAACAGATCATCCCACATTGCCAATGACTGCCAGACGGCTAAATAATATGACAAAAAAGTGCAGTTCAAACCAAACAGAAACCAAAAGGTTAAACATGACAGCTATACCTAGCA
Organism: Saxidomus purpurata; assembly: GCA_022818135.1. Lineage (NCBI taxonomy): Eukaryota > Metazoa > Mollusca > Bivalvia > Venerida > Veneridae > Saxidomus > Saxidomus purpurata. The sequence goes on along the minus strand of JAFMSR010000003.1, from coordinate 6,263,075 downwards.
ATGTCTGCTGATGGGCTCAAGTTTTAAATGGTTTGTTTGAATTCAGAACCTGTGCAAACGTTCAGTTACAATTCTAACATATTTCTCTGCAATGAAAGTGCAACTTGTCCATTTTATGCACGCTTAGTAGTTGATGTAAGGGAAACTTATCAAAAATTTACTGACTGGAAGGTGACCAGTGTAGATTATGATCAATCTGCATAATCACTCACAGCATGCAGGGTAAGAGTTTGATTTGTTTTGTGTTTAGCATCTGTTTTTCAACAGTATTTCAGTCATATACAGGAGGGCAGTTTACGTAACCATCATTCCTGGAAAGGACCAGTTCTAGATCTCTATCCTCTGTAAGAAACTGCCAACTTTCTCACATAAAGAATTATGGTCTGTAAAGGGGCTCAAACCCATTGCCCTCTATCAATGAAAGATTACAAGTCAGGGGTAAACACAGACTTGTTATCTGCTATAGTCAAACTGTGCACAAAAATGACACGTGATAGAGTGAGCATCTTACAAACACATAGTATCAACTGTTGAATAATGATTCAAAACAATGGTAAATGTAGTTTTTAAAGGCTGCAATTTTGAATAGCAATAGGGCGCCCATTATAAAATGGGACCATTAAAAACTGTATACTCTATGATAATAATTACTAACTGGTTATCCCTACTTTAATGCTGTCTGTTCTTAAATGTGAAGATAAGAAATAGCTAAGATATTTAGACTAGATGTGCTGTATTTAATTGAAGCATAAAATCTGAAATGACTCTAAAGTGGAAGAGCATTATAATTGTCATTTTATAGTACTTTTGACACTAGAAGTAAACTGATTATACTGTAGCGTTAGAAATGAACATGAAAGCAATGATAACCTTTGTTCATGTTATTTTCTCTGACTATATTTCCGAATTCTACGATAAACGATAACAGTCAATCAGCAGACACACTTAAAACAAGCACAAACCACTCAGGGGTAACAAAAGTAAAAGACGTGTAGTTATTTACCAACAATATATGGATCTGTAAAAACTAAACTTCCAGTAGAATTGTACTGAGGCTGGGAACCAAGACCGTTGCTCCATCCATCTTTAATAAAGAGAAATGAATAAAGACAATGTAATGAAAAACTGACAACAAAAAATCCAAGTGTTTACATTACCATGAAGAGCCTGTGATGTTACAACAAGAACAGTGTTTGTTAAGAAACAAGTGAGAGTTCTGATAACAAACAAACTTCAATAAGACAGTAGGAAAGGTAAATGATGAAGATGAAAGACTTTACAAGTCACATGGTACATTGAGGGAAATATGTATATTAAAATTGCTTTTGTAAGGCAGAAAACATTTTTGGTCACTTTTGTTAAAAGTCAATTAATCATTAGAGGAGTATGAACCATATGTTATCATAACGCAATTATATTTTAATATTGGTCTGTCTTAAATGTACTTGTTACCTGAAGCAATATTTGACAAATTCAAAATAAATTTAGTGGAAGACCATTTAAAACTGACACCAAAATATTTTTACTTTGGTAACAAAAGCTTGTGTTTAAACCTGTTCTTCATTGTCTCTTTTACCTAGACTATCAAATTCAAGGTAGTGTATAATGTAAGGTAAGATCTTTTTACAAAATATAAATTGTGTATATACATTTTGTATACATTTTACCTAGCTCAAAAGAAAAAAGAGGTACAAATGCTGAAAACCTTACTAACTAATACTTGTACAGAAGTAATAAAGTATAATCTTTCATACATGTATATAACACAGGTATTTTGTTGAATTTCCCTGACTTTAATCTGCAAACAATCACTACAATTTAATAAATGAATACAGTGATTTTTCTTTGACATTGCTACAACCATATTGTAAAATTTTCTAATCTACTAAACACAACATATAAACACATTTGTCATAACAATTTCAACGATTTCGTTATATCTCACCTACTGATTTAGTTCTTATTCTGCGAATTTTGTGGTATCTCTAGGAAGCTAGCTTTTTTCAAAGGATAAATTCTGACAATAAGAGAACTAAAAATAGACATCAGAATGGTACTCGGTTTCAATCTTGTAACATAGCATACAATCTACCAAACAAAAATTCAGATTACAAAATGGGTTGAGGGAGATAAACAGATGAAAATGCATTGAGTGTAAAGTTAAAACAGCTCAGTATGGAAATACAAAATGCAGAAAATATGAAATAAGAACCTGAATATTAAATGAGAAATTAATGATTGTGTTTGTGACACAGTAAAAATACCAAAACAATTTGTGACAGGTCCAGCAATAAAATCTCCACTTGGCAAAGTGCAAAAAGGATATAAATCAAATACATATGAAGTAATTACATTGTATAAAAATCAAGCCTTCATAAACAATAATATGAGAATGCAACTGTGTGCTTGTATGTTTATATATGTTGAACCTTGTGTGCAGTTTTACATAACATATGAAAATATCTTTTGATGATAGTGGTAAACACAGCGGAACATTTCTACACAGGAACACATGCATCTGTAGACCATTCATGTAACACAATTACAGGCTTGTTCACAGAACCTATAGTAACATTGTCATACTGTATACAGTAAGGAAGTAACATGCAATTTTACACAATTAAATTATGATATACATATAGTATTTCATGCTTTGAACATTCACTATGGGCATACAAATGTATATTGTATACATGTGAACACACTACCTTGCTGGGCAGAAACTTCCTTCCGTTTTGCTGTTGCGTCAATGCAAACATATATACATGTTTTGGTATACATTTTTTATATAAGTTACAGTAAGCTATCTATAAGATTAAATATTATATCCATCTAAATCTGCCAAAATAAGAAGTAAGATTCTAGAACATAACTCCTCATAGCAGAGAATAATCTTATTACCATCTTCCTAGACCCATCCTTTGCTGTATAAACAATACGGACCCTCTTAAACATACCTACCCTGACAATCTTTCTTTTTCCCTCAATGCTTCAAGCCCCTTTCAACCATATCTCAATTATTTACAGGCAGTGGGCAAACTGCCTAACCATCATTCCTGGGAAGTACCAGTACTAGACTACCATCTTTTATAAGATACTGCAAGGGAGTCAGTTCATTGGCAAGGCTCGAATCCATGACTCTCAATCAGTGAGAGGTTTCAGTGAGTACAAGACAGAGACTTCAGCCGCTCAACCATCAACTTCAACTGTCAATTATCAATCATTCTTTTTCTCACAATGTAGGGATAATGAATGCCTTTTTGTATTATAACACCAGCCAAATTCCAATGGATGGTTGTAAAGCCCTAAGCCCAATACAATGTACTAGGTCTTCACAGACACACAAATGTTCATTTTCATTTCAAGATCAGTTCAAGCACAAAACCAAAAGCTTGTTGTTCTATTCTGAAATGTTATATTTTCAATGTCTAATAAAGCTATACATGTACTGTATCTGACATCAATCTCTCTATAACATACGTTTTTCGAAACTTCGATAGAAACTTTCAGAATTGTTTCTTGAAAAAAAAACCTATGTTCTTTCTATTATTCAAAATGCAGATAATCAGCAATTCACAAAACTGTTATTCAAATTCACTGCAAGGGACCACTGCTGTTCTGATAATGAAAAAATCTTTTTCTTTTTGCCAATTATTCTTCTATACTTAAAACAGCTGCCAAAATATACAATGGCCAGATAGCATACACTTCTGATGAAATGTTTTCACAAACTTGTAACTAATTACCATTAACTCTTACACTGCTAAAGTTCTTAAAGGACAAATCAGGACAGAATCTCTAAATGTTCTAACTGGTGCTCACTGAACACTAACTTACTGAACAGAGAACATTGCTGATAAGATCACACTACATGCATATACAGCCTGATCATGATCTACACTGTTCATTATGACAGAATTACTTGCTGTCAGCAGGTTAAGAGTGAACGCAGCAGAAACAATACATTCAAACATGAAAATGGTTTTGAAGTGCTCATTAGTTTAGCTGGTGAGTAATCTAGTTAAAATAAACTACTTGCAGATATCAAAGAATCGTTTCAAGGAGGTTCCACCTACTTTTAATGTTCACACAAAAAAACAACTATAACATAATAAATGCATTGTGTATATTGGCAAAGCTAATTTTATCTGAAACATTATTATAAGCACTAAATCAAAGCACCAGCTGTCATGATCATAATAACTATTTTTTGCAGTGAAAACCATACAGCTAATTTTGTCTGCCAAAATATACAATTTCATGCATTTCATAAAATATAAGCAGGTGTTTTAAAACCATAGGGTCAAAATGGCCCTATATTGTAGTGGTCACCCGAGCATACAGAGAACTTCTATAACACACAGTCAGACCTGCTTGATTCATACAGGCACATAAATCTGGATGTGATTAAACTTGTGACCAAGTTTTTTCCCCATGTGACCTACTTTTTCAACTTGACCTAAAGATTATGAGGAAAACCCAATGTTAATGATAAATTGCGAACAAAATTTGGCCCTTACACTGTAAACAATGTTCTTCTATAATTTGACCAAGTGACATGGAATTTGAACCCAAGTGATTCAACTTAAGACTTAACCTAGATGACATGAAGACAAACATTCTGACCTTGATTTATAAAGATCAAGTAGAAAATTTTGACACATGGAAAATTGTCAGTTTTTTTCTACAATTTGAGCTTGTAACTTAGTTTTTGACCTTTTTATGACTCAGTAACTTACTTGTATGAACATTATTGAGGTGAACATTTTCACAAAGTTTCATTGAAATAGGGCTAAAATTGATGCCAGAAAAATGTTGATCACAACAGCATACCTTTGAAGGTGAGCTAATGAAATACCTCATGTTTAAACAACACTGGGCAATACCTCATTTTTACGGAGCATTATTCATAATGCTGATAAAAATCACATAAATGACTTTTCATACGTAATTTGCATAAACATTTTTACCACTAGCAAACTATCTTAAATATCACATTACAGGAAAAAATTCTTTTCTTTAAGATCTTATTTCTGCCAACACTATTTAATAAATACTGAATTGAAAACAATGCAGAAAAAAGCTTAGAAATTGAGTTTCCTACATGCACTACAATTATTATTATTATTATGTTATTTAAAAGAGTAAGAAGCATTACTTTCTGCACTATTTTCTGAAAAATATTTCTGCAATTGTCACTATAAACCTTAACTCAGAGATCCCTCTATCAAAACTATGACAGAGATCCCTTTACAAAAGAATGACAGTATTTTTTCTAAATACAGTCTCTTAGTTTTTCCATGTCAACATTGTACCATTAAACAGTACAACTATTTCTTCCTTTAAATGTTCCATCTCTTGCTTGATATGCCATATGTGGCAGGAAAAGTGACACCTACCATCATTCTCATCATCATCTCCCAACATCTCCAATTTGACTTCATCTTCTGCTGCCATGATTGCTCAGGTCAAAGGTCAACACTAAAATAAGACAGAAATTTACAAGATAATTTGTATTCTAGGTCAACTGTCAACACTAAATTCAGACAAAATTTACAATAGTTAGTATTCATTGTTCACCACAGATAGTAGAAAACAGTAACCAGTAACTTAAAGACCCTTTCATTTTAAGTGAATCTAAGCTTTTCATTTTAATAGGGCAGAACGTCAGTATGCTGGTTTGCAACTAAAATTTATTTGTGCTGGATGACTGATAGCCTACCCCTAGTGCTATGTTTTAAAGAGAACCAGACCACATGGCTAGTTTCTTTACTGCAGGAAACATTGATTTTAAATACAATTTGATAGGGAAGACTTGTCAATATCCTTCTCTATATCTAAACACTTAAAAACTCTAAAAACTTAACTTACCCTAGAAAGTTCAAAATCAAAATTTAATGGTCTAAGAATAATCGAATACATTTAAAATTAAAATAAATGCACTTCTCCGTGAAATATGTACACACATTTATTCCATTCAGCTGTTAAATCAGAGACCCAAGTACATCTACCAGCTTAAAAAGATGTTTAATTAACAGTTTTAAGTATTCATGGACAAAGTTTATGATGCATGAAGGACAGTTTACAGCATAAAGACTGCAGATACTGTTTCAGGTGTACGTATATCATTATCTAATTCTTCTATGAAAATATAACTATGGGTAACAGTATATGACAGGAATAATACTTCGAAACAATTGCTTTTTGTCTGTAATTCATACATAACATTGGACAGCCTATATTGGTTTGCAAATGTCAGTGTTGGCCGGTTTGCTGATTTGTGTGTAGACCAAATGGTTTAAAATCAGTAACTTTACAACCTTTATGACCTTGATTCACAAACTTTGTAGGGAAGTAGATGATCCATAGAATTTAAGTTGGTAGAAAAAAGGTCAAGGTCATTGGTGACCATGGACGTGGAAATGGTATGAATAACTAGACAATGCTTAGGCCTAAGATCCCCAACTTTGTAGGAAGGTCCATTGATCATCAGTACATTGATGGCCTTATTGATTTTGAAATCAGTATAATTTATCAAAGGTGAAGGTCACAGTAACATTTGACAGTGAAACTATTGCTGACCAATACCTCAACAATGATCTACAATGATCCGATCTATGATTTCTAAACTTGGTATGATGGTTGGTCATGACTATAATATGACCCTTATTGAATTTAAGTCAATAGGTCAAAGGTCAGTGATCTTTGATTGTTAAACAGTTTCCTATCAGTAACTTGTAAGAGTTACCCCTAGGGTCCTTAAACTTGATAAGGAAGATGGTCATGACCAGTAGATGACCCTTATGCTATCTTGTATTATGTTATATTTGTATGACCCAACAGAATGACTGACCTCCTAAATTTCTTTATATGCTTTTAAACAATCATACCTAACAGGTGTCATCTTATATATAACCCATATGTTTCATGGTAAGCAGACACAAGCCATTGGAAAGTATACAATGTACATGTCTCACAAACATCTCTGATTCTAATTCATTTACTTCAGGTATGCAAAAAATGGGGTCATGGAAAGTATACAATTTCATATTAATAGGTATCATTATTCATAATAAAATACGACCTTTCCCGCACATCACATACAATAAAATTCTTACATTTATGACAACCTCAAAATAAAAATATTTGCTTTAATGGCAAAAGAAAGAAATATCAGAATTACCTTTAACCTGCCTTTAACCCAACTTACCCAACCCGGCGCTGTAACCAGGTGGTTCTTATTACATATCAGTCAATCAGTAAAAGTTATTTTATGTTTGTTTTCCACTTCAAATTTTTGCCTTAGTTTAACGGGAGTGTCTATCACTCTGTAGAATATACATCAACTATTTTTTTCACTTTGATCAGCACATTAACTATCAAAGCTATGAATACACACGCCTACACAGTACTGCTTTAACTGTTAAATCCATCCCATTTTTTACATTTTTTTGCTAACCTTCAGCTTAGATGGCATTTAAGTGTGTGCATTTATCACTAAACTATAGACCTGGGTCATAGGAATTTATGACCCAGTATAAAGTAACTACAATGTTTTAATAAGAATTTAATACTCTGAAGTAATTCCAAATAAATAAATCTTACAAACTGATATCCATCAGATATGAAATAATGGCTTGTTCAAACCTATTGTACAATAGTCTATCCGATCTCCAAAATGTAAAATTATGTATAATTAACTCTATACAGTAAAATTTATGTTTAGAAAATTTGCAAATACAAAATGTAAATTACAAAAACCAATATTAAAACATTACACTGTACATGTATGAAATATACATGTTTATAATGCATTTACTAAATAAATGCATACATGACTTAATAACAGCAATACACCGAGAGTAAAGATTCCATACCTTTTAGCATACATAAATTATGATTTAATTCCTACAATTTGGTAGTCCTCATGGCAAAAAGACCATGAAATACAGATCCGATATTTGGGGGTTATGTATGGACATAACCCCGTTTACCTGTATACAAAAGCTGTCAAGCTTGCACATTCCTTTCACCAGATAATCTCTGTTGACATTCGTACTGCCATTTAATACTGGTAAAATGACCAGAGGCAGTGTAGAATAACAAATTAATATTTTCTCTAAATTGTCTGTCTGCTTGGCATGCACAGATTCACAAGAATGGTTACTGATAAAATCACTGTTATTAATACCTTAAGTGCTAATTACAGCATACCAATAAGGAATGATAAAAACTTATTTGTAACTTGTCATATGCAATATCAAATAAGTTAAAAAGAATATACTGTGTTTAAAAAATCACTATTTTTTTTGTGCAAATAATAATTTGCAGACATCCAAGGCAAAGATTGGAAATGACCAACTGGACAACCACCCTAAGTTAAGTCTTTAATATAATTTTGATTCTGTTTATAATACAATGTTCCATGGGTTCCCTAACAGTGAATTTCTTTAAATTTTGAATAAGTAAAGTGTTAATAAAATTAATATAGAAATTAAACAAAATCATTCAACACCAATTTGACCTATAATTGTATGAGTTAATTAAAACTGTTAAATAAAGCTTGTAAATATATGAAATATCTGAATTAACTTAATTTAATTTGGAATTAAAAATACAAGTTGCTGTTAAGTAGATCAGTTACAAACATATATGGAAAATATGTTTGACAAGTTGACAACAATGCAAACGTGCAGGACAGAGAAACTGCACTATATCTATGGAAAAGGTCACTACCTAACCAAAAGACTTTATCTCCTCAAATTTCAATAATACCAATCAATATGCAGGATCATAAAATGTACAATGCATTATATAATAAATATTTGTCATTATTACCGCATGTCAGATCAAAACAATAACTATTCCTTTGGGTGCAGGTATAAGTTGAATTTTAAAGAAAGACAGCTCAACAGAGATGAAAGATATTCTTTTGTCTCACACATTTTTTAACAATGTATATTAACATGCAAATCAATGTTTAGGCAAATATATGCCACATGTTACGCTGTACCAATACAAACTGATACATAGAATGATGCTTTACATGACTCAGCCGTTATACACAATTTTCATATACATAACATAAAGTAATACCTGTTATTTAAATATCTAAACCTCAAAACCAGTATTTAAAGCAACAGTGATACTTCTAACATCTGGAAAGAACATTCCCCACTGTACACAGATATCCAATGTGTAGTCTCTGTCTCGCATAACACATTATATGGTGTTCATTCAGCCATCCTATGTTGGTTTTCGATACAGCACAGCATACAATCTAGTAGTACAAACTGTGAATAAAATAAAGCTTAATGTATTCATCTTTAATTTACGAGCATTATTTCTTATTCATCTTAATGAATATAGCTGATTTCAGTTTTCATTCAACTTGATATACTTATCGAGTGTAATATAAACTTTTCTCAGCATGCTAAGATTAATTGGCAACCTCAAGATTTATAAGCCATATATGGATTCTGTAAGTTATTGAACACTTATTAAATGGCCCTCATCTCTTATCAAAAAGCCTAGGGGACATAAAGTCACTGACATGTACATAGTACAAATGTGTATATTTGTCCATGATAAAGGTAAATGTGCAAGGATTCTATATCAATTTCTTGTACAACAAAGGGTTGGAATTTCCGAGAATTTCTTGGACCCCACCCACTGAGTCAGTGACACTGGCAGCGATATGTCTTCATTCACACAGTCATCATACATATCTCTACTCTAATGATATGAGAATCACAAGTCTGCATACTGTGGTCAGTTTGAAACTGAGTGGTATAAACAGGCACTACGTGTGAGTGACAAAAAATACTAAAATACTTCGAAGAAATCTCTGCAACTCACCGGGATGCTGAATCAAGGGAAGTAAATCAGCAGAACTTAAATCGGCCAATCAAAAATAGAACCGTTTAATATGGAACGCCTCAACTGCCTCAATGCTTAGATGGGAACATAAGGGCAAGATCGGTACATAACTCTCGGCCTTTTCTGTAGAAATAACGGAAAAGGTCGAGTGATCTTTCGATGGAACATAAGGGGTGTCGCTACTCGATGCCAATTTTTTAATTATTTTTGTATCAATCTAACTTTACAGTAACCTAAGAGAAACTGAACATTTCATTCCACAAAAGAAGTCATTGCAAAAAGAGAACACTTACAAATGTATTTACACCACCAGCAACAACGGAAATTTCCAAGTATTTGGATGAATGATTAAAAGCACCGATTACATCAAATTTTGTTTCGTTTTAACGTAAAGGCTCTTTCATGACAGTACAAAAATAATCGGTAGTTAAAGGTACACAGTTGGCTCCAGGCTTAATGTTGGATAGCTCACATACGAAGACTTGGACACTGAACATCTCTATTCAGGATAACAGTTTGTTACCGTTACATAACTTCCATCCGTGAAGAAAAGCTTTTGTCTCATCGCCTACATAAATAAATCTGCATTCTCTGGAAAAGGTATTTCGCATGTCATTAATAACGTTTTATGTATAAGATTCTTGCAGCTTTGTATGAAGAGGAAAGAACTTCAAAGAAGTCATAAATATTTACAGTCACTAATAATTGAATAGAGTTTAATTTGGCAAAATGTGTACCTGGCATCCTATACTCTATCTAGTACAAAATAGTTTATACAAGATCAAAATATGAATCATTTGTAATATAGAAATGTCACATCAATTATATAAAGAGTGCCATTACATATAATTACAGTAGCAGTATAACGTAATAATTTGGGCCTAGATACGCGTTAAATTGAATGCTGATGCCAGGAGAGGCCAATGAAGGTTTTCAATTTATTTGAGATCATAGAAACTACAAAAAATAGACTAAATGACAATGTCTATTACACCAACAAATGATTAGAAATTAATATGGACGTGTTACATTATTCCACAGTGCTGCAGAGATACCATCTTTATTGCTCAGCACTTATTAAGAGCATTTTTCACTTCCCTCTCAAACTTATTGTGATTGTTATTAGACTAAATTAGCATGTTACAAATAATGTTTTCAAGATCCTTTTGTCAGAGATCGTTATGTGTTTAATTAATCATTAACAAAATTAATGATTCTGTATAATTTCGGGTGCCTACTAAACGACGGTACCGGTATCCTCCGGTACCGGTATCCGCCGGTATCGCCTATTATTGATTTTTCACACATTCAACAGACTGTTAATCCTTTTAAATAATCGATAATTGAGAGTGTCGTATTTTATTTATTTATTTATGTCTCTTCCATGTACAACATTCAGTATATAAAATCATGTTAAAATACTTTTATCTATTAAATTGTACATAGCCATTCATATATAAGAATTATAAGAGACTATTGATCAACCTATCACAGACTATTATATTATATCACAGTAAAAGCTATATATGTTCTACTAGTGTCGTATGTTTAACACTTATAAAGTATAAATATGAGGCCGTAATGTACAAATTAAGATTAAATTAAAATGCTATGGTTGGTTAAAGGACTAAACTCGGCCGTCTTTTTATGAAACCACATCAGTGCAATTCACACTTACATGTACTTGAAATCATTTATTGTGCTTCAATACGTGACTGCATAATATATTTTGCCCTAATTGTCCATATTTCAAATAATAAGTATGCATGTCTAGATTTCCAAATGTGTAAGTCAAATAAATTAGATGTAATGAATAAATAGTAAACATGAATATTACTGTAATTAAAGTCACCTAAAATTTTATAAACTTAGTGATGTTATACTCTTAAGAAACATAGAACTGAATAGATAAAATGAACGAAACAAATAAATACAATTGTGGGACATGTTGTACAATTAGCTTTGTCAAAGACATACTAAACAATGACCAAGAAGCAAGAGGTATTTCTGTTAAAGTTGAATGAATGAATGAATGAATGAATGAATGAATGAATGAATGAATGAATGAATGAATGAATGAATGAATGAATGAATGAATGAATGAATGAATGATGAATGAATGAACGAATGAATGCTTTTATGGGCCGATCTAACAGCATAAGTACTACACCCTGCAGTTAGTAGGAGTGGAAGCTCAGAGATAAATAATTAAAAATATTTTATAACCCACCACGCAAGTAACTGCAAATATGTTTATATGTATGTGATGCATTCATTTGATATTTTTCAAGCGGGACAAAGATTTATCATAAAAGCATTTTTACTCTAATTGCCGTCTTTTTCACAGCTACCGATACTGAATAAACAACCCAATTAAAGGATTATAGGGGCCCCAAAGTGTCACCATGTATATTGTCACTTTTTTAACACGGATTAATTACTATGAAAAAGTAGAATAAATAAAAATGAAGATAGATATGTTCATAACTACAATGTATGTGAAATTAAAAGTTGCTAGAGTGCATAAAAATAAAGAAATCATTATTCCTAATTCACTCTTAAAACTAAAACAATCAAGAGTTGATATGAGTCACTTTCTTATATATGTACACAGCTAATTTACTATAAATTGAAAAAAAAATCAAATCTAGTAAATATTTAAATGCACGTGTGTTAACTTGTAACGCCTTACCATATCTGAACATAGTCAGCGCATGAAGTATATCACACCTTTTTTATGAATTATTTTAATTATAATTTACGATTGTAAAATATATATGAAAAAGAGATCTGTGTGCAACGCCATTATGCATGAAAGCATCATATTATCGTGAATGGAAATATTCAAATTATGACTCGTATATGATTTTAGTAAATATTATAAAATCTGCAAGTTTTGTTGTGAACATAAATACCTAAATAGCCATATTAACTCAAGCTTACTTGAATAATCTTACTCTTGTGCTAACTTTTATTACTGAAATGGTCAAATAAAAATAAGTCTTCATATGCGTTCTGCCACTATTTTGGTATTTGCAGGTTGCAGTTATTAAATATTAAATGCATATTTGTATTTCTTTACTAAGTACACACTAGCAGTTTCTTTCTCGATCAACGCCTCTTTCTTCACACTTGCAACAATCATTCAGTATTTCGGATACCGGTTTGCGATACCGGCGGATACCGGCTTTCTTGATCGATACCGTCGTTATAATTTCGTTACTTTGGGTTCAACTGGGTGATTCATTGCTGTTATTTTTACTTCGGGTTTATTGTATTGAAATAATTATTAAACTTCCGGTGTAAACAAATTTTGCAAAATAATATGATTCTGTCTGTTTGATATATCTTCGGGACTATTTCCCATAAAACATTGTACTGCCACAATAAGTAATTGATTTTGAAATTTGCTACTTTTGTAGGTCCTACGGCGTGAAAGTGCCTAATGTTATGCAACGAGCAAGCTGATGTCAGTGCCCGAAAATAATCTTTTTAAAAACGAGTCATTTCAAACATTTTACACTCTATTACAAAGTCCACCTGTAGAGAATAAATAAACAAGTATTTAGAAGACTTTATGCGATTTTTTTACCTATTTAACACGGAAAAATACATTTTTGAAGATTTTCATTTTTAGTGCAAATCTTGGAAGTTTCTCAAACAACTAAGGAAACTTTATTTGTACTGATAGTGTATGAAAAGATGCAACATCATTAAAAACCTTTCAGTCGCTTCTTGAGCAAAGTTTTTTTTGCATTTTTACTTTCAGTTTCCATATATTTTATATGGGAAAATATATACCAGGAAAAGCTCTGGGCAGCACAACAGAGCATGTGGCCTGCCAGGCTGCCAGTGCTAGGTTTTTGATTTTCTTGCTTTACAATGACATCTAGTCCTGCCTATAACACTCTCAGGGCTTTAATACCTTCAATAACAGGGGCTCAGCCGCTGTTTACAGGTGTCTTCCCCGCAGGATATTTCTTTCAAATCATGCAGTTTACCCCTTAAATTGACTTTACACCAGGATTTTTTGTTCCCCTTAATACCCTAGTCAAGCAATTCCCCCCCCCCCCCATAGAAGGCTTGGGCCCCTTCCCATTCTTGTGAAAAATAGCCCTGCATTGCTTTCATTTCTTCATTTGGTAAATGGTGAAACTTGATCTTTACTGTGGATCATTTCACCTGCCATGAATTATCAGGAACTACCTGTGGGAATTATACCAGCCAACCCTAACAAGAAAACATGAACAATTCTGAAATAACAAGTTTTTTTTGCCGAGATGTCATTGTGGTACTTGATGTGTTCATACAATTTCCAAAGTGAAGAAAATCATATTTTATTAAAAGCCCAATTTGGCATTATTTCATTGATCAGCAATTTTATTGAAATGATTTTATTTTTTAGATTTTTGAATCTATAATTGTTGTTCAATATCAGTTCTGTATAAGGTTTATAACAAAACATTGACACAACATTACATCTGCCACATAAAACATTGACACATTTTGTTGACAAGTCAAAACATCGACACAACACCAAAAGACAGGAAATGGACTCGAGAGTGACTTGATAAGCTACAAGCTTTCTTTACAATCGAGCTAAAATAAATTAGTATAAATTAAATTAAAAGACAGTTGTTTGAACTGTCTTGTTGACTATCTGTCACTGATTTTTTGGGTTAGCATATTGGCCAACATTCATTCCTTACAGCAGACCTACCTAAAACCAATCACAAATTCAATACCATGTTTTATTTGCCAATTAATATATAACTAATGTAGTTCAAATGAAAAGACAATCTCTAATTTTTATGGAATGGGTTCAACCGTCATAAAATCTGAAAATACTCAGTGTCTATTATCTGTAGATTTTGAAAACCTTTCAACTTTTTTCATGCCTACTACCAAGAAAATCTATGAAAGAATGTTCATAGCTGTACATCACAAAATAGCCCATATATCATGTTGGAAAGAATCTCTATTCACACAATTGAAATGGTCAGTTTACAACAGGATTATGTATGTTCTGTCTGTCGATATTTTGTCATGCTCCCTCTGTATGTATGCCTGAAAATAAACTAAGAAGCCTAATTTATTGTTGCTAATACAAATATAAACTTTGTGCCATTTTTTGCATCTGTGGTATTGATGCTGCCTTGTACATGTAACTACATTTTTGAGTGATCAAGAGATTCCTGACTATGCCTCCTTAAAAAACATTGGTATGCAAATTTGTACACAACAGTCTTAAGAACTGGTATTATTTGTTGCCTTTAACAGCACTTTTTAATTTCAGGCTGAATGGAAAGTGAAAGTGAAAAAACAGTTCAGGCAGCCCTTGTGAAATTTCTAAGGAGCCATTCACTGCAGGACTATGTCAGGTACATGTACTGTTCCTGTAAATGTAATTGTTAACACAGACTTAAGTAAGTAATTGTGAGCAGGTGTGGCTGCATCCATGGCTGAGTGGTTAAAATTGCTGACATTGTAAATCACTGCACTACTATCTTATCAACAGTTCAATGTGCATTAGTTCTTACCCTA
Source organism: Saxidomus purpurata (assembly GCA_022818135.1). NCBI lineage: Eukaryota > Metazoa > Mollusca > Bivalvia > Venerida > Veneridae > Saxidomus > Saxidomus purpurata. Next base: position 6,247,652 of record JAFMSR010000003.1, on the reverse strand, counting down.
CTCTTACACCTGTAAATTACCGCAATACTGTTGAAACAGGCAAATGAAACCTAAGAAAACAGACGCAGAGAGGTTGGATGTGTTACATTGCTCCACTAGCTTAGATTGTAGGCTTGGGTTGTCACAGTTGCCCAACTAGCTTATTTCAAAGGCTTGGGTTGTGAAGAAATTTTGTACATTGTGTAATTATGAAAATACAAAGTTTCATGGTGAAGCTCTCACAGTGAATTCAGTTGATGACACTGCAGTCACATGGCCCATTTAAATACATGTATATAAAGACCTTGCATTTGGATATATTATTTATCTGCATCTTCTGTTGTATTGTAGTGATATAGATGAGATAGTGTTGAGTTACATGATCAGTATATTAGAAGATCTGGGAGACAGTCAAAATGCAGAGGAAAATATTGATGTGGATCAGTTTGTTGAAATGATGGATGCGTACATTCCAGGCTTTGCAACTATAAATAGGTAAGCATGTGCTGGAATCCTAAACCCCAAAATCATACTTCTGCATTGTTTAAACCATATACCATTTAAGAGACAGCCACTGGGATCAAATTCAAGTGGTCACTTTGCAACACTAAATGCTTAAGGACCGTGGTTTGGGTCAGTCTTGTGACATTTTTTAGAGGTTACGGGTTTAGCACTGGTTCTTCACAGCAATACTTGTTTATAGGTAAACTGCCTGCCTATAATAACTTAAATACTGTTGAAACAGGCTTTAGACAAAGAAAAAGGAAAAGTATCACCAGAGCAACACTTAAAACACTTTTCCAGTTTCTTTTATTGTCTCGTATGAATGAAATAGGCAGTGGTGACCTAACATTTTTAGCTCACCTGGCTACGCCAGGGTGAGCTTTTCTGATTGATGATTGTCCGTTGTCCGTCAACATTTTGATTCAAATGACATCTCCTCTGAAACCTCTAGGCCAATGTTGATAAAACTATACAGGAATGTTCCTTGCATGAAGCTTTACCAAAATTGTTCAAAGAATTCCATTCAATGCAGAACTCTGGTTGCTATGGCAACAAATAGGAAAAATTTTAAAATCTTCTTCTCTGAAACCACAAGGCCTAGAGCTTAGATATTTGGACTGTAGCATTGGCTAGTGGACCTCTACCAAGATTGTTCAAATTATGACCCCGGGTCAAAATTGACCCTGCACCGGGGGTCACTTAGTTTTGCATAGGAATATATAGGAAAAACTTTTAAAATCTTCTTCTCTGAAACCAAAAGGCCTAGAGCTTAGATATTTGGCATGTAGCATTGGCTAGTGGACCTCTACCAAGATTGTTCAAATAATGACCCTCGCATCAAAATTGACCCCGCACAGGGGTGTCACTTAGTTTTACATAGGCTTATATAGTAAAAACTTTAAAAATCTTCTTCTTTGAAACCACAAGGCCTAGAGCTTAGATATTTGGCATGTAACATTAGCTAGTGGACCTCTACCAAGATTGTTCAAATTGTGAGCCCCGGGTCAAAATTGACCCGCACTGGGGGTCACTTACTGTGACTTAGTTTTACATAGGCTTATATAGGGAAAACTTTAAAAATCTTTTTCTCTGAAACCACAAGGCCTAGAGCTTAGATATTTAGCATGTAGCATTGCCTTGTAGACCTCTTCAAAGTTTGTTCAAATTATGCCCCCTGGTGTCAAAATTGACTGTGCCCGGGGGGGGGGATCATTTGTTTTACAAAGGCGTATATAAGAAAACTTATTTGGTATATAACATTATCTAGTGATCTTCCACCAGGCAAGTGGACTTGTACCAAGGTGAGCAATATAGGGCCATCCTGGCCCTCTTGTATTTCAATAGCACTTCAGGCGTTTATTTTTAACATAATCTGTGAGTTGTTGGATTTAATGATAAACAATTGTTGCCATTTAGGTTTGATCAGTTTTAGGATTTATCAGCCTCACTTAAAAGCAATAAATATATTGTATTCAAGTTGATTTCTTAGATAGCAGATGCACTATATGAATAAATGTTTAATATTTCAGTGTAACAGTATGTGAATGGATGTTTGAACTGGCTTCAACATTATCAAGATCTCAAAGTAATAGCAGATTTTGACTTTTGCTTTCTCTTTACTTTCATATCACATATGAATATAAAATTTAGTTATCATGTTTTATTATTTGACCTACGTGGTAAATGTTAGTGAAGATTTGGACTAGAACTGTAGAACTAAAGTTGAATGTCCACACATGTACAGTAGTATGTCAGAATTGCCATGCTGAAAATTGCAATCATCAGGGCATTGCATCTTTTGCAATAAATTGTGCTTGACTTGGAAAATTTTTTTTTAGAGCTTTTCAGCCAGTATGAATCAGGATAAACTTGCTAATTTATGCAACCTGAATCCATACTGTTCTTTAATCAGCTCTTGCATTCATAGTAATGTTCCACAGTTATCACACAGTCATCTATTCTTTTGCATCAACTATAACGTAAAAATGTTGGTTATCACACAACATGGCTTAAAATGATTAGACTCATGTAATTTTTTCCACTTTAGATAGTGAGACAAAAGAACCAACAACTCCAACATTGAATACTCAGTTGGTAGAAGAAGCATGTAGTTTACCATGCAGGAACAAAACCACATCAAGATTAGATTCTGTAGGAGAAAGTGAACGGGTAACTTCTTGTAATAGTGTTGTTGAAAGTGACAAAGTTGGGTCTTCTTGAATTGAAGAGCAAAGTAATTGCAATAAATTAAAAATGGTGTTGAGCATTTTCCCCTCCAACTGCCAATTTAGAAATGGTAACTTGAAATAAGAAAAATCATACAATCAAACACCAGAACTGAGATTTGATGTACCTGATTACTATTTAAACTTAGTCCCAGTCTGAAATATTTTAGGCTTACATTCTTTCATATTTGAAAACATTTTCTTATTCCACAGACCAGTTCCGAGTCTTCAGCAGACGACGTAGATGAACAATTACAGCAGTTGATTGAAATGTTTCCAACAACTGTACGAGTTGAATTAGAACATTGTTTACATAACGCAGAAGGTGATATAGAAAAAGCCGTACAGATTGTGTTATATAGACAAGAAACAAATACAGCAATAACAGAAGATAAAAAACAGGTATTTTCCAGTCTGTCTACTGTAGTTTTCTGTTCTAGACATCTGATGTGAAATTAAACTTTTCGTCAAGCTCTGAAATGTTACTATTCTAAGTATCTTGTGTGAAATTGTGTACCTGTCAAAAATCACAGTTCCTTTTTAAAATTTACTGCTTGAAGGGGTCATAAGTATCAAAATTCCATCTGGATGGTGAAGAGTAGTTCATTTCCCTCTTGCATAGATGGGCAGGCTAGTCTGTATAATGAGATGATAATCTCAAGCAGAATAAGGGTTGTAACAGAGGCAGTATGCTTCTGTTCCAAGGTTCCTTCTGACAAAACTAGGCTTAAAATGTGTATTATATTCAAGTTTCTGCAGTATAACGACCCACGACTGGCGGACCTCGACGGCTCTAACCACGATCCCTCAAACTAAAATCAATGAGGTCGAGTGAACAAAGTTTAACTGTATATGCACTAAGATTTTGTCTTTGACATCAATTTGAAATACATGATGTATAGTAAATATTATATCTATTATCCTTCCAGTCCAAAAATAAGAAATCGAGAAATTACAACCTATTGGATGACAAAAAGTTAAAGGATAAAGTGATGGAAAGATATGCATTTATAGATGTGAATGAGGACAAGAAGGAATACAAGCCCTCAGCACCAAAATCTGTAAGTTATCTTACCGTTTCTCAATCAGGTACTGTAAACTTATTTATTTTGCATTTTGATACTTACTGAAAAAAACTTTGAAATTCTTCTAAAAATAATGAAAAATTATCCTGTTAGCGGTTAAGTCAAATTGGTGTAGTCAATTAGTTGTATCAGTACATTGTATTTGAATATTTCTAGCAACCCAAAAAGATGATACGTTACCTCGATAACCAGGTTGTGAGCACTAAAGGACAGAAATTTACAGAAATCAAAAAAGATGACTCGGATGAGATGAAAAAGACTTACGTAAATCTAAAACCAGCGAGAAAATACAGATTTCATTAGAAACATTTCCTTCATTGTACTATTAAACCCATGTAACAAGTTTTTTTACTCATATCATGTCTGGTATGAAATGCCGTCTTTATCCAGTTTAAAGTGATATTACAGTTCAAAATGACCATCTATATTTTAAGAAAAAACATTAATTAATGATCTATATCCTGGAAAATGAACATTGCTGTTGTTATAACTAAAAATATTTGATTCTGTACAACAGTCATTCCCACTAAATATAGAGAAAATCTATAAAAAAGCTTTTTGGACTATTCTACTCAAAAACTGAAAATCTGCCATCTGTGCTAGGGATATTTTCATTTTTGCCTTTAAATACGACAAATAATTCAGAATAACTCATTTTTTAAATGTTTTCAAAGCATTTACTGTGCTTTAAGCTTCCTTCTTGACCATAATTTAATAAGGCCATACCGTTTTATAACTTTAAACTTTCATGGTCCTCCAATGAAAATCATTTTAGATTTAAAATTCCAAAACCAAATTACGAGTACTCCTAGAACTGAGTAAGTCTTATACAAAGTTTTGTATGGAAAAATCATGCAAACTTGAAACAGAATAAATGTATAGCATGATTTCATTAGAGTGTGGTTTTATGCTTTCATTCCATTTGAATTTTACTTTTTGTCATATGCTTGTAATGTCAAAGCTAAATGTACACGCTTGTTCGAAACATAGGAGTGATTGTTTCTTCAGTATTACAGCTAGTCCAAGTTACTGGGATGAGTCTGTCTGTTTATCTGTTTGTCTGCCCTGCTGATTATGTAACTAACTGGTTATAAGGTACGGACTAAACCTAGAATGTGCATTAAATTGAATTAATAGTCCTATACGCAAGTATTAGTAGAGTTTTTCATGACATGTTTTTGATGTGCCTAAGTCTATGCTATACAGAGTTATCCGACAATTTTCTAAGCTTGAAGAAATTACAATGTATTGAATGACAAAAAGTGAATGCTAAGCTTGATGATTAATTTTCACTATTTTCCTAAATTTTCCACATGGCTAATTTCTAAATCTTGCAAAAGATTCATTTCACATTATTTTTACTATTAGAAAATTCTCATTTCGCGAATTTACTATTCTTGAATAAGTCTGACTGGTCACAAATCGCGAAATTTCGTCACACCAATTTTCGTGTGACTTTGGTATCCCTTTATTGTGCTAACTACTTCAACTGATTTCAAAGGTTACAATATACTTATTCAACATTAAGTTCAGATGTAAAAGATGTATTAATGTGTGCCAAAATTCAAGCATTCCATGGTTATCTCCCTTTAACAGTTTTTGTTTACTGCAGTACTATTGTGAAAGAACAAAGCCTTTATCCATTTGCAATGAAACTTTGCAGATGTGATAACTAAAAAAGTATTAACTGATACTGTGCATGACTGTCCCTTTGTGTATGTTTAGTCAGGTGTTGCAAAGTTATGACCCTTTAATTTTAACGTTTTTATGCCCCCCACAAAGTGGGGTGCATATAGCGTTGCACTTGTCCGTCCGTCCGTCCGTCAGTCCGTCCGTACGTCCCGAAATCTTGTGAACGCAACTCCTCTTAAACCGGATGGCAGATTTTGCTTAAACTTCCAGGGATGAACAACCTTAATGTGTAGATGGTAGTAAAGGAAGGAATTTTTGGCAGACCAAATTTAACAGAATTATGGCCCTTTGTTGATTTTTTCACTATATATCTTGTGAACGCAACTCCTCTTAAACCGGATGGCAGATTTTGCTTAAACTTCCAGGGATGAACAACCTTAATGTGTAGATGGTAGTAAAGAAAGGAATTTTTGCTGCGACCAAATTTAACAGAATTATGGCCCTTTGTTGATTTTTTCACTATATACTATGTAGAAATTTTGTGAACGCAACTCCTCTTAAACCGGATGGCAGATTTTGCTTAAACTTCCAGGGATGAACAACCTTAATGTGTAGATGGCAGTAAAGGAAGGAATTTTTGCTGCGGCCAAATTTAACAGAATTATGGCCCTTTGTTGATTTTTTCACTATATACCATATAGAAATTTTGTGAACGCAACTCCTCTTAAACTGGTTGGCAGATTTTGCTTAAACTTCCAGGGATGAACAACCTTAATGTGTAGATGGTAGTAAAGGAAGGAATTTTTGTTGCGACCAAATTTAACAGAATTATGGCCCTTTGTTAAGTTTTTCACTATATACCATATAGAAATTTTGTGAATGCAACTCCTCTTAAACTGGTTGGCAGATTTTGCTTAAACTTCCAGGGATGAACAACCTTAATGTGTAGATGGTAGTAAAGAAAGGAATTTTTGTTGCGACCAAATTTAACAGAATTATGGCCCTTTGTTGATTTTTTCACTATATACCATATAAATTTGTTGCGACCAAATTTAACAGAATTATGGCCCTTTGTTGATTTTTTCACTATATACCATATAAATAATTGAACATATAAATTTTACATTTGTAATTTAATTTAACATGTACATAAGGTTACCTGTAGATCATTTTAGGTATATGTACAGAAATGAAACAGTGGAATGAAAAAGTTCCACATAAAAATCTTACATACAGATATGCTTGCTCTTGTTTATGAGCACATCTGCACAGTGGGGGCATCCGTGTCCTTTGGACACAATTCTAGTTTTTATGTACATTGCTGTAAACTTTGTATGGAGGAATACTAGCCTCTGTGTTTATTTTGTAAAACAGTATTATACAGATATTTGCTACCTTCAGTGGTAGGCCTTGTTATGTCTTGCAGTCATTTTCTTGATCATATTCACAGATTCTTAAATCAGTTTTAAAGCTTATATTTGTTTGACAGACAAGATGTTTTTGTCTACTTCTTACTGTTGCAATCTTTTCTTACAATTTCTTTAAATAGTATCTGACAAATACAGTGTGTTTTGATTAGTTTTCCAATTCTAACATGACTCATGATTCTGTGTCTATGTACAAAGCATAGAAAAATTGTTTTATTATGCCATAAACAATATGGGAAACGGTTTGCCGTCATTCTGACGTCATATTGTGCCACATGACGTTAAATAAATATACGCATAGAAAATAACGCTTAGAATTTATTCACCTTTCGTAATATCTGGTTATGTTAGAATCAAAATAACATCCTTTTCAGCGTTGTTATTGTCTAATAAACAACGCTTTGTTGTTCTGATGCGCAGTTATAAACCACTCAGGCCTCTGGCCTTCGTGGTTAACTACTGTGCATCAAAACTCCAAATCATTGTTTATTAGACGATGAACAGCGCTGGAATGGATGTTATTTCATAAATAAAAGTTGGTTACAAGTATATATTATATTTTAGAAATGTCTCATTGTAAGTTTTAAATATTCAATAAAGATTTTAGTTATATTAATACGATAACGGATAAAGTTATAATCAGATTCATCATAGAAAATGTCACAGTTTACAAGTACAATGTAAGATGGTGAATGTTTCAGCATTAACTATTAGACAATGGTTATTTTGCTGACCTACTATAATTGTAGAAATTGTTATTGTTTACATGATTAATGTTTCAGCATTAAAAAAAACTTATTTTGTAGAAAATGTGTGAGTTTAACATAAACTCTTACATAGCTTGAGTCATTTGTCCGTAAACAAAAGGAAATCGAATGTTCTGCAATAAGCAATGTTTTGATGCCCAACCTGATGAGGCCATTTTGGTGTCATATTTTGCACTGTGCAGCATTAGGCAGAAGTAAATGTCCATTTAAAAGACAGCCCATTTTTTTTTACATTTGTGTCTGTTTTGGAGATATTTTGTCATGTCTGAATCAAAATAATATCCTTTTTAAGTGTTCTTTATCATCTAGTAAATAATGGTTTGTTACTCTGGTGCTCAGTTATAAACCACTCGGCATACAGCTTCCTTGATATATATAACAGTGCACCAGAACTCCAGAGATGTTTATTGAAGATGAACTACGCTTGAACCGTTAGTTCACTATCATTTTGTGTTGAAAAAATGTACATAGCTATTACCGGTATTTCAAAAATGGAAAAAGCGAAAATTTACAGACTGAATTACAGTGTTGAACCTAGATAAAACTAAATATATATCTGCAGATTTTGCTGGTTGAAATAAAAACAACGAAAATCTGCCTTCTGGAGGATTAAGAGCCATATTGAAATCCATATTTGTGTTCATTTTTAGCTCGACTATTCGAAGAATAAGGAGGCTATTGCACTCGCCCCGGCGTCAGTGTCTGCGTCTGCGTTGGTTAAAGTTTTTTATAAAGTCAAATATCTTGAATACTATCAAAGGTATTGACTTGAAACTCAAACTATATGTTTACCATCAACATCTACACCTGCATTCTCGTACGTCCAGAGCATTCGTTACATAATTTCATGTCTGAAAGGTGGCAAACCACTGTTGCATGAGGATGCTACACCTGAGGAAACAATCCGAATAACTCTGTTTTGATTTTTGACAGATTTATGCCCCTTTTTAACTTAGAATTTTTGGTTAAAGTTTTTTATAAATTCAAATACCTTGAAAACTATCAAAGGTATTGACTTGAAACTCAAACTATATGTTTACCATCAACATCTACACCTGAGGAAACAATCCCAATAACTCTGTTTTGATTTTTGACAGATTTATGCACCTTTTTAACTTAGATTTTTTGGTAAAAGTTATTTGTAAATTCAAATATCTTGAATACTATCAAAGGTATTGACTTGAAACTCAAACTATATGTTTTCCATCAACATCTACTCCTGAGGAAACAATCCCCATAACTCTGTTTTGATTTTTAACAGATTTATATCCCTTTTTAACATAGAATTTTTGGTAAAAGATTTTATAAAGTCAAATATCTTGAATACTATCAAAGGTATTGACTTGAAACTCAAAATACATGTTTACCATCAACATCTACACATGAGGAAACAATCCCCATAACACTGTTTTGATTTTTGACAGATTTATATCCCTTTTTAACTTAGAATATTTTGTAAAAGATTTTATAAAGTCAAATATTTTGAATACTATCAAAAGTATTGACTTGAAACTCAAAGTATGTGTCAACCATCAACATCTACACCTGAGCAAACAATTAGTTGGCTTGCAGAATCCAGAGTAAGGCTTTGAATGCAATGTACATTTACAAAGGTCTTTGAACAAGTTTCATATCTTTGACCTTAATTCTTACAGACAATATTACACAATACTCCTGTTCTTAGACAAAAACCCCATTTTACCAACAAGCTTTCGAATAGTCGAGCGTGCTGTCATGTGACAGCTCTTGTTGTTCTTGTTGTATTTTCTGAGAAATTGTGTATGACAGATAGATTACCTGGAACTGGCTGATCGGTTACTGTAGTTTACTGTATCACAGTATATACATGTATACTGTACCTTGGATCAAAGAAGGGTAATCTGCCATATTTCTTGCACATCTTAGTTCAGGCATACCTATGTAGTTATCCATAGTAAGGAATACTTTTCCCTAAACTTCTTACGTTTCTATTGTATATGCTAGCATAAAATGTGCTGTTTTTGCCCATTTTGCCAGTGTTTTAACAGGAGGAAAAACATGCGTTAACCCTATAGTATAATACATGTTATGAAATAAGTGTTTTGAAGATGAACAAGTTTTTAGGTTAACAGTTGCCTGTCATTATTTGAAAAAGGTCAAAGAAGTCATGTTTAATTGTAAATTTTTTAATTGTGTATGTGTTTTTACATTTTTAGGTAGATTTTATACTTGTGAATTTTGAAGTAAAATTTTTCATTCAGAATTTGTTTGTTGTTGAGATGCTTGTGAGAGCAATACTTTTACCGAGGGGTTCACAAAATGTACCTGTAGATGGAATCAGAAGAATTTAAGGTACTGGTAGACCTTTACTGACAAATTTATTCCCTGAAATCATCAGTGCTGTAGATCACTGCTATGCATTTGAAAAAATATTTAAACCTATTTTAATCTCTAAACAAGAGAAACAAAATAAAAAGTCTTGAAATGTGATATTTCTTTAAATACGCATAATTAATTACATTTTTAGCTCAACTATTCAAAGAATAAGGAGGCTATTGCACTCGCCCCGGCGTCGGCGTCTGCGTTGGTTAAAGTTTTTTATAAAGTCAAATATCTTGAATACTATCAAAGGTATTGACTTGAAACTCAAAATATATGTTTACCATCAACATTTACACCAGAGGAAACAATCCCCATAACTCTGTTTTGATTTTTGACAGATTTAATGCCCCTTTTTAACTTAGAATATTTTGTAAAAGATTTTATAAAGTCAAATATTTTGAATACTTTCAAAGGTGTTGACTTGAAACTCAAAATATGTGTCCACCATCAACATCTTCACCTGAGGAAACAATCCCCATAACTCTGTTTTGATTTTTGTTAGATTTATGCCCCTTTTTAACTTAGAATTTTTAGTTAAAGATTTTTATAAAGTCAAATATCTTGAATACTATCAAACGTATTGATTTGAAACTTAAAATGTATGTTTACTATCAACATCTTCACCAATGTTTTTGATTTTTGACATATTTATGCCCCTTTTTAACTTAGAATTTTGTCACAGTTTTTACCAGACTATTATTAGAAATACTCAAAATGGCTTACTTTTGAAATGGCATAGAATAATTATGCAGCATGCAGCGGTCATGCCTTTTTAATTTTATTCATATCAATTTTGAAACGTTACAAAGTTATTCATGATCAAATATACAAGGTCATGTATTTCTTTGAAATTATCCCCCCCCCCCCCTCCTCCCCCCAGTTGGCTGACAGAATCCAGAGTAAAGCTTTGCACGTAATGTTCATTTACAAATGTCTTTGAACAAGTTTCATATCTTTCACCTTAATTCTTATAGACAATTACACAATACACCTGTTCTTAGACAAAAAAAACATTTTACCGACAAGCTTTCGAATAGTCGAACGTGCTGTCATGAGACAGCTCTTGTTATGAATAAGATTTCAACAAATGTCAACAGTTACCTTAAATGGAAGAGTAAACATGACTTAATGCACAAAATTTCATGATCAAAGAGTCATAATAACATCACACCAATACACTGTGACAAAATTTAATTTTGTTGTTCAGAATTACTCAAATGAAACAGCAGGTATGAAAGTTTGCTGACAGAAAACAGTCTGCAACTGAAGCATATATGTACACAACATGTGTAGTGAGTAACTTTTACAGTCAAAATCATGCTTGACTCATATCTATAGCCACATATATTTTTCTGTTATTAGTTTAAGGTAGGCACGCTAGTTTATAACAAAAAAAGAAACTAAGACTTGTGCATTCTGCTGCTAAACATCAAAAATTAAACTTTTTAATGGTTCTCAATTATAAAACTAAGGAAAATTCTAACAAGCTGATTTTACTGTATTCTAGAAGCTTTATTAGTTTACTTTCTGTTTACTTTCATAAAATGTCCCCACAAAGTCTCCACACTGCATGTGCAAACAGAGGAAACTTTTCTGTGATATGCAGTAAACTATCCTCTAGTTTTGTTTTTATGATCAACTTTTCCTCATTACTAAGTCTTCCCACCTTACCAATGCAAAGTTTGGCTGCTTGAAAAATAAAGTAACTGTTACAGAATTTGTTGGTATCCACAAATTTTCCATTTTGCACACAATCTCGGAGATCATCTGAGTAAGCTGTAACTGTGTCACACAGAAGGTTGAGCACTGAGGCTGTGAAATGTTTACATTTGGCAAACTGTGCCAACAGCTGACTTCTGTGCTCCAACACCTGAAAAACAAAAGACATTCTTAGTAGTGCTTACAATTTATATAACTTTACAGACTGGTTTCCATTTGTTTTTCTGTCATACTTAAATTTGAAGTAAAACCTGCAAACCTAGGCAAACACCCTCAAGTCAGGAATCTTTTTAATTTAAGATAGCCTGTGTTTAAAAAAATTGGACTAAAATAATAACTTAATTAAGATTTGGTAATGGTTGAATAACTAGTTTCAGTTCCAATTAAAGTTAAGAGGTTAGTCCATGTAGCCTTTCATAATAAAGCTGAACAATAATCACTTGGACTTGTGTTTTGTTTTGTTTATCTTGCATTCAGATTAGATGAACTATTTAAAACAAATTGTACGATAGTTTCGTTTTGATAAGAAAAAATGATAAAGTATATAATAATATCAAATGAAGATTACTTGATATATATACAAACAATTTTGACTGTGTGGTATTCATAAATATAAACCTAAGTGCTAGTATAATGTAGCCGTTTTAAAAGATTAAATAATACGTTACATTTGTTTCTATAGTACTGGAATTTACAGCGGGGAGGAACGAAAGTAAGTGGCAGGAGGAAGTAGATTACACATTTTTGATGTCTTTAAAGATGCTTTAAAGATGCATTACAATATAATACCTTATAAAAACTGTTTGCGACCATTAAAACCGTATATACGGTCGCAAATATCAAAATCACTAAATAGTTATCCCTTTTCTAACGCACAGTGTGTCTAAATGCGATAATTAAAACACCGTTTGAATTTTGCGACTATATATACATTATTTGATAGTCGCAAATTTAAACAACGTCACCAATCAGAAACGACGTTACATCAGTACTGCGTTAGAATACCTTATATTCTTGTTTTACGTTTGACATGATATCATTTATCATGTTGCTGCATAAACAGGACACTTTCTCCACAACAATATCAGCCAAGTGAATGTCACATTTTTCTACTAGAGCAACAATACACTGGACACATTGTTCTTGCATTCTCCATGATAATGTATAGTCACCAATGTGGTTCTGTAACAGCTGCAGACTGTGTAACAAACTTTGTTGAGTGAGTTCTTGTAAACTGCCATTTAAGGCCACAGTATTGGAAGCAGTCTGGATGTTGATCAGATGATGTAAGAATTCTGTGTGTTTAGCCAATGAGAACTGAGCATCAAGTGCTGATGGCTGTGTACAGTCAGTCTGTGAAGTCCTAGTGCTTCCCGATGGTGGAGGTGTAGGAAACAGTGACTGACTGTCTGATGGCAAGGAATCTGACAACAAAAAAAAGAACAAATTTCTTAACTTTTCTACAACTGTAAATATCTAACTAAAATTAACAAAACATAAAAGCTTTTAAAAAAAAAAGACTACCTTTACAGTACTTCAACCCTTATAGGTCTTGTATTTCTTTTCAATTTGGACTGTACAATTAACACTGTCTCTCAATAATCAGTTGATTTTTTTACTGTTTTAAAGGAACTGATGCGTTTATTTATAGAAATTTAAAAGTTCACCTTCAAGAACTTTTTCACATGATTGTGTCAGTGTGTGTATCGCTAGCTGTTGTTTCAAGTGGAGTATTTCTGTGCCAGCCTTTTCATACTGTTGTTTCCAATGTTGTTGGCTTGCCTTAAATTTCTCACACAAAATTTCAGCATACTTGCTTCCAGTGATGTTGTCGGGTTTATTGCGTAATACAGCAAGTGCTACTGCCACTTTTGTTGCTTGTAGAGAACTACCTTGTGTTACAATATATAAGTAAATAAACAATATGATCATGAATGCAACCATGATAAAAATCAAAGCAATGAAAGTACCTGTGGGACGGTTGTGTTGGCATGTGTACATTATTAAATTTAGGCAAACGATACTGAAATGTTCAACTCCAAGTGAAATACTGAAATTTTCACACCAAGACACGAAAATGATTACTCAAAAATCCAAATCGTGAAAGTGATCACTCATTTATTCTGTGAAATTCTGTTCAACTACTAAGTAGGATTTGAAATGCTCAATTAAAAGAGACTTAACTGCTCAATTCCGAGACGTTAAAATGTGAACTAGAGATGAAGGTCAATATCAAGGAAATCAAAACTGATTTGTAATTCTCGCAAACTTGTGTTTCAGATTGCAAATTTGTAAATGAACTTGCATAATACAGTGCTCAAAATGTTGTACTAAAGAGCTATAGCTTAATTTGAAGAAACTATTGTCAGTCTTAATTTTAAAACTTCAATCAAATCAGCCATGCAACCCATGGGCACAGACGGTACACAAACACTATAATTAGCCATATTTTTTTACATCTGCTGCAAGTGTAAATGCCAAATGGAGAAGCTATCGAAGAAACGTCCAAGTTTTTGGTTCCTTTAAGTAACAATTTTCTCGGAAAAAAAGCACGAACAAAACAAACACTTCAACAGACAAACACAGAGCACGCTACTACACATAATATTAAAAGCAGTTGATGCGAGTGCGCGTGCACTGTTCTGCACAGTGCTCGAAAGTTTACAAGTGTAGCTCATTTTTGGGATAATGGATAAAGACTAAAAACTGACGGTATACATGCTAATTTATATAAAATATACACAGTCTGAAGCAGAAAATTTAACCCTTTAAAATTTGTGGCATGTACCGATAGATAATATGTCGGTAATTAATTGCATTTCTGTGAACATGCAGTTTTATATTAAGGATTTAGTTTTTAGGAACCTTGTGATGCCAAATCAATGAAATCCGTTTTCATATTGTTCTGTTCAATTCTGTTCTGTTATGATCCCTCTGGAACGGCTGTCTTTCGACAACCTTCCCAACTAGAACTAGAAGAATATGACATTGTCTGCCTCATCTTCAACTCTGATAGGTCTCGCTGGTTATTCATTGGACGAAGTGTCAACATTAAAGGTCACTATGATCTTGAACTAATGACCTAAAAATCGTTAATCATTGTCTACCAGTAGATCTGGGTCCTAATATAATGTTTTATAAGAACCCAGACTTCCAGAGTATGTCTAGTTTGAAAACCATTGCTTGTGCAACCATCTGCAATCTTAAAATTATCACACAATTAATATGGGCGAAAATTAGAAGGGCGTAGATTTAGAAAGTGTCGACTCTGGACGATTTGATAACATACTAATAATGCTGCAAGTGTCAATTTCTGCTGACCGTTTTGTTTTATTATTTTAAAACATTTATTTTACGGTTATCTATTTTATAATATATTATCCCTTCTGAACAGATCTTATAACCAATGTAATGTAAATGAAAATCATTTCTTAAAAATTGTCAATCAAATAAAATGATCTACCATGTCATATCACATGCTGAGATTGTCTAAAATCTGTAAAGAGCAACTATAGGATCTTGATACAAGAGCTACCTAGGAATAAAATGGATAAGAATATCAGTGTCTAACAATTTTCGAAATATAAAGGTCCATTTAAGGAGTTTTTACATAGTTGAAACATAATTGAAAAAAGTGCACAGTTGTATACTAAGAGAAGTGACACGTAAGAGACCATAGCAAACAAATTTTGAAGTTATCTCCCATGCACCTACAAGTTATTTAGTAATGCTTTTGCCCGATATAGGTAAATGCCTATTTTCATATTAGGTCTCTCTACTCACTGAGGAGCGCAAGGGGATAATGGGATGATAAATGCTTAAAAATAAGCATGTTTAAAGTGCTAAAGTGTGTTAAAGAAATTTCCAAATAATACTGGCATGAGACCAGTTTCCGAATCATACCAGTTTCCGACTCCTCATTATCATAGCTTTCGCGTAACTCTTCAGAATGGGAATACTATATAGTTTCGAATAGCATCGTCCAAACAAGCAGCGAACAAAATTTCATTTTCTAAAGATAAGCACTTTCAAAGAAATTCTACATTATTCATCCGTCACTGAAATTGCTTGCAAAATATGGCACAGTTCAAGTGTTGTGAAATGGGCACTTTCAAAAAAAATGGCTAATTTTTTAAAAGTCCTCTAATTCTTTAAATATGAACAGCAATTTTGATGTTTTAGCAGTAATATATGAGTTTTGAAAATAAATTTACTGTGTCCAATTTTCATCGAGATAGGCCTTCAAATAAAAAAAATATTAATAATTTTGCGCTCAAATTGTCAGGAGTGTAAGACTTTTTGTGTGACATTTTGACTGATCATTAAAGTTCAAGATTACAGTGACAGTTTAATTTTGTATGAAGCCTAAAAGAAGTAACTGCAAGTAAAACCTCATAGTACTGACTTTACTTAAGTCCTAAACTCAGTTTATTTAGATTAATGTTACGTTCCCCCCAACATCTTTACAAAAAGGCACCCCATCAAGAAAAAATTGACAGAAATGACACATGTTTGTTAAAGGAAAGAATACAGCTTATTCAATACTTTATGATTTGTTGGTTTAAAGCAGTCTGGATATAGATATAAGACTATTCAGTTCATGTAAGTTGTACATTTTAAAATATAACGGTTTGCAAAAATATAATGGCCAGATGTGTTACATGACCCCAAAAAGTAAGGAGTGTAAGATTTTGACTTAAACAGCACCCATCTCTGCAATTCATTAAAAGGAATAAATCCTTCACCTATTTTAAAGTACATTTGTTCATAAAGTTTCCATGAAAGGTCAATTAAATACATACAAATTACGCCTGTGATTTACAGGTGTCTTTTTGAAATGTAAGGAGTGTAAGATTTATTTCCTAAATGCTTGTGACCCTGTATTTCTGTATCTATTTTCTAGAAACCTCTGCAGGTAATTCCAGTTTTGCCTACTGGGCCTTAGCAGAACCTATTTGAATATTGTAAATATTGAAGAAGGTATAATTTAAGACAAAATTTTAAATATATATAATTACTTAATTTGTAAGCTTGCATAATTTTATGAATAGTAATGATTTAGCACAAAGTCTTTTAGAAGAAGCTTAGTTTAATAAATGATTCTTGATTTAGAGAGTACAATAAAATACAATTTTAATTCATGTTAGTGCTTGAATATAATTTTGTAAAAACGTTAAAATCTTACACTCCTTACATTATATTGTAATGAGCCACACCAGAACTGTAATGTTGTGCATGAACATAATTTCATACATCATATCAATATTTGCATTAATTCTGCTCATTTGAGCTCTTTCTTAAACATATTTATAATTACTTTTGATTAAGAAGAGATTGCATAGATGGTAAAATACTGTGTACATGTATATAGCAAAAGGGTGCTGAATTCGAGCTCATGTACAAACTCATTAAAATGCGATGGCTGCATCAACCATTTGATTGGTTTTGAACTTCCTCTGTATGAATCTATATATTTTTTATCATAATTATCAGATCTAAAAATCTGTATAAAAGAAAACTATTGTAAAAGGTTAAAATGTATGATAAATAATGATTAATAACACGGCAATGTCCAATATTACAAACAAGAACATTGTTGGAACCAGTGTGTGCTCCCCGAAGTAGGTTTAGCCTAAATGTTTATATTGACAAAAACTGCCTATACATAAAATAACTATTTGAAAGTAACAAAGGTCCATAACTCTGCTGTAAATAAGCTGATGGTATTGGTAGTCATCAATCATTGTTTGCATTCCTGCCAAGTTTAAACAAAATTTAACAAACCATGCACTAACCAAGATAATTATGGGTCTGGATGGCAAAAATGCATGTGCAAAACAGCTATTTGAAAATAACAAAGAGCTATAACTCAGCCATTAATAAACAGAATGTAGCAGTACTTTGGTGTGCATCCTTTGCCCTGCCATACATAATTATATTCACACAAAGTTTCAAGGAAACCAGTCAGTACCAAGATACAGCTCCAGAAAAAATATCTTTATAAAATGGCTATTTTAAAGTAACAAAGGGCCATAGCTCTGCTATAATTAGCTGGATTGTGCATTCCCCTACCTAAAAATATATTCCTGCCAAGTTTCAATAAAATCTTACCAACCGGTGAGAACCAAGATTATGGCTCCAGAATGAAAAACTTGTGTGAGGGACAGAAGGATGGATGACAACATCAAAACAATATCTATCTGCCTTCGGCTAGGGTTAACAAAAGAAAACACCTATCAGTGACCAAGCAATTCTGTGTAAGGAAGGGAGCTCAGGCAGTTAATAAAGTATTTCCAATAGATCCAAATGAATGGACTGAAACTGTCACTCATAATCCAAAATGCTTCACCAAGAAGAAAGTTGAAACAAGAACTAAGTCGTTCTTGTAAGAGTATACCAAACACAATAAACTGCATGATAGGCAGTAAAAGCAGTTATTTGATTGCATTCTACTGTTTCTGTTTCCTGTTATGAACTGTTCTTATTTTGGTTTTGAGCTTTCTGAACATTGATTACATTAAGTAACATGTTGTCTGTCGTTATTTTGAGCTGTATTAAAGCAAGCATGTAAAAATGGGTACCATGCTAGAAAGAGATTATTTGGTTGTCATAGCCCTCAAATAATTGAATTGATGTTTAATACACACATAGAGATAGCTATTATGATATACATGCTGTTTGTACAAATACATGTTTTTTGCAATCTAAATGCCACAGAAATGTTCTCCTTTTGCTATAGATTATATCCAATCTGTGTATGTAAGGAGTGTAAGATTTTGGGAAGTTCTAGTTGTTCTAAAAGTAATGTTACCATCTTTGTCTGAAAGAAAATCATTAGTTGTTTAATCATGTACTACAGACTCTATCATAAATATTCCCTGCTGAACTTCATAATTATCAAATGTATGATGAAATATACTTTAAATGTAACATGTGGCCACTTTGGTCTCACGCAAAGTATATTGTAATGTGAACATAAAAAGTGCTTGTAATACAATCCAACAAATAAACATAGAATAACTATAAATTTGCTGTAGTAAATAATTGGTAGAAATATGCCTGTTAATCTATGTGTGATTAGTTCTAAGTCTTAACTAACAAAGTATACAAGCATTTGGTAAGGAGTGTAAGAAAAAGATGTTGAAGTCTGTAACAGAGTATAAAAAGTCAAACTTTGTTTAAAACTGCTGAAAAGAAGTCAACTTTCAAGTTTTATTCAACTAGAGTGCTTGCTCTTTCTAAAAACTAATTCAGTCTTGTTTTGTGGACAACTTTAGATTAGTTTTCAGTTTAACAGTCCGGTAGTGTATGAATAATCAATTAAAAAACAGAGTAAGAATGTTTAACTCTTTATATAAACACTTGGAATGACGAATGCTTTACTATTTTCCATGTTCATGATAATGAAACACTTTCCAAGACAAAGGAAAAAGCTGCTAAATGAAATACTGAACTTACTATTTTTTGTAAGGAGTGTAAGAAATTACACTGAAAAAGGTGGTTTACGTAAATCCTTATTTTCAATGCTAAACATCGTCAGATTTACACAAAATTTTCCATATTTTTTTAGAAAAGGCAGTTATTGAATTTTTAGTAACTCTTTTCTAGCATTTCACCTTAAGAATTTTTTTTTGAAAATTTTTGGCATCACATGTTAGAAAATATGGCCTTATTGAACACAAAAATGACAAAAATAATTTTTTGGAGGAAGTTGGAACTTTAAAATCTTGTTTCTTTCAAAGCATTAACATATATTTTAATGAAAAACAGAAAGAAGGTAGGACAATTATGCCATTCTAGCGCACAGAGACATGGCACCTTTGTGTGTATTCATTTGTACTTTTTGTTGCAATTTCCTACACAAAAATTGAAATTGAAAAAAAAATACTTCTTTTTTCCTTGTAGAAATTTGGTTTTATTAATTTCAATGTATCTTGATCTTGCTAGAATTACTAAAATTCATATCTACAATACTTAATTTTCAACCCCCAATGTCACAATTTTAGCCATTTTTTTTGAAAGTGCCCAAATCATAATACAGTGACGTATGAAATGGAGCGGCACGGAACAGATAACAGACAGACAGAGAATAAAAGTTCGCTTAGATTTAAATAATTTATGATTCCAAAACTGTTCAGGATAAAATTATGTCGGAAACTGGTCCTGTACCTTAAGTTATTAACATTAATTAGGCTGTCCTTTCGGGGCCCCAAATTTGGTACGAATGCGCAAAAGACACTGGTCTGGTTTACATCATTGAAAAGAGGATAAACTGACGTTTGTGAATGTGTAGATGACTTTTGTTTACAAGACACATATAAGAAAAAATATACAGAAAACCTCAATTTTTTGTCGGAAACTGGTCTCATACCGGGCGAAAGCTCAAAGGGATATTCGGTAGTATCTACCAATAATTCTTGTTACCTGACACTGAAAATTCGTAGATCTACCATTAATTTTTAAAAAATGAAATTCCTGTTATGTTTTCGCCCGTACTGCCTATTTTCATAATACCTTCTTTACATTCCATTCCTGGTGAAAGCGTTTCACCGAAAGTGATTTTTTTCAAAGTTAGAAAGCGCGAACATTTCAAACTTGGTCTTCCTTCTTCCCCTAGTAGACTGTCTCTGAATTCAAACGTAGGCTATATGATGTGTCTGACGTCCTAATGGAAAGTTGTTGGAACGAGTAAATCTAGTAAACATGACAAAGAAACATAAAATAGATTGATCGGGCACTTGGCTAGTTTTACAATGTGAAATTACTACGACACCGGTAAAAGTTGCGGTAAATCTCGATTAGTTTCAGTTCAAGCAATTTTTATAAACTGGTACCAATTTTACTGAAATCTGTAAGTCTTTGGAACAATTTTTTACAATAAACCTACTATGCTACCGTATATCTCAAGTAGGAGCGCTGCTGTAACTGTAAAATTTTAATTGCCAGATGAAGAAAGTGAAAGTTGGGAATTTCAAACCCGCCATATGTCAATTCTTGTCCGTGAAAAGGAAACATCATTTACCAGGCCTGTACCAACATACAACAAGAAAAACTGTCGTACTACGTAGAAACAAAGCTTTAATGTAATTATTTTGAAATGGGAAATGCAAATTAACTTTACTGGCTAGAGTCTTACAACCGGACACTTCAAACATATTTTGCGATAACTCTGACAATTTTTGTATCTAGCAATCAAAATTTTACCAGTAGAAAGTTAATTTCTTGGAAGATGGAAGATAACAGCATGTTTGACAGATATACTTTTTTATACAGGCCGAACAATAAAAACTTGCATATTAACTCCTGCCTATAACACTCGTGAGAGGGGGTTGGCAGTATTCAGAAACAGATAGATAGATATTAAAGTATATAAAATAATTTGACATTTACATGGATAAAAGATAGAAATATAAACTTTTTGACAATTTTAAAGCTACACAATAAACAGTAGTTTTAACCCATTCTTTGTCGTACCTACGGAGGCAATTTTCATTCATTTCATATCATTTTGTTCAAAGAACTATATACACTTACATGTTACATTTTCCAACCCCTTATTAAATATAGCGGGCTGCTTCTTTAGTTGAATTCTGAGTAAATTGTTGAGAACAGTGTTCCACATTAAGGTAACTTGTCCAGAACAAAATGGACACCAGTGAAAAAATGATGCTATCACTATAGCCTAATTAATTTGGCGTTTCAGTGTGACCCCTTTCACAGATCTGATATTTTATAACTGTCACACCTTTACGCCTAATTTTAATGTGCTGCATATTAGGCAGAAAGTGTAGTTTCAATATTAGGTACAGCCGGCGCATAATACACAATTTACCTACTTCTAAAAACAATTTTCCGGACTGAAATGATGAATTAAATATCACTTTAAATGAAAACCTAAAATTTTATGAAAAATCTCACCACTTTATAAAAATCTGAATGTTTAAAGTTTACACATTTAAATATTGGATTTTATTGGGTTTATAAGTGCCCAACAGAATTTCGTTGGGGATGTGTTCCCAGCTATTGGCACTTCAAAGTGAGACGTAGAAGGCGGACAACTGTAAAATATCAACCTGTAAAATCGGTCTGCCTTCGAAGTGGAAATAGTGAGACTACTATCACTAAAATGTAGTCTGTTGGTCTTTTGACATAATACACAACCAAATTACTGTTACTGTCACATTGAGGGTCATTGGTTTGAGCCCTGCTAGGAGTTGGAAGAGTCTGTGATGGAAGATGGTACTCGAGCTCTGGTCATTCACATAAATGATGATTCTGGGTTAATGATCGATGTAGATCATGATCAACATTGCACATCAGTGCAGTCAGATTAGATGTATTAGATAGAACAAAATCATGAAAATGTTCTGTCATAAAAGGGAATCCTAGATCATAGGGAATAGACAAAAAAAAAAACCGAGGGATTTTCTGGGAAAAATAATGTAAAAACAAATTGAATTCAGATAAATTTTAGTACTGGTAAACTTCACAGAATAATCTCTAAATTAACCCATAGCAGAAACAGTGAGATACATGCATTTTTTGCCCCACTTGCCATGTCAACACTGTAGAGGTCACATTTGACATCAAGTCTTCATGAAAATGGGTCAGAATGTTAATTTTAATGATTTCTAGGTCAAGCTCGAATCTGGGTCACCTGAGGTCAAAAACTAGGTCAAACCATCAAGTCAAAGAAGAACCTTGTTAACACTCTGCAGGCCACATGTTTTGAAGGCGCACTTTTCTCACGAATCACTGACTGAAAATCAATGAAATTTCACATGTTGCTGTTAAAAATACCAAGTGCAGTTGAGCATATCGCTGCCATGATGAGCTGGAATAATTTTTTTTTAATTGTAGAATTTCTTGTAACTTCTTGCATTTTTTCCGGAAAACAACTGCAACCATTAGTGTACAGCACCTATATGCAGTGTTCTTATTCCTTTCTTTGTCCAAATGGATTGAATTGGTAAGTCAAAGGGTAGTATATCAGTTTCAAGATTGCATCTTGGGGTATTCACCGCTTTAAGTGATAGCTCTAGTTGGTTTTGTTATGATGTTTTTAGCTCACCTGAGACAAAGTGCCAGAGAAAGCTATTAGGATCACTCATCGTCCGTCGTACATCATCTGTTCACATTTTCCTTCAAATGACATCTCCCCTGAAATAACGAGGCCAATGTTGATGTAACTTTGCAGAGATGTTCCTTGCATGAAGACCTATCATAGTTGTTCAAATAATTCCATTCAGTGAAGAATTCTGGAAAACTTTAAAAATCTTCTTCAAGAACAGAAAGGCCCAGAGCTTAGATGGTTAGCATGTAGCATGGCCTAGTAGACCTCTACTAAGATTGTTCAAACTCTGACCTCCAGGTCAAACTTGACCCTGTGTTTTTAGCTCACCTGGCACAAAGTGCCAGAGTGAGCTATTAGGATCGCATTCCATTCGGCGTACGTCTGTCTGTTCGTCCACCATTTCCTTCAAATGACATCTCCTCTGAAACCACTGGGCCAATGTTGATGAGACTTTGCAGGGATGTTCCTTGCATGAAACTCTATCAAAGGTGTTCAAAGAATTCCATTCCATGCAGAACTCTGGTTGCTATGGCAACAAATAGGAAAAACTTAAAAAATGTTTTCTGAAACCACAAGGCCTAGATCTTAGATATTTGGCATGTAGCATTGTCTAGTGGACCTCTACCAAGATTGTTCAAGTTATGACCCCAGGATCAAAATTGACCCCACATAGGGGGGAGGATCACTTAGTTCTACATAGGCTTATATAGGAAAAACTTTAAATATTCTTCTTGAAACCACAAGGCCTAGAGCTTAGATATTTGGCATGTAGCATTGCCTAGTACACCTCTTCAAAGTTTGTTCAGATTATGCCCCTGGGGTCAAAATTTACCTTGACTGGGGGGGGGATCACTTGTTTGGTATATAACATTGTCTAGTGATCTTCCACCAGGCAAGTGGACTTGTACCAAGGTTAGCAATATAGGGCCATCTTGGCCCTCTTGTTACATACTAGGGCTTATATAGGAAAAGCTTCGAAAATCTTCTCTAAACCAAAAGGCCCAGAGCTTAGAAATTTAGTATGTTGCATTGCCTAGTGGACCTCACCAAGATTGTTCAAATTATGACCCCTGTATAAAAATCTACCCCACCCAGGGGTCACTTATTTTACATAGGCTTATACAGGAAAAGTTCTTAAAATTTCTCCGAAACCACAATACCTATAGCTTGGATATTTTGCAAGTAGCATTGTCTAGTTGACCTCTACAAAGATTTTTCAAATCATGATCCCCGGGTCGAAATTGATCCTGCCCAGGGGTCACTTAATTTTCATAGGCTTATATATATATACAACCGCTAACGAAATTGATTAGAGGGGCGTGAATTCAGCACAAGTCAAAATGTAACGGTCAGAGTTCATTTCGGCGACAGCTGATCACATCTTCAAAGAAAGCACAATGCTTTATAACGCCGCTCCAATGAGAGCGACGCAATTTTATACAGGTATGCTGTCAATCAATATTTACTGAAAACGTGATAAAATATGTCGTAAGTATGAAAACCGCTATAGTAACTTAGGTCAGAGTTTCAACATGTTTTGTTATAGGGAATTGTTAAATGAATCCATGGCCATTAAAGTTATATTTTTGTCGGCGACGGTATTATAGTAGGATTTTTGACTTGTGAGCTATGACCTATTCATAGAATATAAAAGTGCAGTCAGGCACAATGCATAAAATGTAACTATACCTTATTTATATCTTTACTGCACGGGAAAACGATCATCAAGACTTCTTAACATGCCGCGCACGGTTATTCTACTGTTCAAATTATCATGATAGGTTTTCGAATGATTATATTTTTCATAATCAGAGCCTAATACCCGTTTTTGTAGATACATTGTACTACATAAAGCAGAAGATTCTATTATTAAATCACCGCTAGAAATAGGGGTGTACAATACCTCAATAGCCAGGTATCAATCGCTGAATACAATTTGAGCTTTATGAACAAATATTGATGTTTACATACAGGTGTTAGGGGCCGAGTACATTTCATATATTGTGCCGATGTATAAAGAATGGATTTAAATGTATCTTTAACATGGCGTGAACAAATACCCTTCATGCAAATGGGTGATTCCGTACAGAAATGTTTATCAATGTAACTCCACGGAATTTGAAAAGAGCTACGCATGAGAATTTGTATTGTTTTTTTTTTTTACTCAAGTATAAGTAAGATACACATGCCATGTTTATCAGTATCGTATGTGTACAATTAACTACATTGATTTTAACTATATAATTATATTAAATGTCTCTCCTCGAACACGTTATTTAGTTTATACTAATTATTTTAGCTGATTGTGAAGAAAGCTTGTAGTTTATCGAGAAACTTCGCGAGTCCGTTTCCTGAAGAAATAGTACTGGTATCAAATGAGGAGATACGGTCGTGAAACCCAGATGGGCTCGAATCCCAAACGGCCTCCGGAATGGCGGCAAACGCCAGAGGTTACACCACCACTGCCCTTTCTTTGTTTTTTGACCGCAGTGAGTTTATCATGTATGTCATAGAAATACAATAAATTACAGATATATGAAGGTAGGCAAAAACACAATTCATGTGTTGAAAGCCAATTCAGTTTTTCACCACACACAATTTTTCACCGGCATTTTCCCCGCCCGTAAAACGCCCGTCGTTTTATTGTTGTGATATTTTTAAAAATGTTTTTCTTTTATCGCCTCGTACACGTGTCTACACCAAAATGTGAGCAATACCCGACACAACGATAGTTACATGTTAAAGTTTTAGTAATTATCTGCCTCTACATGTTGTTACCCGTTCCCTCAAGTGTGTGTGTGTGTGTGTGTGTAACATGTCCATTAATTTGACATATGTTTCGGCAGCTTTTAATTTAAACAAGAGACATAGAAGGGCCAGTTTGGCTTAATTTCTGCACCATATACAGGCTAAAGTCATCACTTATAAAGTATTACATGTAACTAGTATAGTATTGATCGGTAATTGTCAAAAAACTGATAAAAGGCGGAGTTAAGGAAACCAATATTGGGCGGTGCTTCATAGCTACTTTGACAAGCGAGTCGGCAATCTTCAAACATTTGTGCATTGCTTTTGATGTTATCGGTAAACCTCCTGACTCTAATCAATTTTGTTAGCGGTTGTATAGGAAAAACTTTGAAAATCTTCACCTCTGAAACAACTAGGCCTAGCGCTTAGAAATTGGGCATGTATCTTCTTCTAGTTGACCTTTACCAAGATTGTTTAAACCATAGTTTCAGAGTCAAGATTGACCCTGCCAGGGGTCACTTGATTTAATACAGTCAAACTTGTATTAAGAGACCGCCCAAGGGAAAGGCCAAAACCGGTCGCTTAATAAAATGGTATCTTAATACAAAGCAACACCGGGGACGACAACTGTTACCAATAACAATTTTACTTATGTCACGTGGTAATTTTCCAAAAATAGCAAAAAATTTGAACATGAAAGTACCTAAAGTTGATAAATACAACCTGCGGATATAAGGATGTACACTAATCCTTATGAAATTTGACACCTCCGTGTCTAATTGGGACGTTGCATGCAACTTTAAAGCAGTCAATTTTCATAGAAATGCACATAAAATAATGGTCGCCTAATACGAACAAAAGACCGATTATGTGTCGCTACATACTGGTCGCTTGTCGCGTTAGACAAAAGTCGCATAATGCAATAACAAAACAGTGTGAAAACTCTCCGGGGGACAGGGGTTCAAAAGGTCGCTTAATACACGTGGTCGCATGGGCAAGTTTGACTGTATAGGCTTATATAGGGACAACTTGAAAAATCCTCTTGTCTAGAACCACTAGGCCCAGAGCTTAGAAATTTGGAATATAGCGTTATGTAACAGACCTCTGTGAAGATTGTTTAAATCACAACCCACAGGTCAAAATAGACCCTTGCTCCTATTGATGACTTTGTATTATAGCCAATTGTAGCCAGGTGAGGGATACAGGGCCGTCTTGGCCCTCTTGTTTCCAAATGGGTTTGATATTTTGAATATCTTTTATTTTCAGAAAAATGGATGACAATTTGTTTGAAGACCTTGAGAAACTGTTTGAGGAATGCGATGATGTCACCAAAACCTTTTATAAATCAGATAGTAAAGATACTACAAATGACAAAGAAGCAAACTGTATTGATGCAAAGGGTGATGCTGGAGTTAATTCACAAGATGCTTCTAGAGTTGAATCACAAAAAGACCAGTCAAAAATACCGGATTCAGATGCAAGTGGACAATCTGTGAAACGCAACTGGAAGATTTTGCAGACTGATTGTGGAACTAAAGATTGTTGTCAGTCGGAACATGAATCAAGTAGGGAAGATGGGGAGTGCACCAGAACTTTAGAGGATGCCAAACTTAATCTAAGCTTATTGAGCTCTACATGTTGTACAGTTGTGGAACAAAAACAGGGAAACAAGAGGAAAATTAAATATGACAACAATTATTCAAGTTTCATTGATTCATCAAAAGAAGATGGAGAATGCTCTACAACAAGTTTTGAAGAGGACGATTTGGAATCCACGATCAAGGCAGTCTCACCAGAGAAAGCTGATGAGAAATGTTCAGAAAGTGATAAAGAAAACAGTCTCTTAGTTAAATTCCGAAATCAAAAGAAAGAAAGAGATATTAGTAGTTTGCCTTTTGGAAAGAAAAGAAAAAGGTCTCTGTCAGAGAAAAATGAGAGCACACCAAAAAGGCGTCACCTGTTTGTAAGTGAAGACGTGTTATCCCCTATAAGTTGCTTAAGTGCAGACAAAAGAGGAAATGCTCTTGAATCAGCAGAAACACCAATAATAGAGTCCAAATTCAGTCTTCGGGGGGTTGAGATTTGCAGTAGCACACCTGTAACAAAGGAACATAAATTTTTTGTCCTCAAGTCTGATCATTGTAGCACACCAATTGCATCTAATAATGCAGGCAAACAAACTATGCTAGTTAAGAAGGAGATCTTAAAAACTGAAGTGTTGTCAGATTCTGACTCAGAATTTCAAGAATTAAGTGATGTAGAAGAGATTAATGGTAAACATCAGACAGTGGAAGAACTCATAGCTGAAATTACTCAGTTATGTGAAGAAAGTAATGAGATTGTACAAACTGAAAATGAAGAAGTAATTGAGAGTTCCGATAAAAGCCTGAGTAAAATTGCCGTTAGTGACTTGATAAATGAATGGAAGACAGGAAGTTCATGTGAAAGTGCTTCAGAGAGCACTGATGGTGATAACGATACAAAAAATATTGAATCAGGTAGTCAGAGTGAAGGAACTGAATATACTGAGAGTGATACTGAAAATCTTACAATTGTCTCTGCTGTAGGTGTGTTTAATAAGGATCAAGCAGGAAAGGAAAAGGATGAAAGTTTGACAAGTGATAAAGCTGGAAGATTTAAAGGTGAGGTAACAGTGTCACGAATTGAAGAAGAGAAGGGTAATGTAACAAATACAGTAACTGTTGATATAGAAATCAGTGATGCTCATGAAGGGGAAATGCAGTATGGGGATGATTTATTGAACCTCAATGACTATGATGATGAAGGTTTTGTTGATGAGAATGTTTTTGAAAACTCTCACCTCACTAAAGATTTAAATCTGACTGTTGTAAGAAAAGAGGAAAAGGAAGACAATAGCAATGTTACAGATAAAGAAAAGGGAAAGAAAGTTGAACAGAATGCTGATTCACTGTTCAATCTTGTAAAGAGTCTGCGAGACAAGAAGAACGATAAACCTGAAGGTGATACAGGGCTAGACTATGCTGCCTTTGATACATCTATTTATAGAAAGAAAGATAATACCGCAATTGAGAAGGATGCTTGTAGACGTTGGAGCACGGATGGATCTGCTGACCCAGATGTTAATTTAACAGTAGCAACTATGAAACGAAATAGAGACAGAGAAATTGGGCAAACACCTGGAGCTGGATTTCTTGAAGGAGACAGAGTTGTGTGTACATATCTGTATGAAGAAGAGATTACTACAGCATTTAAAAACTATGGGAAAACTGAAGGTCAAAGTGACCTTTGTTACATGCCATTAGAAAACTTAATTATGAAATTGTATAATCAGAAGAGAATTCTTGTAAACATGAATAAGCAGTCACTTCTAAACATTAAGAATGAGCTAGAGTGGAAGTTAAGTTTAACAAAGGAACGTCACATTGAGGAATTGGCCGCGTTAAGACAAAGGTAATGCTATAAACTATTTAAAACTCAACTGAGCATGTGCTCAGTGTCAGCTATTATGATGGTAGCGCTTTTGGTCTGTCATGTGTCTGTCCACTATTTTCTTTAAAATACATCTCTTTGAATATTTGATGGAAATAGATGAAACTTAACATTAATGTTGAAGTGTTCTTTGGATGATGTTATACCATTTTTATTCCATCCAGAGTTCTGGTTACCATGGCAACCAAAAGGAAAAATTTGAAATCATTTTAGCTCAAAACCACAAGGTCCAGAGCTTACATATTTATAATGTTTGTATCTTAGTCTATGATTCCAAGTTTATTCAGATCATGCTTTGAATTTGAAAAACATTTCCCCGTAGGAGAGGGAGGGGGTCATAAAAATTGACGATGATGAAATCTGGAATGTGTCTTCTGAGATTGTAAAAGGAGTCATTAGGTCAGAGATGCATTGCAGGCGTCTGGGGTTAAAAATAGGAGAACTCAAATTTAGATGTATAAATAATGTAGGTCTATGATTAATGATTATATTCTCTTGTGACTTAAAGCGACTGCACTCCAAATTCTTAGTAAATTTAAATTTTTTGGTAAAATCAATATATATTCATTTTGTCAGTATCAAGATTATTTTCTATGTGTAAGAGCTAAAAATAAAGGTAGAAAAAATATTTACCCGAGCCAGGTTTTGAACTCGGATCTTCGCGCGCACCTTTACAAAAATTTCAGCGGCTTAACCTACACCTACGGAGTCAGCTGATTTGATTCGAGTTAAAAATATTGGTATACCAAAGAGCCCACCCGTTAGTCACGGGGTGATATTTTCACATAAAGTAAGCAAAACAACACTTTTGTTGTTTCTTTTGTTAGAAAACTTGTCACTTATCAAATACAATGCCCCTGATACAGTAATGACAATTGTTTTCTTGAATTTAAATTTTCTTTTCTGCAAATTTCCAGGTTAAGTGAAAGATATAATTATGGCCTGTTTGCCCCTCATATTTCAACCCTTGTTTGCTAACCACAATAATCAAGAACTGAGACTTGCATTCTTAAATATTTTTGCGTTTAAAAATTTTGATGTGGAAAATTATGAAAATTTTGATATTTCATCTGATTTTTTTCAAGGGCAGGTTCATAAAGCCAATTCTAAGAAACTTAAAGCAAGACCTTTTAAGCATTTCTATCTACCTTACTACTAGTATTTATCTAAAGTTCTCTTTTTCATTTAATTTTTCAGACAGTCTATGGAAGATGAACACTTTAGGTTCAACACAAGAAATCAGTACAATGTCATGGAATTTCAGAATAATATGATGCAGCTTAGACAGGAGCATATATTCCAAGAACGAAAATTACGAGAACACCATCGGTACGAGTACAATGCTGTTCGTTCTCATGGAATGGAAATCCTAAATGAGGAAGTAAGTCGTCATGGTGTACAGTGTGAACCAATTAATCAACTTATAACACAACTGGAAAAACCGGAAGCACATGCAATGTCTTCACCGCAGAAATATGGACCTCCTATTGTTGTTAGTCTGAGAAAAGGGCCGTGCAGAGCTTCTAACGGAAAGCATTCGACAGTGGCGGTTTGTCTGTCAGCTGGAATAGCACAAGCAGTGTCTCTTGAAGATGACTTGTATGATCATTACTACAGTTACAACTAGCAGGGCCTCACCTGCTGTTTATCTATGTCACCTTTTGTGTCAAGTAGCAGGGCCTCACCTGCTGTTTATCTATGTCACCTTTTGTGTCAAGTAGCAGGGCCTCACCTTGCCATTTACCTATGTCACCTGTGTCAAGTAGCAGGGCCTCACCTGCTGTTTACCTATGTCACCTGTGTCAAGTAGCAGGGCCTCACCTGCTGTTTACCTATGTCACCTTTTGTGTCAAGTAGCAGGGCCTCACCTGCTGTTTACCAATGTCACCTTTTGTGTCAAGTAGCAGGGCCTCACCTGCTGTTTACCTATGTCACCTTTTGTGTCAAGTAGCAGGGCCTCACCTGCTGTTTACTCAAGTCAGTTTTTGTGTCAAAGTATGCATTTCGTGGCAAAATAAATTTGAAATTGAGGGTAAGAAACTTAATCTTGTCTGTCACAAATCAACTGTTTATGTCAAAACTAGGTAAAAGATTTGCTTAAAACCAGGAGAGGCTCTGCTACTTGAAATGTTGTAGATACAGTGATTTGATTTGAAGTGGACAGAAACTGCACTTTCAAGTGGTTTGCTGTGCAAATGCCAGAACTTGACAGTTATATAAATACAATTCAGCCGGTTTTATCACTAAATTATTGAAAAAAGTTGGGATTTCACTGAAAGTCTAAATTGGTATTTGGACATTAGACAAGCCATATAAACAAATACTAGTATATAGATATTCAGTTGATGTCTGTACTTTTTAAACTTGGCACAAGACGAGTGTGTTTTTGGTCAATTTTCTTAACATACATTTACTGCTTAGACCTTGCTGCAGTTTAGTTGAATATTTCATCCCATGAATTTGTGTTTAGATCTTAAGTCAGAATATAAACTGTTATTTTCAATTTATTGAAATTTAACCAAATTTTATTAACTGAAATTGTCAGAAATCTAGCAAAATATTAACTCTTTTTTTTTTTTACATATTGGTAATATAGTAGGCACTGTAAAGACTACAATTTCCATTATTATGCGCCACATGAAACATGATAATAAATAGTTTGCTTTTTAAACAAGAGAAGCTGTGAAAACTGAAAAAACTTGGGGGGAAAAAATCAACCAGTTTGTTACAGTGATCTTGATTACTTGATCTAATATTTCTCAGTTAAATTACACCAACTTCATTCATAGTTTGATTCTTTTTTGCTTGGAGACAGATGTGTCCTTATTTATATATCCTTTAATAAAAGTTTGTCAGGTGTATAATTATAGCAGTCACTTTGTCATATGGTGTCTAAGTTGTACTTTCCCTGAAATTTGGCATAAATGCTTTCTACAACAATGCAATTTGTCTTTTCTTAACTTACTGCTTCCTTCAAGTTACAATAATTGCCTCTAAGTTTTCTGTGCCTGGCTTATAACTCTCTTATAACTTTATAATGTATCAAGATACTTTAGTAACAAATTTATTAGTCTCTAACTGATCAAAGATCATTTGGGTTATAGGTTTGCGCTGTTTTGTCTGGCTATCCGTGCATCTGCACTTCGTGATTGGGCCATAACTGCTATATGGATGGACCAATTTTTAAATGACTTTACACAGTTGTTGCCCATAACACAAGGGTGTGTTGTGCACCACACCTTGGGGGCTATCTTGAAGGTCAAGGTCATACTTCTGGCTTAAAACATTAAGTGTTAGGTTATATACAAGTACTTTGTGTCTGGGCTGTAGCTTCTACATGCGTAGTCTGTTTTTTTATATAACTTCATACAGGTATTGCCCATACCCCAAGGGTGTGCAATGTACCACACCTAGAGGTCTACTTTGAAGGTCAAGGTGACACTTTGGCCTCTAAAAGGGATATAGGGTCACTTCAAGATGCATACACTGATTATGAAATAATTTCACACAGTTGTTGTCCATACCACATGTGTGTCATGCACAGCATCGAGAGGGTTACCTTAAAGGTCAAGATCACACTTTGGGCTCAAACTTGTAATAAAGGGTTTTGTTCTGTTGTTTTGTAATTGAGTTGTAACTTCTACATGCTTTGACAAAGTTTGAAAGAACTTCACAGTTGTTGCCCATACCCTGCCTGCTCAAGGCCGATGTCCTATAAATTTTAATAGTCAAGATCAAAAGACAATATCTTCTCAACCCCTGGAAGTCAAAATGTTTCATGTGGAGTCTACATGCAGGATTCATGTTTCAACCAAGCATACTCGAAGTCACATTTAGCATCAAAGGTCACTAGATAATATCTCCTTAACCCTTTCAAGGATTTTCATCAAACTTTGGCCAAATGTTAATCTCTTGTGGTAAAAAGGTTAACAGCACTCTTTAGTCAATGGGTCATGTGAATGCATCTCCCAAACACCTTTAAGGATTTTCATGTAACTTTAGTCATATGTTCGTCTTAATCCATTGTATTTTGTTGAGGAAAGTATTCATTGCAATACTCCATACACTTGTTGTTTCTAATGCTAAAGGTCAAGGTCACAAGTATCTGCTTTGGGTTTTTACCTCGATTTTTAAAGAAAAGGCTAGCTATTCTACTAGCTTAGGCATTGGTGTCACACCTTGGTTAAGTTTTTCGTACCACCCCACTTTATTTCAAAACCATTACAGATATTGCTTTGAAACTTACCATACTGATTTACCATCATTACCTCCAATAAAAGACAAGAGAACATAATACTGTGAAGGTTTTTGTCAGAATTATGCCCCTTTTTTGTCGCCCTTTTGGAGAAAAGGCGATGCATATGGATCACTTTGTCCATCTGTCTGTCCGTCACAAAAACTTAACGTTGGTTATTACTCTGCCATTTCTTAAGATTTCTTCTTCAAACTTTTAAATTGCATTGCTTATGACAAAAAGGTTGTGATGCTGCCAAATTTTGTAGGTCAAGGTAATTTTTGATAGAGTTATGCCCCTTTTTGTACTTTGATTTTGGCTATATCTTTGCCATTTTTGTCACAAAATTATTGGTTATTCTGATTAAGTGTACGAGGGCGATACAAGTGTTCTACTGAACATGCATCTAGTTTGACTTAGAAAATAAATTGAATATGGGTAAAATCCACTTATTGATCTAACCCTTTAAAATATTGCTTTGAAACTTTGAATACTTGTTTGCATCATTGCCTCCATCTGAAGGCAAGAGAAGGTAACTCTGTCAAGGATTTTGTTTTAAATTAAGGCCCTTTATTGACCTAGAATCTCGGTTTAGTTTTTCGTACCAGTCCACATTTTGACTAAACTGTTTGAGATATTTCTTTGAAAGTTGAAATACTTATTTGCCATTATGACACCTATCTGTTAGCACGAGAAGATAACTCTGTGAAAATGTTTTTTGAGTTGTACTTAGACATTCCTAGTTAAAGTCGTGTGTGCAACTGGCGCTGTCATATGCACATATATCATTAAGTACTTGAAGTATTTTTGAAAATGGGTCATCTTTGGTAAAAAAAATAGGTCACCAGTTAAATCAAACCTTGTGTATGCAATAAAGGCAGCATTATTCATTCGATAAACGTTTTTTTGATAACACTCTACAGGTCACAACTTTCATTTGACTTTCATGAAACTTGCTCATAAGGTTACCTGCAACCTGTAGATGAACCCTATTGTTTTTGGGTATAGTGGGTCAGGGTCACAGTGACCTCTAATAGTGTTTCCTTGATAACACTACAGGTCACAATTTTCATTCAACTTTCATCAAACTTGCTCAGAAGATTGCCTGCAACCTATAGATGATCCCTTTTGTTTTGGGAGGTCAAGGTCACTGTGACCTTCCTTAGTTTTTCCTTGATAATGCTCTACAGGTCACAATTTTCATATTACTTTCATGAAACTTGCGCAGAAGGTTGCATGCAACCTGTAAATGATCCCATTTCTGTTTCTTTTGGTTGATCGGTTAAAGATCAAGGTCAAATTGACCCAAACTTTGAAAATCATTTCTGCTCCATATTTGTCTTGAATGAATTATCAGATGATTGGTCTTGAAACTTCATAGGATGATTGGTCTGTTATTTGGGTCAGTGGGTAAAGGTCACAGTGAACCTGTTAGCTTTTCCTTGATAACGTTCCTAAAAGTTTTCACAAAACTTACTCAGAACAGTCCAGTCGGGCTATACTGACCCTTTAGGGCCTCTTGTGGGTTTTTTAGCTATAGTGATAAAAATTGGACTGTTTGTACAGTTTTGCAAGCAGATTACGAAAAGGTCAATGGCTTGTCTTTTGGAGCAATGATACTCGGGTGAGTGATACAGGTCCAACATGACCCTTTTGTTTATTTTCTATCAGTCGCTGCCCTCTACAACTGCCTCAAGTTTCAATGGAATTCATTTAGTATATCGAGCTATGCCCAAGTTTTAATTACAATAAACTGCAATAAATAATATATAGTCGGCAATACAACACAGGAAGGAAGCGCATTCACTATTACACAATTCGATTTTACAATACATGTACATCTTTTTTTTTTTAAATAAATAACTTGTTGATATTGATATGATCATAATTGCCTTTAATAATTTATGATGAAAAACAATAACAAAAAAGGTTCGCTGGCTTCGACAGACTATCTGTCGAAAGAAACGAGACGCATGCATGTATAGTGGACACACTAAGGCATGCGGAAAGCATTTTCTGCAAATGCACGGAAAATTCATGAAGGTTAAAGCACATTAAGGACGTTCGCGTATATTAATGGTTTTTCTGATAGAATAGTTCACGGCAAGTTCAAATGCACGCACGAGATTCTCGTGTTAACATTTTCTCCTTTTAAACTTCAAGCGACATCCTTTTTGGACAGTCGCCGCCCCTCCAGTGCGTTTTCAAACCGCTCGTACTGATATACTTCCGGTTGCAGTACGGACATTCATATGGCCGCTCATTGGCGTGTAATCTTTTATGCAGTTTTAGATGTACAAACTGTGTAAATTTTGCTGGGCACAGTTTACACACGAATGGTTTTTCCCCGTTATGAAGACGCTGGTGTGTCTTCAGGTTTGACGAGGAGCTGAACCGCTTGTGACAGACCGTGCATTCATGTGGGCGCTCACCGGTATGAACCAAGTGGTGCTTTTGAAGATGTGCCAGCTGTGTAAAGCCCTTCCCACACGCACGACACCCATAAGGACGTTCACCCGTGTGTGTTCTAAGGTGAACTCTTAGGTTAGACAACTGACCGAACGATTTTAGGCAAACTTTACACTCGTAATGCATTTTCCCGTCTTTCTTCTTTAGAGGGTACGGAAATGATTTACGTCCCCGTTCATCTCGTGTGTCCTTTAACGAAAGATTTAAAGCGGTGGCTCGATTAGAAACTTCTCTCTTTGTATTTGGAACTTTTTCCAAAACCGAATAATCCAAAGGTATGTTTCTGTTACAACACTGGTTTTGGTAAGCATTTATGCTGCTGTTTTCATAGCGAAATAAGTGGCCAAATGTGTGGTCGTAGACGGCAAAAGCGGATGACATGTATTGTGGAAACGGATACTGGTACAGTAACCTGTACATATTCGGTATTTCAGACATCACTTTTGGGTAAAACGCTGGTATTTGCGGGAAATTCAGAGTTTTATATGACATGAAATTGTAATTATCAAACGCAGATCGAACATCACAAACAGGCGTTGTTCCTGCACTGTGTCCAGCTGAAGTCTTCAACAAAGTGTCGACTAAAGTCTCTGATTGCACATTTGCATTATTCTTACGATCGGGACTGTCATGAAAACAATTAAGGTGATTATTTTCTGATAAACTGAAATGTTTGCTGCTTGTTGGCGCTGCTTTTAGAAAATCAGATGAAATGCTAAGTTGGTCAAATTCATTTAAACGGTACGGATGGCCTTTTTCCTTTCCCAGGTCGTACCCGATTGGTAGCATGACCAATGCGCTACTACGGTCGGCCTTCTTGTTCTCATCCGATGTACACAGATCTTTTATATAATATCTACCAATCTCAAATGGATCGTTCGACATTCTCTGGTAAAAGGTTTCACCTGAAATGATCATAAAAATGAACATTACCCATATTACTATATCACTTTCAGATCATTTGTTCGATCTTTGAAGAGTGGAAGCTGTAATCGATCGGCCTTCATTTTCAATTTTACTTTCATTAGTTTAATTGCATGCAACATTAAAAATGTATTTAGGACTTCAAACTGAAATCGCTGATAGATTAAAAACAACATGGAAACCTTTGAAATTATTTGTTATTCCCAAGTTATTATTTCACTGATCGGGCTGTCAAGAGTGTTGTAATTTTCTGCATTTTGTTGTTTTTCCTCTGCTATTTATTCCATGGTACCGTATTCAAGACCCGCAGCACCTTTTGCGTCTGGGGAAATACCATGTAACACTGACCTACTATGGCTAAGTATGAGCCTTGATAGTCAAATTACATCTTTTGTAAAGAAGTTTCATGCCCTAATATAAGACAATACCAGAAATGTCGATGAATGATGCCGCTATGACAATATTATTTGAAAGACGTACATCTTCTGACTATTTAGTAAAATACTTGTACGATATATGACGTTACTTAATTCAATGAGACATTTGTGAAAACCATCTCAAAATATGAAGATTTAAAAAAACATTTATTATGTACTTGGATACCTAATGCTTGAAAATCGCACGCGGTCCAAAAATCTGTTCATAATACTTTTCTTAAAGCAAACTCATTTTTTAAAAACAATTATAGATCTTATTTTATTACATTTGTTCACAGTTTTCATTCTTAAGAGGAACAAGGGCTCTTAAATCGTCGGGGAAATGAGTGCAGGCATACTTGGGGATAAAATACATTTCTCATTCAATGGTGCTTCTACATCTCCAATACTTTCATTTACAATAATTATTGCTTTTGCTTAAATTTCTTTAGTAATAATATCAATAGAATAGACACCGAGATGTATTATTGATGTTCAACGTTTAATATTATCGCAGATGTTGAAGATACATCAAGTGGTATCATGTGCACGCTATTGAATAGAAAACAAAAAACCGACACACGCATCGCCAGTGTTGGACTATTTTTTCAAGTACTACTTTTTCTTCATTCCGGAAAGGGTATAATCGTTTCTGCTGACGTGAAGCGTTTAGTTTTATCATCTGCTACATAAAAATGAAAAGAAAGTTAATGGATTGCATTAACAAGTTGTGATAATTCAGTAAACAACATGCCTCAACAATAGACCTGTGCGCATTTCAGGAAAGCGGAAGTACCTTAATGTCCATAAACTAACCGTAGCTTTCGAACTCGATACGTGTGCGTCTAAATTTGATCTAAAAATTGGCTATTTGTCTGAAATATACATCAACATTCACTTAAGTGAAAATTATGAGGTATGTAAGCCATTTATTGCACAAGAATACCTCGTAAAGCAATCATGTGACCAGTAATTGTTTCATTGAACCCACACGTTGTCAGCAAGACTGTCAGAACAAAAATGGCAGGCATAATTATAATCAAGAACAATTGAAATGGTATAACATGAGCATGGCGTTTTTTTAATTACCATTAAAACTTGCATCTTAGCACTTGGCTACAAAGTAGCATTTTATTCATTAGAAAATAGGGTGAAATCTTGAAATATCTAATTTAATTGGTAAGTCTGAGAGACTTGAACCTTTGTGCCTTCCTGTGGCTATATACGTACATCTTAACACAAGGCTTTTCACGTAGTCGATTTGTTTCAGCCTCCATCGACATTTCTCCAATGTCAAAAAGTAACACTTTTATTTCTATGAGGCATATATTTACATGTACGTGCTTATTTCTTTTGCTCAGCTGCGAAACATGTTCTTCGAACTTATGTAAATCGCTCCCGAGATACATTCCATGATCCGCTTACGTGGGAACAGCCAGCAAACAATTCAGTCATAACTGGTACCAAATTTTAACTGTATACACAGAGGAAACTGTGAACTAGAGTGCCTTGCCCAAGGATACAGTTCGTGTGGCCTGGTCGGGGCTCGAAACCGGAATAACCACTAAACCACCGAGGCAAGTTCCGAATTTAATAAATCTTATCATAAAATCGACAAAACACGCATATGCTGACCACTTATTACATTACGGAAATAACTTTAATCGAACTATGTAACATCTGTGCCAAATACTGGTAAAAAGAAATATTGTCATGGAATTAGAAAGAATGCCCTGAAGTAGATCAATAAGTATTAAATGTCAAACCGTCGTATAATAATTTTACTCTAACACTAACCAAGTAAAATGTATTTGAAATGTAATTAGTAAAATGTCGTGTTTCGAGTGTAAATATTACTTGTATGTTTCCTTCACATTTTCTATATGGATGCTTATATCTGGTTTAGTTTACGCTTATTGTTAAACTTCAATGCGAAATAAGTCAGTCTTTTATTTCACAATATAGTCTATATCATCATCATCACCATCATCCTCATCACCACCATCATCACTCTTCAGATATCATCCATGATCTAACAATCACTTATTGAGACAATAAGCCACTACCGTTACGTATGGGAATCTTTCCGCGGGACACACTTCATATGACTCCATCTAGGAACAAGCACATGTCTTCTAGATTGCGAAACAAACATCGTAGCTAGACCACTGAGCCTACTGGGTCATTAGATATGGTACTGATTCTAAGAAAACGAAAGTTGAGCATGCTACAACTGGTTTATCCCCCACCGGCCCCACCCTCCTTGTTACCAACATTTCGAGTAAGTCGTGATATTTTGTAAATAAACTGAAGAAAATAAACTTGATATTAACTTGATGGCTAGTAATGTCAACAGATTTACCCACAGACGCTGCCTTGAGCATGCCAGCGCAGAGGGAGAGAGACAATAGTGTCAAACATCGCCATTTACAATTGACAATTATACAAAGTCATTAAAATATGACCTTTGTTAATGAAATCTATAAGTTTACTCGAGTTACGTTCGCAATTACGGCAATTAGCCTGGCACATGAGCTGAAAAAAGAATACATTAGGACGAATTAGTGGAATTTATTGAAATCGGCGACCTTACGTTTCACTTTAAGGGAACTATTTGTCATTTATTATCAACAACTGATTAAGATCTACTTTCATTGCGGCCACCAACCTTGAGCAAAAGTTAACCCCCAATACTTTCATTTTTGTACTTTGTAACCTGTTTATTTGGTATATTCAATTAGATTTATTTCATTTAAACAGGTGTTTGGTAAAAAAATATTGATAATAGCGCAGAGGCCACATTCATTAATAAACGTTTGCTTTCAATATAACATTAAAAGCATAATGACGTGAACTATCATTTGGTATAGAGGAACATTTCAGACCGTCTGTATAACTACGAAAAACTCATAAGACGCGCTTAGTCTTGCAGTTTGCAGTTTACTCTTTCCCTTATACCGTCAAAGCCCACGAAAAACGAAAAAATAACAACTACAGTATTGTTAATATACAGCCAACCCTGTGTTAAAGACCACTTCCGAGTAAAGACCACCATGCAAATAAATACCAAAGGAGAGAGAAAACCTTGCACGAGTCGGTTTCTTCCGGTCAGTGGTCTTTGTTCACGGATTTTACTGGTTCCTGAATCACGTCCTAAACTAAATGCTAATCACAATTTGAGAAATGTAATTCATAAATTACTCTGCTAAACTATTTAAACTATGATGGGCATGAAATGTTTTTCAAATCGGACATTACCATTACTTCAAAGGGGCCAACACTAAAAAAATCTGACTGGATAAGGAACAGTGCAGCTCATGAGCAGACTGCACGGGAAAATTAATTACTGAGTTACACGCACTGAGCAGTATTCAATGAGCAATGCTCACTGAACATTACTCACTAAGTACATTACTGATTAATCTTCACTTAATATCAGCCAGTGAGCAATACTTACCAAATTCTGTTTGAATGTACGTATTCTACTCGAGTTATACTCACTGAGTACCGTTCAGTGAGTCCTACCCAATGAGTTCTATTCAGTGAACATTACTACAAGAGAAACAGTTGAAATATTATTCAGTGATCAGTACTCACTTAAAATAAGTCGGTTAGTACGTCTCAGTGAACATTACTCACTGAGTTCTTGCATATCATTATTGGTCAAGTTGCAGTAAAAAAAAATCTGCTGTTTGATTGCAGCTTTTTAAATTGGCAACTTTTAAATACGGCACATAACGGGTCGTACCGACTGTAGCCTCTTTAGAGGATGGTGGACCCAATAAGCACAATTACAAACAAACAAACGGCACATAAGGTCTGAAAACATATCTATTTCTAATTGTCACATTTTTAGCAGAGAGAGCTATATAGA
This sequence comes from Saxidomus purpurata, assembly GCA_022818135.1. NCBI lineage: Eukaryota > Metazoa > Mollusca > Bivalvia > Venerida > Veneridae > Saxidomus > Saxidomus purpurata. Next base: position 6,206,743 of record JAFMSR010000003.1, on the reverse strand, counting down.
ATGAGAATAACCATTTGGTAATTTTGATATTTGCAACAGTATATAAATTTAGTAGTTTTAAATTGTTACAAACATAACGATTCGACCCAGAGTGATGTCGACGTCTTTAAAAAGAATGCAGCTATTCAAAACCGCAGACATTTACAAAACATTTAGCTCTGTATTAAACGCCAACAAATCACCCACTTTTCTTGAAGTCATAACTGAAGTGTGCGGTGGCGCACTTTTATTTTTAGTCAAAAGTATTTGAATATGCATATTATCGTTTCATACGCGTTTAGTCACTTGTGGTCCAAACCATTTGGTATGTATCTTATTGGCAATCAATTATTTTTTAACTATGCGCCTTATGCATGGCAAGTCAGTTCCCTAAAAAAAAACTTTAAAATAGAACTCTTTCTAAAAAAAAAAACTAAAAAAAATTCTATTCGAAACACTGCTATTTTACTTTTTTCATATGAGTAGTACATATACATTTGTATACATTTAAGGAAATATTTTAAAAAATGCCTATGCATATTAACTGGTCGGTTAACATACATACCGTTCTTGTTTCCGTGACATTTTCTAGAAATTGACCATCTTACATTTGCTTGATTTTGACGTAACAATCCGAGTGGAATAGTAGCAACCCGGTGATATTAAAAAGATTCATTTGTTGTATTATTTTCCATACTCGTGCGAGCGACGTATAAAATAAACTTTTTTTGTGTGTAAAAAAAATAAACGATTTGACAGTCTTTTTGACGACACTGTATCGGAAGTAACTATCTCGGGTATATTAATTTACACCAAAATTATGTCAGAATTTCCTTTTCAATATAGTTTAGATGCACAAAAAAGTTGTTTCATGGGTATAGCATGATTTTGTATTGATTCTTGTATATATCATGACTAACACACTGTCAGTGATGTCACGCGGTACTATCACGAGATGACTATTTGTCACAATATTTATACAAAAATATGCGTTATAAAACTGAATGAATTTATTGTACAAGGAAAAAGGGTAAAGATATACTGCAATATTAATTATATCATAGCATTATGATTTTTTTTTTATCAAATTTGTTCTTATTATCAAGTAAGAGAGGGTACTTACGTAATATATTTATTCTCTCAAATTCAGGAGTCGTCTGCGACCAGAAGAAACCATGTCCACGTTTATATCAAATACGAAAAGATTTTGTTAATTATCGTTAACGAATCGCAACTCACTTGTTAATATAAACTCCGCCTCTGAGCGTACAAATCAATTTTACAGTATTAGCTTTCTAAAAAAGCTACGACCATCGAGCATGGTTATAAACAATTTATTTACATTGTTTTTTTTTTTGTTTTTGTTTTTATTTATTTAATCTCGATTGCGAAACAAGTTCTAACAACTTATATTAATCGCTCTCGGGACTTATTCCAGATGGAAGCTGTGGAATTATTTGTGTCTTACATTGTTATGTAACTTTGAAGGATGAAATCTAAATAAATGTAAAAAAAAAACTAGAAAAAAAGAGGATGAAAACTTCGACTCAAGTTCTGTGTTACTTTAAGAGCACACTCAAAAATACTCCTTTTTATTTTGATAAAGAACGATTTTCTGTTTAGATATTTAATATGCTCCGCTTACACTGGGTATAGTAAATCCAAATAGAAGCAATTATTTCGTACGATTAATTTAGAAGATAACTAAAAGTGTGTATGAAAATCTCGTTAACATGTTTAATAAAGTAAACATAATTTTGAAATAACAAGTGACATTGATACCATTTTTGTATGTTTTAACTTTAACTCATTACCGAGTACTCTTCGGCTGTAAATTACATGTACATGCATTAACAATTTTACACAGAGTTCGGGGAAATTTTAGATTGGCCATTCCGAGGCGTAATGTCCGGCATAAACGTATACTTTTATCGTTAGATTGTTATGCGCTGTTTTTTTTTCTATGATTTGTGTCGGTAATTTTGTCTAAGAAACTGCCAATTATCCCACATTACGACACATGGTCTGTAATAGGGCTCGAATCTATGACCCACAATCAATGACAGGTTACAGTGATCTCAAGTCAACGACTCTTACAACCCGAGCATGGAGGCACTCCCTATGACTAGACTTTCTACGAACTTATATTTATCTTGATAGGTCAAGGTGTTGGTCCTACGACTTGTACGGGCGTCGTCCTACAAGCAAACTTTACATAGGGTATGGCGTACCATAAGGATCGAATTGACATACCGGTACTTGTGATCAAAATGATACGCCGTATTTGAAAATTTGCTACGACAAAACTTCAATAATTAACCGTTGTGGATACGCAACTGTTGACTGGACAAATAAACACCTGAATCTTTAAAATCTGTTGCAGGCTAATTTGATAATGAAAGGAAAACCTTATTTACACGTTTATCTGCACATTATACCATAACAGACATTAAACATTGAAAAATAACTCGGAACAGCTGGCTGTATTGAATCTTCATAAAACCTAATCAGATTTCCTTTTAACATATCTAAACACGTGTTCTCTATTCTCTCGTGCGATATTCGTGTACTAATTACATGACAAAGCATAAAATATGAAAACAATATCTCTATATACGGAAGAGTAATGCTAACAATACCTTTTTCCTGTCAGCTGGTGTTGCAACATATTTATTCTATATACTTAGTCCTTATTATTCGCTGGATTTTGCGTTCATACGTTAAACAATGCAAAGCATATTTACTACGACGTTTTTAGCAGCTAAAGTTCAGTTTCCGAAACACTCCAAGCAATATAATCATTTGCTACAGAGTAAATCATCGGAAAGACTATTAAATTGTTTTCTTTAAGTATGTGCCACTGGTGTGGTGGTTGAATTTTCGTATATGGTCGAAAAAGACAATTTATTCTATTGGCAAACTTTCGTGCCGGCGGGCATTGAAATGCCGTGTAGAACTCAGCCACTGTAGCAGTTTGCTTTAAACAACAACATCCCAATCAGTATTTCTTGTATTGTGTTAAGAACTCTTATATACACATGTACACATGGAGATACCTAATCAACGTTCCTTAGTTCCACGAAACTCCTTTAACAAAGATAATAAGGGTCGCTATAAAAAGCGGTCTCCGAACGTTTTAGGAGTACCGTAAAAAGATAAAAGCTTTTCCTGCAAATGACCCCTTGACAAAGTATAGGGAAATGTCGCAAATACATGTATATACCTGGATTTAGTATCATTGAAAAATACAGACGGTACTTTCTTGGACCACGGCTTCTTAATTGCAATCATTGTTACAGAGCAATTGCTTTTACGTAGCCGTTGCGTATTGGCGAGTTTGTCAATTAGTATGCAGACTTCTTAAGTTTCAAATCTTTGTGCCAAGCATTCTCTACTAAAAGGTGTTTAAAAGCCGACTAATGTTAACGAAATTATCGTTCGTCTGCTCCGTAACTTTCCGAACAATCAGACGATATTTGGTTACCGTTTCTGCTGGAAATAAGATACATTTCATCTTTGTTCAGTTTCTTCGTCTTTTAAATGTCCGGAAATTGAAGAACATTTTCAGTATATACAATTAATGGAAAACAACATGGGGTAAAATAATGTGTAGTGTTTCGCGCACTCCTTAAAGTGAATTGATACATCAGTGGTTTTCATTTTTTCGATCAAATTGCAGATGGTGCTATCTGCATGTCCGACAAACTGATTGATATTAATTGTCAGGATTGAAAAAAAAGAGTTTTTAGTTCCAGTATTTGCGTCGTGTAATATTTTACACTATAACTTCAGGTTGGAAGTGGACCAAAATCGATCAAAACGTTCCCAGTCCCTTAGCAGGGATACCCATATTCCCGAGACTCTTCAGTTTGAAGTAAGTGGCGACATTGTGACCAAAGATTGAAAGAAGGCTTTCCAAGATACAGTGGGCGTTGCTGGCACAAATTATGCCGTCTAAAGGGCCGTAACTCAAGAATGTGATGGGCGACCCAGCCTTGCGATCTTTACCGGGATATTACAATGTCTATGGTCCATCTTAGAGACGGCCATGTAAAAACTTACTTTGAATCTTGATTTGATTACAAGTCAATTAAACGAAATTTGGCCAAAAAGTTGAACATGAAGATATCTACGTGAAGGTTAAAATGGGCAAAAAAAAAAAAGGCTAAATGACGTCCATCTTAGAGACATGGCGTAACAAGGTCATCAATACGAAAGGGTAATTTTGACCTGGGGTACGATTTGAACATTCTTGGAAGATGTTAATTACAAGTCAATTATACTCGAAATTTGACCAAAGGTTTCAGAAATATAGATTTAGAAATTTTCTAAACTTGTAATCGTGAAGGTTCAAAAGCCTCGGGCCATAATTTGAACACAAGTGGGCAATAGGCAATGCCATGCTAAATATTTTAAGTTCTAGCCTGTGGCTTCAGCCATTGTTAAAGTTTTGGCAGAGGTTCACCAGTACCATGTAAGCAGCAAAGGGTCAATGGCCTTATTGCCGGGCACAAGATTTGAAAAGTTTTTCTTAGCGAAACAAGTGACCCCTTGTTTGGGGTCAATTTTGAATCGGGGTCATAGTTTGAACAATCTTGATAGAGGTCCATTAGGTTATGCCGCATGCCATATCTAACAGCATATCTAAGCTCTAGGCCTTCCTGTTCCTGAGAAGAAGATTTTTAAAGTTTTTCCTTTCCATTGCCATGGCAACCAGAGTTCTGCATGGAATGGAATTATTTGAACAACTATGAAAGGGCTTCATGCAAGGAACATTCCTGCCATGTAATATCATCATTGGCCTAGTGATTTCAAAGATGTCGTTTGAAGGAAAATGTTAACTGATGTACGACATACGGCTTACGACGGACGGGTGAGCGATCCTTATAAGAATAAGGAACAGGTTGTAAAATTTTATTCTGACCCTTACAAATACTTTCTACTTCGATTTAGTTAAATTTTCCAGACATCTAGAAAGAAACTTGGAAGCTGATGCCAACCGGTAACATTTCGGGTCCATGTATTACCTTCACCCCTGCAGAAGTGAAATGATACCATCCTCTGGTAATGAGAAACATTTGTGTCAAATACATGCATGTAATTTTAATGTTCCTTCATGGCTAACTAGGTTAAGGGCAGTAAATGCCTTAAATGATCATGTAGATTAAAGGTCGATGTCAAATAAAGGTCAAGGTCACAATTCTTTATATCAGTGTAAGATACTGTGTAACGGAATAGAGTTAATACCTATGAGAAAATAAACAACAGGTAAGTCAACATAATAATCATGATTTGCTAACATTTCTATAACTTTTTAGTAAAGGTGAATGTGACATTTGGGCCATGGTCACAGTTATGTTAGTCAGTAGAAATGTATATTTCAAAGGAATGTTGAGTTTAAATATGAACTAAATACCTTATGTCAAGGGATTAAAAAGTATTATTAATTTCAAATCACAACATATGATGCATCTTGAAGAAGGAATCATACATTATTCATGATTTAACAATTTATGCATATATGACGGTCAAGGTCAAGGCCTGTAAGTGTTTGAAGGTTTTGTCTAAAAAGAATGTTGCTTAATATGATTTGAACAAAATTTGTCATGGGATAAAAACAAAAAGTTATAAATGTTGTAACAAACCAACTGGAATGAGACAGGGCACAGTATTTTCTGCACAATTCCTACGCCTTATTTGTGGAGATATAACTATTGTTTCAGGGTACTACAAGAGGGTCACTAGGGCCAGTGGGGCATATTGTAAGAGTACCTTTTTTATTGACAGGCAATTTTCTGCCTTTCTGTTTTACTCACTTTTGAGACAGGCCTCAATTGATAAACCAAGGGAGATAAATCCTTCAGAGTAGTAAATAATCATGTCATGGATTGTTGAAAAAACCTTCAATATTACAACAACCCCAAAATGTTATTTTGGCCAAAATATATACAGTTTGTGCCCTGCTGTGAACTAAGGATTTTACATATATAAACATTGTAAAATGGACAGAAATATGTGTTATGATTGTGGAACAAAATTATGATAACAAATACTATTGTCTGTGATAAATAAACCAACAGTACAGATTCAGGTCAAACTACAAATATGTGCAAATGTCCAAGGCTGGTTTTCACAATATCTGGGCTCATCTGAGCCAATCATCTTAGTTGAACTGAAAACATGCATTTATGGAAGCTAATATGTGATTTATGTCACTAGCAGTATGACAAGGGTTTTAGTATTAGTACTTCATAATGTAAACTATCCGCCATTATATAAAACTGTAATACAGTTGGAACAGGCATCTATAACTGATAAGTAACAACATCAGTACTTATATGACCTCTAATACAAACAATGGACTAGAAGTTAGAAAATATGTCAATTTTATTGCTTCATTTTAGTTTCTGTGAACACATAATAAGTGCTGTAAGGTGCACAATCCATGTCACTGTCTTTGATTCTGGACAAGCGGAGGTTCAAACCCACTCCTTCGGGTTACGGAGAACCTCTGTCAGCTTGTGTTCTGGAGATCCAGATTTTACCTCATGACAATACTCCCAGCTCTGCAATGAGAATTATATGTCATTTTGTCCTTTATCATGAAAAATGGTTCTTTTTTCTGTAGCACACAGCTATTTCCATTCTTTATGTGAGAAAATTGGCAGTTTCTTTCTGGCACAGTAAAGTTCATGTAATAAGACTACCCTTCAGACAACCATTAAGTGGTCTTAATATCGAAATGGTCTTTTTATTGACACCTTTTTACTATTAAATAGGCCATTTGGTTCCGAAATGTTTGTTCTTGATATCAGGTGGTTTAAATAACGGAAATTTACCGTACTATAGTATCTCCCATGCACACTAGCTATGAAGTTTGAAACACATGTGAATTTGTTTGTATTCAGCCTTGCTGAAGTAAATGCTAAACCCATGATCTAAATCACTGAGAGGTTTAGTGATTTCAAATCAGCAATGTTTGCTAAGGTAGGTCATCAAGTGAGCAAAAGCAAAATTAGGGAAACAAAATGTCTGCCACTGATGTGGGAGATCTTACTCTTTGACATATATACTTACAGCATTTAAAGGAAGTGACATCATAATACTCTCTATTCTAGCACCAGGCGTCTGCAGACCAAACTTTGTTCCTCTATCATACACCAAGTTAAACTCTGCGTAATATCCTCTACGTAGTAACTGCCATCTCCTGCAGAGAAACAAACCAAACAATTTACAAGGGTAATATACCTTACCCTACTAAATTTCTAAAATGGACTTGTCCATCGTTACCATTAAATGTTGAATGAACGCTCACTGAAAATTTACTGACCACATCAATGCAGTCTGATCATGATCTGCAGTGTTCCCTATTAAGTCAGCAAAGTTTCTGTTAGCACCTATCTTAATAAATAAATATTTAGTAATGTTAGAATTAAAATAATGGAAAAATCCATTTTCAAATATTAAGACGACTATCTTCTGGCTGCCAGTAAGTGCAGTGGAAAAGTGCAATTTTAGTTCTATAAAAAAGGCGTTATTTTGAAGTACAATTCCTGTTAAGTTTACCTGATTTGCCCACAGAATTTAAGAGGAAGTGCCAATTGAAGATTTGTGGACAGAGTTAAGATGCAAACATAACAAAATGCATTATATTTATCATTAATTGTTAACTAATCTGTACTTTCAATTCACTACTTTACCTGTCTTTGTATGAGTAGCCCTTTGATTTGTTTTTCTGCACCAATGGAATGTACGAAGGTGTCACTGAAGCTGCACAACTCTATAAATACCAGATAATACACACACTATTAACAATGAAGCTTTAAAAACTTCTGTGCTTACATTTCTTCATTACCAATAACTTAATAAGCCCTGCCATGTAAAGTCCAACATTTCTGTGTTTATAGTCAGGACCATATATATGATTGCAAGTGCTATAATTCATCTCTGGCTGTCTGTAATGAATAAGAAAACTGAATGGCCTCAGACAAGGCCCTATGATTATTAAGCTATTCTCATGGTTGACTCAGTTTGAGAATGAAATGTTTTTCACCAGTAGCTTTGTATGTATGAGAAACATAGAAAGCATGTTAGGCATCTTTTTGTTAAAAATTTATTAAATGTTTTAATATTATATTGATTCAAAATTTGAGCATGAAACTGAGTGGAGCATGATACCAGTTTGATAATCACAGGGCCATATTGCAAAGACAATTTCTGATCTGGATAAATGCAAAGGCCTAACATTACTTTTCAAATAAACTGGTCTCAACTTCTCCATCATAACAGATTGTAAATTTCCACTTACCCTGCACTTTTACACTAGAGTGTTTTTCCCATTACACATACACTCCCTATCAATGTATTCTCGAAATATACAGACTCCGTTTAAACACTTTAGTATTTATCGACATTACCAATGTATTTAATATTGACACATAAAAATAATACAGGGCAATAATTAGATAACTAAAAAAAAGATGCCCAACATCATTTCACAGCTGAATACCAACAATGAAACATGAACACAGTTCTAAATTATAGATATCAGTACATACCTACCTGAGTATAATTATTTCATCCAGATTGTTTGCAAATGAGAAAAAAAATGCAGTAAACTTACGAGCACAGAAAATTATCTCTAGGAATATTTGAATCTATACTTTGTACATGTATTGTAAAATCATCCAAACTTGTGTCTCTATTTTAGAATGAACATGCAGATATAAGGATGGAACACGAATTGAGAACAATATGGCAATACCCTCAATATACCGGTAGTAGTACCCTATAAAACTTTTTGCAGCCCCTTACTCTAGTCCTGTTGCAATTTCAGCTCATTGAAATATAATCAAAGAATTTTGCATAGACATTTTGACAGAGGTCTAATAAAATCAACAAATGATGGATGTTTCCCAAAGTAACATTGTTTAGCAAATAAACAACTTCTGATGAAGTTTTGTTGAATTCCTGTAAGTGGTCATTGAGAAACAGCCTGGAAAGGTATATGGGATGGACCGATGCACAGACAGAATAGTGCAGGGATGCTCTAGCTTTTGGATACTTAATAATACGTGGCTTTCCTAAGATTTATTTTATTGTTCTTTTAGCTGAATAAGAGAGAAGTTTGAGTCACAAAACAGTGAGTTTACTTTTATCTTCTTTCCTAGCCAAATATGTATCTAAAAGTTCCCCATGAAGGTTAGCCAAAGTGACGAAAATAATCTTCCCCTTCAGGGGGAATAATAAAATTACAAAGCAAAGTATATTCTGAATTTAAAATTATTAATGCCACAGTAAACAGAAAACATACCGAGACAAACTTAAACATCTCTTCTGGAGATCCCTCATCCATGTCATCAAAGAAAATACCACCAACACCACGTGACTGTTCTGTAACAAAAATATCAACCGATATATAAAAGAGGGCCATGATGACCCTATATTGCTCACCTGAGTACTAGTGTACTTGCCTAGTGGGTGTGGTCAATTTTGACCCCAGGGCCATGACTTGAACAAAATAGGTAGACAGCCACTAGACAATGTTACATACCAAATATCTAAGTTCTACGCCTTGTGGTTTTAGAAAAGAAGATTTTAAAGTTTTTCCTATACCAAATGACCCCCTGGGCAGGGTAAATTTTGACCCCAGGAGAATGGTGTCTTCAAACAAACTTTAAAGAGGTGCACTAGACACTGTGACACATCTAGTCTTTGTGGCTTCAGAGAAGATATTCAAACTTTTTCCTATACATGGTTATGTAAAATGAGTGACCCCCTGCGCAGGACCAATATTGGCTCTGGGGGCATGATTTAAACACACTTCCTATAGGTCCACTATACAATGCTGTGTACTAAATATCTAAGCTTTAACCCTTGTATGTTGATGGACGATGGACAGTGGGTGATGGGAAAAGCTAATCCTGGCACAAAGTGCCAGGTGATTTAAAATCAGAAAGAAATAATTTGTCAACCAAAAAACACAAAGAATTATAATAATCCCATCAAGTTTTGCGCTTGATCCAAACTACAAAACTTTGTTTCATTAAAAAAATTATCTGTGTTAGTTGTCATGTACGAAGCATCAATATTTATTCTCGATCAACATAGACTGCTACACATTAATTTAATAACTGCCTGTGAGATATTATGAAATATTGTGTCTCTATCAAGTGGACCTAAATTTTTCGTACTTCAGAGTTGTAAGCTTATCTTTGTAAGTTTAAAAATGTGTTTATGATACCTCTGTTTATCAACACTACAGTAACTATTGACAGACATGTATAAAACAGTAAATTAAACAGTGAAAAGTGTAATATACTGCAATATTACGTGCATGATCAGTAGTTGGTTGTTTATCTGTCTTCCATGAAACAGTGAATAACAGTAGTTTTGTATACTGAATATATGAATATAGAATTGAGAAGCGTTGATCACTTAAAGTACTGGAACAAATTGATAAAGGAAAGATACCTTACTCTTTCTAAACAGAAATACTGGCTAGAGGATGGGAAATAAACTGTGTAGGAAAAGAAATATAGTCAAGGAAGCTAAGTATAGAGGGAAAGTTAAAAATAACCTTGAGTTATATCTAAATGATGTTTATGAAAAGGAATGTGAATTCCAAATAGAGGATGAAGAGGTTGAGTTTATCAAGACAGGAATAGAGACATTGGTGCAGATTGTAGTTGACAAGCTACTAGAAGGTACCTGGGCAGACGAACTGCTTGGAGAAATGTTTGGAAAGTTACATGATGAGGACTATCTTCAAAAATCTTTAAAGGAAGTCTATTTCCCCAAAAGCAAGGACAGTTTCTTTCAACAGTATCCCCACATTCTATCTACAAGAGGTTCTATCATAAAGGTTGGAAGTTTTTATGAAGGCACAAGAAATGGTTTTCCAGACGAGTTTGATTTCATTTTTGCTCTGTTTAGTTGTACAGAAGAAACTCCATTTAGTTTTATGAAATGTTTGAAAATTTCCATGATACCATACATCAAGAAAACACTTGAAGAAAACAAACTGTCCTTTTGTTATCCACCTACAGATGCAGAGCCAAGGTATCAGTATGTAAGATACCCAGCAAAACATAATACAACAAGGAGACTGTATTTTGAAAAGTATTTGCAGAAAAGTGGGCCAGCACACACATTACAGTTCATTTACATGAACTGTGAAGGACAAACGAGGGACATACATGTTGATCTAGTACCCGCTGAAAAGATTGATGTGAGTGAAAAACGTACAACATACGAAAATGTGGGAAATATCAAACCAAACTCCTTCCATAAAGAAACCTTGTCTGCAGAAAGTTTTATAAAAGTCTTTGGTGAACCCATTATATCATTAACTCTAACAGAAGTACATTTCATGAGACATCTCTTGTCTAAGAAACACGTGAAAGTGTACAGAATCCTTAAGTATCTAATAACTGGACATGGAGATGGAGAGAGACTGAAAAACTATTGTATGGAAAACTTCAGGAGGTCAGAACCTGTCTATAGTTCGTACAAAATAAAAACGATGATAATATATCATCATGATGAATGTGCCAACAGTGACACTGAGAATATAGGACCCTGTGTTATACAGGTACTGGAGGAAATGAGTAAATTCAAGGACATAAATCATTTCCCGCACTTAAATGGGCATACAGAGTACGGTGGCAATTATACCAAGTTCTGCCTCTTTCCTTACCTCCAGGACCTCGCCAAGAACTTGAAAACAATGCAAAGTTCACAAGACACATATGAATATGAAACACACCAAAATACACCATTATCAAATCAGTATCTTAATGATAAAAAAGATGGTCCTGCTGATGTCTTTGAAGAGGATGACAATTTTTACTGAACAAAAAGTGTATCAGGTACAGGATCAACTGCAACTCCCGGCATGGAGCTCAGCAAAGTAGAACATAACCATCAAGACACTCAACAGGCAAAGAGACGTTTGTTTACCAGCGTAGTGATGTTTGTTTACTCTGGATATATAGTATCAGCAACTTTAAAGTAAACAAGAGGGCCAAGATGGCCCTATATCGCTCTACTGCGACTTATGACAATATGTGACAAAACTTCAACTCTAAACTATATATCATAAACACAAAAATTCTGTTTGACCATGACAAGGCAAACCTTTTGACCAATTTACATTACAATTGGGTTGTAAATGTCACCTGTATGGCATACACAAGGTTTTAATGGGGTGACCTAGTTTTGACCTCAGATTATCCATATTCATACTTGACCTAAATTTCACCAAGAAAATCATACAAAGTTTAATGAAGATAGAATAAAAAATGCAACCTCTATTGCATACACATCGTTTTTCTACAATTTTACCCCGTGACCTAGTTTTTCGCCCTAGATGACCCAAGTTCAAAGTTGACCTAGATTTTATCAAGGAAAATATACTTAACAAGTTTCGTGAAGATCCAATGGAAAATGCAACCTCTATAACATACACAAGGTTTTTCTATGATTTGACCCCGTGATATAGTTTTTGACCCCAGATAACCCATGTTTGAACTAGACCTAGATTTTCTCAAGGTAGTAATTCTGACCAAGTTTCATGAAGATATAGTGAAAAATGCAGCCTCTATTGCATACACAAGCTTAAGTGTGGACAGACAACGGACAAAAGGCGATCACAATATCTCACCTTAGCACTTCGTGCTCAGGTGAGCTAATAATATAAGTACTAGTAATAAAAGCAGTCTGCAAAACAGCCATAACTCTATCTATTAACACTTTCGTTATAGGACTATCCTTTGATGTTGCAAAATCACACTTATGTTACAAAGTATTCATAAAGCAATTCTACAAGATGTCTACTGGTTAGAGTCCTACAACAAGACACTTTTTAAACATATTTTGCGATAACTCTGGTAATTATTGTATCTTGCAATCAAAATTTTAGCAGAAGTAAGTTAGGTTCTTCTCCCTAAAGAAGAACTTATTTGTTTACTTCAGTTATATGTTTGAGGCCAGGTTGTGGGGTCAACAAATTGCTTTATTTTATTGACCAACTGTACCATGTTTCCGGACAGCCAGTTTTCAAAAAATTGTTTAATTGTGATGTTCGCTTTTAAATTGTGTAAACTGTTTCAATCCTTTGACACATTCATGAAATTTCATAATAAAAAGTTAAACTTGTGAATTTTATTTGCTGGGCCTCACAGAAATATTGCGCATGAACAGTCTGTCACTTTCCACTTCCCCCCACTATGTAACCATGCTTTTAGTGACTGACAAAATAAATGTTAGGATTTCTGGTCAAATAGTTACATTAGACTGCTGTTGGTGCACTTTGTTGATAGAAATCTAGCGTCTGTTTGATCAACAACATATGATTGTAAATATTAACTAAATAATCACACGTTTTTGCAAGTGTCCAGTTTGATGGTCGTCCGTGTGTGGTGGTCTCGAACCAGTAAAGACTTATTTTCACCTCTGATATTTTCAAACGAAAACTGCTCAATGCATACAGAGGAGGCTTCCTGTCCCGTGATTTGAATGACCTATAGTAATACCCTTTAGTATTAAAATACATGGCAGCAAATTATCATAACAACCATTTCTAACAATCATTATTTAATATACACAAACTTTGTCTTAGATATAACTACAAGTGGCAGAGGAAAAAAGTTACAAAATGTATAAACACTTGATTGCTCAGACTGGCAGATTGTCAACAACCCACCTCTGTGTTTGATGAAGAAGTAATCGTCACACCATTTCTTGAATCTAGGATAGTAACTTCTATTGTGTTTATCACATGCTGTCTTCAGAGTCTTGTGGAAATGAACAACATCCTGCAAAAACAACAAAACTTTCATAATGTGCATGCATTTTTAAAAAGTTACAGTAGGCAGAATGTGGCACATATTTACACAAAGCTGGAACCTGTCACCTAAGGTGCCTTACACCCCACTACCCAACATCACTGCTCTTGGAGTCCCAAAATCAGGTCATACCATTTTTTTAAGAGTAGGGTACATATTTAGAATATTATCAACGTTTACACACAAATATATTAGGAATGACTACATGCCTAACTCTTGGTCCAAAAACTAAAACCTGTGGTTTTTTTGTGAAAGATAACCGAGTTTGAAGGTGCCAGTACTAGGGTGTAATAGTAAACAAAATTAAGCTTTTTCACAAAAGAATCGTTTAGAACATTTGTTTACAACATAGTTCTATAGTTTATTCTCATATGGACAAATTGTGTTGGTTGTTACACCAGGACCCAGTTGTTCAAAACTTTAAACGGCTCTTAAACTAATGGACGATTAAAAATTTGGGGTTTTATTCAAACACTTTGAAAGACTTTGTCAATAGTTGTCTGTACTAAGGAAAGTAAAACACTAAAATTTCTTTAAAAGCAGTATTTTGAATAAAAATTTAACTGATGGTAAACTTTACACAATGGGGCCCTGTGCTACATTGTATCTACATGGAAAATTAGTGGCATGTCACATCTTCCATACTTTTTTCAAGGATCTTTGAATGAACATAGTATTGTGTCAGATTAGTGCCATCTCGGCATTTGTACACATCATACCTCTTCAAGTTTAAGTGCCAATTCTTTGCTTACTTGTTCATCTTGAAAGTATGGTGTCAGAGTGGTGCCATCTCAAAATTTGTATAGACCATACATAATTGCAAATAATATGCTTACTTGCTCATCCAGGAAGTATGGTGTCAGATCAGTGCCACCACCAAACCACCAAAGCTTCTGTCCTTTCTCGTCTGTCACTTCAAAATAACGGTAATTGAAATGTATGGTTGGGATGTTCGGGTTTTTCTGAAATTAAGAATGATTAAATAATAATATTCATGTTTGTAAAGTCATGGCTGGGGCATTCATAACTTTAGCGATTCAAGATTTCTGGACTACCAATCAGGAGGTTCCTGCTTTGAATCCCTGGGCTGCGCACTGGAAATTTCTGGAACATTTTTCAGTGTTTCCCACCCATCTAGAGATGAAGTGGTTAGAACCCAGTGGTAGTCTAGCCTATATCGGTGCTATACACTGGACACATTAAAAAACCAAGGGGTCTATTCCTAAAGAGCTAGGGTCTGGTACCTGTGCTGCTAGGGGTCTTGGCAGTTTCACCTGAGAGGAAATCCTAGAGTCAGCTGGGACTATAACAATCTAAATGCTATATGATTTCTTCAGAATATGTTTCAGCTGAAATTGAAAATCTAAAAAGAAAACAAAACAGTTTTTGTTAACCAAGATGACATGCTTTTTACATAGAAACCACTGAGATTTCATCAAAGTACAACTTTAATAGATTTGAGCATAAAGTACAAGTTTGATGACTTTTAATGAACTAAAATGATCTAGCACTAGATAGTGGATGACTTAATTTTGCATCATCTAGGTAGACCCAATGACCAATTGTGATGCAGAAAGTATATACATGTTCAAACTATACTTTGATAAAAAAAATTGAAAACATCAAAGAGACTTAAAAGTGAAAGTCAAAAGAAATAGTCTAAAAAGGAAATTTACATGGTGCTGTAACACTGCATTTTAGAAATCCCATAAAAAATTTGGGAGTACTGTAGTTGATATCATGAAATTGTAACCTACACATGCCAATATTCAGAATATCATGGTTTTAGGCAGGCATTTCAAAGTTCAAAATCATATTGAAAACAATTTCAAACTGTAGAAATAGTTTGCCATAAAATAACTCATGTTTACATGCAAAAACTATAGATTTAGTTCACAGGTCATAAATCAAAACAACCTCAAACCACAACCGCAAAAATATGTAAACATTTACATTTCAAGGAGATATGTGGTAAGTTTTAAGTGCAAATAACTTGAAAACTGAAGAAGAAACTTGGGAGAATAAAAAAAGGGCTAAGGGAATAGTAGGCCCTACTTTAAAATGTCCCAAACAATTGGAGCTAGACCACAGGTACACAGGGTAAGGATTTTTTCAAAATAATTCCAGAAAAAAACATGTACGCTGTCGCGAGTTTTGCGTACAAGTCACAATTTTTTTCCCTGGGAACTATTTTGAAAAATTCCTTACCCCATGTACCTGTGAGCTAGACAAATATTTTAGCCCTAAAACACAGGTATACAGACAGACATCCTTGACAAAAATATTACTGTATGTCTCTCCTAAATGGGGAGGGGGAGATATAATAACCATACCCAGAATATCACTGACACAATAAATGCAATGAAAGTTCAGTTCTGAAAGTTTTCAAGTCCTTGTGAAAAAAAGTACAATTCTGTACTCATTGGCACAACATTTTTACATTATGATACAATCCTGAAATAATATTAAACAAGTAATATCTTTAAAAAAAAAGATGGTCGACGTAGGTGACGTAATAAACACATTTTGTGTTTCAGAAGGCTCCCGGGCAGTACCTGCTTATCCGTCCGACCAACGCTAGCCAATAATCAATGACGCTAGATGTCCGCCCCCTGACAACCCTCGTTGAATACAAAAGTTGATCTTTGTACTGTCCAGAAACCTTGACATAACGTGTTCTGTTTTTCCTTTTTTGCAACATGATATATTATAAATAACTATAATATAAAAATATACCATTTTGTGTTTCAGAAGGCCTCCCGGCCGTACACTGCTTATTCCGTACCAACGCTAGCCAAAATTTGCGATTCTGATTGGTCACATATTAGTTAAGTTGTAGCAATCCAACCAAATAATTTAAACGAAAAATATAACTTGCAGATAACTGCAAAAAAAGAAATTGAACTCACAGGATGTATCACAGAGCTAACCCCTGTAGCAAAGAATGGTAGACTCTGTCCTTGCAGCTCTTTTCCTCTGAAAAATACATTACATGTACAATGCAGCCTCCATACACTGCTACAGCAAGTCCCCTACTAGTGTCACCGGCAAAATGCACAGCAGAGTAAGTAATGAGAACAAAATTATCACTTGTTTTCTTTTTTCAAGTCATTCATTCTATTAAACTTTTATGTGGCTAAAAGGTGAGCTAAAAAGTACACAGACTTACTTTTGTGTCTGATAATATTATATGTATACCTTGTAGAGGCTTGTGTTGGGTTTTCCTACAGGGATGAAAGGGTATCAACCTGAAGTGTTCACAGGGTGACCCATGCAAGTGTTGTTAGATGTTCCCTGTAAATGTTGTTGGGTGTCACTCTGCAGGGTTATAGGGCATTACCCTGTACAAATTAAAAGGTATCACCCTGCAGCTCTTTGCAGTGGTAGGGTAAATTTGGTAGTTTTTTTGTGACAAAATTTTACTGTTAGATGACAAACAGATTTATTCCAAAAATCTAAATTCTCCAATCATAAATGACAGATTCTTTCGCGGAATTTTTGATTACGCAAAGTGAGCAATCAGTGAAAAATATAGAGAATTAAAACCTCGCAAATATTACCCAATTTACAGTAAATGAATATCACCCTGCAACAGTTCATGCAATCTCAGTGGATGAAGAGAACAGGATTTACCTCGACTTCATCTGCTGTACAGCTGCAGGTGGCAGGTTGCCCATGACAACAGAGATGTTTACACCTGCCTTCTCAAAAACCTCACCATCCTGCATCACACATGTAATTCCACCACCTCCCTAAATAAAAAAGTTATTTCACATTTAACTTTTCTGTATAAACTATAAAGTTAATTTACAGTTGGTGCCCATTCGAAACCATATCATATGTTGCTTAAATTTAACTAATTTAAGGCTGTAAAGATATGCTTTATAGAAATGCTAAAAATTGAAAATAGTTCAAATTTAGGACAGTTTATGCAATACTTACCAGTAGTAGTGCTAAATCTAGACATACAACCAATAAAAAAAAACCATAAATTATGCGGGGCATGAAAATACTGCATATAGCTGCTCTATCAAGAATGAGCTTTAATGAATATATATTACTAGTATATAGTTTTGAATTATTATTTGGAATTGTAGCTGATGATATCTGACATGGTTTTACATGACATACATTGATAGGTGCAGGTACAGACATTTTACTGTCTGAGCCACTGTAATCTGAAGTCAGTTAAAATCATTCAGCTGCAGTTTTCTATTCTTTAGAACTCTCTGATGCAAATAAGGGATGGCAAGGAAACTACCATGTCACCTGAACCACGTATCTGTTATTCGGTCAATACACTTTTAAGAGTAGGAGAAATGAATCAAAATAACATGTCAATGCATTTTAATCATTTAACTACAGTCACTGACACACATATCACTGTTTCACCTATACTGGTATATCATGAAGTTGAATAATTTGGTTATTGCTGTAAACACCTCTACATTAGCAAGTTGTTTTTTTTATTAGTTTTTGCTTCTGGATTTATTCACTTAGATTCTATATTAGCAAGCAAGACCTTTGGAGCTAAATAAACCCTTAATATAATATCATATTGTTTAATAGAAATTTTAGTGAGACTGACAAATTAAATGTAAGGGAGATCATTAAATGTGAAAAATATTGAAAATTAAACCCCCACAAAAGAAATTACTTTTACAGCATCTTTGTTTTGACTTGTGACTGTGTAAAAACAATTACCTTCAAATTTGTCATAATATATGCATATTAATCTTTCACATTCTCTTCTTTTGGTATGTCCTCATCTTTAGATAATGAAAAACAAAGTCTAGTTTGTTATCTAACCTTACAGGTGGTGACGTGTATGGGTAATTTGGGCAAAACAAACACAGAGTACTTTATAACCTCAGGTGCATCCGTAACATTCTATATATTTACAAGTCGTTTGTTTTGCAGTTTTCCATGCTTGCGATTTTATGTTTTTCAACTTACATTAATTTACAAGTTTTTGAAATTGTAAGAAAGTCCTATGAAGATAACAAATTTAACCAGACTCGTGAATTTTCAGGGTGGTTTATGCATGACAATAAAAAAACTCTTGTATAAAATGACTTTTTCAGTATTTATTAGATCTGGATTTAAATTGTATGAAAAAAAGCTATCATTACACTGTCTGTGAAAATGTCATTTAACTTGGTAAACAGGATGTGTTTTTGTGTGATTCATGTATGTACAAATATTGTATTTCCTTTGAAACTGACTATAGGATCTTTTTGAAACTGGCAGCCTTCAAGTAATACTGGACATACATGTAAACTGCTACACTAGAATGCAGTGCAGCCCATACCTGCTCTCTGTGCCATTTGTCCACTTTGAACTTTTTACCACCTTCTTCTTTTTCAAGTGCCCTGCAAAATTCTGCCTGCAGAATGACAGCAAAAAACAAATGAGAAACACTTAGCTACATTAACACCTGACTACATTCAAGTTTAATATGTGTGTAACATATGGCTATATTTAAGTTAATTATGGACAAGATATTTACTTCCGTATAGTTTTAACTGTTCTGTAAGTTTGATATTTCCGACGTTTCATGCAGTTTTTGTTGATCAAAGTTTTTAAAGTCTGCAGTATAAGACATAGCTGTTAAAACTGTAACCATATATATAGTACATGTCACAAATATTATTGTTAACCCTAAAAAGGACAACAGACTGATGGTGGATATACAGGGGTCCTAAGCTCACAATGTCCATTTGTATGTGAGCTCAAAAATCACTGGATGATTATGGCGCAGACAGTGAAAGTGAAGTCAAGTACATGTATGTTACATGTATATTACATGTACATTACCTGTATATCCATGATCATTTTCTCCATCCTTATTCTCATTGTGTCAGAATTCTGAAATTAGAAAGGAACCTATTGTTACAATTTAATACATTAGAAACTGGACTCTGCACTGTACAATGTGGCAGACTAACGTTACTTTTTTGGTATTCAATACAAACATTTTCCCTCCATTCAGGTAACTCTTTCATCCACAATAAATCATATAGGTTCATCACATGGTCTGTACATGTTTTTCAGTAATGTATATGTCATAACGAAAGAGAGCCTTAATGCCCTAGATAACTCAACTAAATCTCCAAGACACCTTCAACCTGACCGTAAGTCACATAAAAAACTGTAGCTTCATGTATTTAGAAGAAGTTTATTCTTAGTTGCTCTCATAAAACATACATTATGGACACTGCCCCAAGCCCAGCTCCCACAACCAGACATATTTTTGACAAATCAACATGAACAGTCCTAATAGAACGTTAGATAGGGGTCAACAAATACATGTAATACTAACCAATGTACATGTACATGTATACCTTAAAATTTTAAAAATAATTGACCTCAAAAGTCCACCAATAATTGAACTGTGAAGTGTACTTGATAGTACACGCCTTCTGACCTTAGTCTTTGACCTTCCCTTATCAATCTATTGTCAATTCTGCAACCAACTATCCAAGCTCTAGAACTATAAGCCATAGACAGATATTTTGGGGTTCCTTATATACGAAGTTTACTGTACTGTAATTGATTTAATAAAAAACATTTATCTCTGATCATAGGAAGCTCAGGTACCATAAATCTGACAAATATACGTTAACTTGATCAGTTTGGAAAAGGAACCAGGATATTAAGTTTTTCCTATTTCCTGAACTAGTTTGATCAAGTTATGTGGTTTTAAATACCACATAGATAAACTTTTTGTACAGCCTACACATAAAGTAAGATATAGATTTTTTTTCTAAAACTTAATTTATGGGAAGATTGTTCTGATACATTTAGTAACATCTGACTATTTCAACAATAGAACAAACACAGCTTTCAATAATTCCTGATGAAAATGCATTTGAAACCATTAATGTAAATTCCAAC
Source organism: Saxidomus purpurata (assembly GCA_022818135.1). Classification (NCBI taxonomy): domain Eukaryota; kingdom Metazoa; phylum Mollusca; class Bivalvia; order Venerida; family Veneridae; genus Saxidomus; species Saxidomus purpurata. The sequence continues at coordinate 6,186,020 of JAFMSR010000003.1, read as the reverse complement.
ACGCACATTAAACTGAAATGATTCAATTTGACCATTTCAGGGACTATAACTCCGGGAGGCATGATCCAATCTGACTGGTCAGGGGCGTTGCTAGGGACATAATCGAAGTACTCCAAGTTTTTTATAAGGGGGGTGTGGGGGGCAAAGCCCCCGCGATTTTTTTAAAGCCAATTATACTGTAAATAATTAGGACGTATAAAACTTATTTATTGCATTTATGAAACACAAGTTTACCATTTGTGATTAAAAAAAAAACGATACTGTTAGTATACCCGAGTGGACATGTACCCCCCTTAGTCACAAGTTTAACATCATTTTTAGGCCATTTAAATTTTTCATTTTTGAAATTCGAAGTACTCCCGTGAGTATGGGAGTATGCCTGGCTACGCGCCTGCTGGTTCATACGATATTTTGGTGATGTAGTTTGCGGGCAACTACGATTAAATCACATCAAAATTGACACCTGAACACTAAACACAATATTTTACTACCTTCTGAGATTTTCAGGGGCAATAACTCTTACAAAGCATGACTCAATGTGGCCTGTTAAAAAAAGGAGGTAAAATCATTTTACTTTATCTTAAAACTGTGCACACATCCATTAAAAATATGACAAAAATGCTAGTTGTTTGCTCGTGAGAATGAAGACTGGTGATGGACAGATATAACAGAATACAGTCAACTTTATTTGTCTTGACCCTAAAAAACGCAGAAAATGAATGCACCATTGCGACCAGTGCAGATCATAATCTCCACTGTTAGCTATTCAGTCACTATATTTTCACTCAACACCCCTTTAAGTAGCTAGTGGTACTGCCTAAGTTAAAAGGTGGATAAGTCCACTTTAGAAACTTAGTAGGGTAAAGGTTAATTAGCCAGCTAAAGGATGTAAAGGAAGTGACCACTTCAGATAGATGGCTGCATAATACATGTGTTTTAATATGAAACTGTCTATTTGGGAAACATCAGTACTGACTGCTTATAGCAGGAGGTTGTTTTTTTGTGATGACCACTCACACAGGTTCAACTGTACCACTCAATGCTCTCATACCTTCTCCATTTCTTTAAAGTCTGTAACAGGGTCTGACATCCATCCATGTGTTTGCATCAAGGTTGCTGCACACACTCTATGTTTCTTGCTGTAAATTGCTGCAACACCAGCAGTAGACAATCCAGCTGCAGCAAACACCATTCTGTGAAAAAATAATGACAGAACTGATTACTAATTTTCAATTATACAAATTTAGTTATTCTCTTTAAGCATTAAAGATTTAAACCAGTAATTTGTTTAAATAGATCAATAAAAAAGTGATATCTCTAATGGGTACCTTAGTCAAATCGTACCCTAATTGGTCAACTTGTACCTGATTTTTCCCCCCCGGAAAAGTCAACTTGTACCTTAATTTTTGTTATTCATTATCTTTCTGATAATCATACTTTTTGGTAATTCAGCATTGAATGTTTGTATTATAACACTCCATTTGACTCTTTTTAGAAAATCTAATTAGAAAATGGTAGAAATGAAGTGGAAATTTTGAAGCAACACGTACCCCACATAAAATTGGTATTATGTTTAGATCAATTAAACTCGATGTAATCATGACTATTTTAGAGTTTATCAATAAATAGTAGAACCATTCATCATCAAATTTTGCCAACTAACTCGCGCTCTTTTTTTTTGATAATCATAAATTGCATTGTTTAACTAATGCAATCATTTCATCGCCGCATTGAACTAACAAGTTATGATTATCTTTAATTAATATTTACTACAGATTGCTGAAATCACAGTTGTTGGCAAACATTAGTAAGATATTTGCCGCCACACCTCTCAGTTTCTTTATTGTATTTTGTGTAAAGAACACCCGCACCCGTAAGGGTGACAACTTGTGATCACATTAAGGTGTGAAATTGTCTATCAACCCCAAAGGAAATCGCTTACTTTTGGCGCCAATTAGTCTATTAACACCTATCTAGACATGCAAATAAATCAACAAAAAAGTTTAATTTCAACTGAGTCAATATATAGAAGTTATACTATAACCCAGATTTCAATATCTTGACATGTTCCATATGGCCTCACCTTTAATTACACATCAGTCCCTTTTGTTCCTGGTTAAAACCGAAGTTTTGAAACAAAAGGTACGAGTTGCCTACAAACATGACAAAGGGTACGAGTTGACTTTTTGAACTATACGAGTTGACCAATTAGGGTACGAGATGACTAAGGTACGAGTTGACCCGGAAGCTCTCTAACTATACAAACATATGCTTGCTATATATACTGCCCTTTTCTTTATCTCTCACTGGTGAAGGTGAAAAAAAATCTACTGATCTACTGTATAATTTACCTCCATCCTGATTTTTTGTTCCTGGACTGGAATGAAGCAAGTGTTCCCAAGTTTCTGAAAACTTTCAGACTGCCAAATAATTTATTTCCATGCACCATATTTTGTTTCACATGTGCTGAGCCTCTAAACAGTATACATATTGCGTGCAACCTGTCATGTCTCCAATACTGAGAAAGGTTAAAAACTAGGACGATGATCTTGATCAACTTGTTTGTCAAGTAATTTTAAAGACAATCGTTTTGAGCAGAATAATTATGGGATGTCATGACTATACAAAATTAACTTGCATTCAATACATAAACAGAGATGACATGCCTCACAACGATAAAAAAGGCTTTAAAATTTTCATAATTTACGTCCTAGGGAGCCGGCATATTGGTTGCGATCAATAACATCAGTTTAAAAATTTCACTTAGACGAAAAAATTGTAATATTTTGAGAAATTGCCCTTATTTGGGTGAATTAAAGCGCTAATAATTTGTTTCTGCGAAAGGCTATTCTCGTTTTCACATTCTCTTTTTAAATTGATAAGTGAACACAGTTTTCTGAATACCAATATGATCATTTTCGTTTAATTATTACAATTTATATATATTTTTGATGCAACCTGCTCAGAATCTGGACTATATCCGGGCTTCCTATTTGTTATGGATATCTGTGTACAGAATCCTTTAGGAAAAGTGATGTTGTAATGCATTTGAAGTGGATATAACCAGTCTCCGTACTGTGTTTTTTTAGATAGTGTTAACATCATGTCTGGAAAAATGAAAAAGATCCGTGGCATGTTGGACGGGTTGCGGCAATCAGTGGGAAGTTCTTCGCCAAAATCTGAAACTGAAATCGAAGAAACACTTCGATCGGCAGATCTCCAAGTGTGCAAGGTCAGATTTCTGATATGTTATTTTCAATTTTAAGGGGTTTTTATTTGCTTGTTACATTCACTTGCAGTAGTCTTATCTGATTTATAGATAAGTTATATATCAGATATTTCCATCTCATTATTTTGACAGAAATTTAAAGAGCCCCAGAATAATACATTCAGTGCTGTTGAAATCAATTATATTTTTCTCATATTTTAAGTGTCCAAATTCTTTAATTTTTATCTCTCAGTTATATCCACTAGTCTAGTCTTTGAGGTATGTGGAAAAATTGGCAATACAAGTGTGACCATTGTATTGGATGGCCAGGGTTTAATACCAGAATGGCCCACTACCAGAAAGGCTTAGTCCAGAGTGGTCCACTTTCAAGTATTATTGTATTATTGAATGAATCATTAAAGGGAATTGTCGCTGGTAAAGTTTTTCATGTAATTAGTGTTGGTTACATCGGACAAGATTAAACAGGAAAATTTTGAACTATTTCTTTGAAATGCAATAATTACCTAATTATTTTTCTTTTTACAGATATGTCTGCTATTTCGTCTATAAAACTAGTACTGTGAATAACAATTTGATGTCATGTCATGCAGTAGGTTTATTTCTTCATAGAAAATACTTATGACTGTGCAATCCAGCCTCTTAAAACTTCTCTCATTATATCGAGACAACTTTCATTTTAAAAACAAAAAGTGGGCCTTTTAGGACTTGACCTTTCTAAATACACTTATTAATAATTAACATTAATTACACAAAAACCTTTTTAATGTTCTACATATACATTCCCATCTATATAGCTAATATTCCATTTCACATCAAAGTTCGCTAATATTGTGAGAAACATGTCAGGGACTTTGTAGTTTGTATTGTCTCGCAATAACAGTTACTGCGCTTGGAGTTGGACATACTGTTATACCCCGGCACAGGGATATTGTTTTGGCGTTGTCTGTGGTCACCTAAACTGCCTAAAGTTTAGATTAAAGGTGGTGCTTGTAACGATGTTGTGGTTGCAGTCCTGATTAGGGCCTTCTATATTTCATTTACTTTCAATCCAAATGTTGGGGATGGGGCCAGATATTCTGAAAATTGATTATATCTGGCAAAAGTAATCAAAACTTCGTTGTTAGTTAGAATTGAATATTTAGGAAATAATGTGTTTTAGAAAATGAGGTCCTTTAAGGGATGTAGCTTTTTTCTTAAATATTCTATATATAGAAACTTAAGAATTTTTGTTTTCTAAAACTAATAGTCCTGATTTGATTAAACTTACAACAACAGAGTTCTGTATCTGTATATTTTAAGATGCAGAAATGAATTACCCCCTCAGAGATGAGGCTGCAATGGTGTGGAGAAATTTTAAAATACTTCTTCTTAGCTCGATTAATTGAAGGATAAGGAGTGCTATAACAGTCACTTTTGTGTCTGCGTCGGCGTTGCAGCTTTGGTTAAAGTTTTGCATGCAAGGTACTATCATGGACATTATCTCAGTAACCACTTATAGGATTGATTTAGAACTTTTAAAAAGTCTTCAGGGGTGTCAGACTGTCAAGTTATAATACTCTTTTATGAATTTAATTCAAATTATGGCCCTGGTTTTACTTTAAAAATTGGTTAAAGACTTGCATGCAAGGTACTATCATGCACATCTCTCAGTAACCACTCATGGGATTTATATAAAACGTTAATACAGTCTTAAGGCGTATCAAACAATCAGGTTAGATAACTGAATTTACAACAAATTATGGCCCTTGTTGAACTTAGAAACTTTGATTAAAGTTTTGCATGCAAGGTAGTACCATGCACATACTACAGCAACCACACATGGAAGTTACTTGAAACTAGCCGTAGTGTTCATCGTTATCAAACAATTAAGTTACCATAGATAACTTTTGACTTTTTTGATGATAACAGTTTTCTAGTTTACACTTAGATTGTCAACAAAATTTTGTTTTGCTATTTACTGACAAAAGTTTTGTTTTATTGGCAAGCACTGAACATATAATCAACTTTGTTTTCTCTAACAATGGAATATTTAGAAACTGGATTTTTATGGAAATGAGTCCTTTAGAGGATAAATATTGTAGTGCTTTTCTTACATTATTATTCTATATAGAAACTTAAGAATTCTTGTTGTCTAAAACTAATAGTGTTAATTTAATTTATCCATGGTACATGTAGGGAATCACATTATCAAAATAATCTCTTCAGACAAAAAAGCATTTTTAGCTCGACTATTCGGAGAATATGGAGAGCTATTACAGTCACTTGTGCGTCGGCGTCGCTTCTTTGGTTAAAGTTTTGCCTGCTAAGTACTACCATGCACATATCTCAGTAACCACTTATGATATTGACTTGAAACTTTGTTCATGTCTTTAGGGGTGTCATACAATCAAGGCAGATAACTCTTGTATAAATTTAGTACAAATTATGGCCCTTGTTTGACTTTGAAAATTTGGTTAAAGTTTTGCCTGCTAGGTACTATCATGCACATATCTCAGTAACCACTTATGATATTGACTTGAAACTTTGTTCATGTCTTTAGGGGTGTCATACAATCAAGTCAGATAACTCTTGTATAAATTTAGTACAAATTATGGCCCTTGTTTGACTTTGAATAATTGGTTAAAGTTTTGCCTGCTAGGTACTATCATGCACATATCTCAGTAACCACTTATGATATTGACTTGAAACTTTGTTCATGTCTTTAGGGGTGTCATACAATCAAGTCAGATAACTCTTGTATAAATTTAGTACAAATTATGGCCCTTGTTTGACTTTGAAAATTTGGTTAAAGTTTTGCCTGCTAGGTACTATCATGCACATATCTCAGTAACCACTTATGATATTGACTTGAAACTTTGTTCATGTCTTCAGGGGTATCATACGTCAGATAACTCTTGTATAAATTTAGTACAAATTATGGCCCTTGTTTGACTTTGAATAATTGGTTAAAGTTTTGCCTGCTAGGTACTATCATGCACATATCTCAGTAACCACTTATGATATTGACTTGAAACTTCGTTAATGTCTCAAGGGGTGTCACACAGTCAAGTCAGATAACTCTTGTATAAATTTAGTACAAATTATGGCCCTTGTTTGACTTTGAAAATTTGGTTAAAGTTTTGCCTGCTAGGTACTATCATGCACATATCTCAGTAACCACTTATGATATTGACTTGAAACTTTTTTAATGTCTTAAGAGGTGTCACACAGTCAAGACAGATAACTCTTGTTTAAATTTAATATCTCAGTTACCACTTATGGTAGTTATATCAAACTTAGCAATAGTGTTCAGGGGTAAATTTTGTATCAAACAATTAATTTACCAAAAATTAAATCTATAGTTATATATTTTGACTTTTTTTATGATTCAACTTTCCTAGTTTATACTTAATAGTTAGCAGAATTTTGTTTTGCTATTACACTGATAAAAGTTTTGTTTTATTAGCAAACACCCACAATAGTCGAGCTTGCTGTCTTATGGACAGCTCTTGTTTTAATTTCTCCTCCCAACTGGGGCCTCATCTTTGTGGGAATTTTTTCTCTTCAAGTTACCATGACAGTGTTTCACATGATAAATCATAATTCACATAATCTGTAAACTAAAGTAAATCTATGAAAAATGTTAGAAAATAATGAGCCATTTAGCTGTAAATGTAAAATGTAGCCTGTTTAAGTATTCTAGAACTACACAGGTCTCAATCATAGTCACATTCAGATTGTGCTGAACATTTAAAAGAGACTGAAATAATTCATTTTGAAGTGTTCAGCACAATCATAGATCTACATGGACTTTTGGTTAGAGATTGTTTTGAGCATGTGGTTCCCCATCGTGGTAACTTGAAGAAAAAAACGCGTACCGGTACCGCTCATTATTGATTAATTACACAAATATTCAACACCTATCACCAATCCTTCAAATTATTTTATCATTTAAAAGCATTCATTTTTTGGAAAAAATAACTAATTTTCTTAAAAATTGCTTGTAAACGGGGTGTGAATCGAGGCTTATTGGTGTCGGCCGGTGTTAACAAGTTTGTTGATAATGAATGAAAATTGACGGTTTATTCTTTTAGATCCGTCCCAACCGATAATCGTAAATAAGCTGTACAAAATTATTTTGAATTTATGAATCAATTTGAACCGACAGGAGTTGTAATCGTTTTGTTATTTCTGCACCTTAGGAATACACAACAAACGTGTCAGCTAATCTGACTGTCACCATGTTAACGGTATAAAATTATCACACAAGTACGCACCCTGAGGCACAAGTGCCAGGGTGAGCTATTTGGATCACTCACCATCCAGCGTCCATTGTACGTCCACCATTTCCTTCAAACGACATCTACCCTGAAACCACTGGGCCTATGTTGATTAAACTTGGCAGAGATATACCTTGCATGATACTCTACCAAAGTTGTTCAAAGAATTTCATTCCGTGCAGAACTCTGGTTGCTATGGCAACAAATAGGAAAATATTCTTCTCTGAAACCACAAGGCTTAGAGCTTAGATATTTAGCATGTGGCATTGCATAGTGGACCTCTACAAAGAGTGTTAAAATTATGACCCTAGATTTTACATACAACATGTAGGCTTACATTGTATATCTATAAGAAAAACTTAAAAAATCTTCTCTGAAACCACAATGTCTAGAGCTTAGATATTTAGCATGTAGCATTACCTAGTAGACCTGTTCCAAGATTGTTGAAATTATGCCCCCGAATCAAAAACCACTCAGGTGTCACTTGATTTTACATAGGATTATATAGGAAAAACTTGATAAATCTTCTCCTCTAAAATCTGAAGGCCTATAAGGCTTAGATATTTAGCATGTAGTATTGCCTAGTGGACCTCTACAAAGATCATTCAAATTATGACCGCTTGGTCAAAAATGATCCCGCCTCGGGGGTCACTGGATTTTATATAGGCTTACAATTACTTACATGTATATAGGAAAAACTTGAAAATCTACTTCTCCAAAACCACAAGGCCAAGAGCTTAGATATTTAGCATGTAGCATTGTGTATTGGACCTTTATGAGTATTGTTCAAATGATGACCCCTGTTTCTAAATTGACCTTTCCTGTGATGTAATTGTTGACCTTGTATTATAGCCAATGGCAGCCAGTTCAGCCAGGTAATTTTCTTGGCCCTCTTGTCAGTTAATACTTGCTTCATTTTGAGGGGTATAAAATTCACTGAATTTGCTTGTTTTCTTTAAAATTGAAACTGCTTTTATTAACAAATGATTATGCATGTAAATAAGTACTGAAACACTTGATTGAAGATAAAAAAAAACATACAGCAATTTTCATGTGATGATATCTGTATGTTTGAAAGAAAAAATTGGAAACATCCTGTCACATGAAAAGCCACAATCTATTTATTTTGAAAAATCTACATGCCAGTTAAAATTTATTGTCAGACAAGTATTAGTTTCAGGATATGCATGTACAAATGTACTTGCAAAAGAAGACTTGACCTCATGGGGCAACAAAATAGGTAATACATGGAAGAAATTGAGACAAAGCCAAGTTTTGTCACTGTTTCCCTTTTTGTTATGCCCCCGAAGGGTGGCACATTAAAATCGCACCGTCCGTCTGTGCGTCCGCCCTTACATTGCTTTTTGTAACTTTGTCATGCATTGAAAGCTTTTGAAATAACTTGGCACACATGTTCAGCACATCAAGACGGTGTGTTGCGTGCAAAACCCATGTCCCTACCTCAAAGGTCAAGGTCACACTTAGAGTTTGAAGGTAATGGAATCCTCTATATATCCACACATTCGTGTCCGGACTGTAACTTTGTCATTCACTGAAGGATTTTAAAGTAACGTGGCACAAATGTCTAGCACATCAAGACAACTTGTCGCGTGCAAAACCCATGTCCCTATCTCAAAGGTCAAGGTCACACTTAGAGTTTGAAGGTAATGGAATCCTCTATATATGCACACATTCGTGTCCGGACTGTAACTTTGTCATGCATTGAAGGATTTTAAAATAACTTGGCACAAATGTTCAGCACATCAAGACAACGTGCCGCATGCAAGACCCACGTCCCTACCTCAAAGGTCAAGGTCACACTTAGAGTTTATAGGTTTTAAATGGAATCTTGTATATATGCATACATTTGTGTCCGGACTGTAACTTTGTCATGCATTGATTCATTTCAAAATAACTTGGCACAAATGTTCAGCACATCAAGACAATGTGTTGTGTGCAAGAACCATGTCCCTACCTCAAAGGTCAAGGTCACACTTAGTGTTTTAAAGTAATGGAATACTGTATGCATGGTAACTCTGTCATGCATGGAAGGATTTTAAAATAACATAGCACAATTATTGAGCACATGGAGAGGACACAGACTGTGAGACACCTCTTTTGGGGCCATTTGTCACTTGTGAGGGACAGGTCTTGTTGCCTCTAGATCAATTAATTGAGCTTAATATGACACTGAAAAATGAATTTGAAATCATAATAAACAACTTTTTCGAAATAATTATATATTTTTTATTAAAAAACCCGTGGGAAAAAAAAAAATAAAAAAAAAAAAAAAAAAAAAAAAAAAAAAAAAAAAAAAAAAAAAAAAAAAAAAAAAATAAAAAAAAAAAAAAAAAAAAAAACCCCAAAAAAAAAAAAAAAAAAAAAAAAATTTTATTTAAAAAAAAAAAAAAAAAAAAAAAAAAAAAAAAAAAAAAAAAAAAAAAAAAAAAAAAAAAAAAAAAAAAAAAAAAAAAAAAAAAAAAAAAAAAAAAAAAAAAAAAAAAAACCCCCCAAAAAAAAAAAAAAAAAAAAAAAAAAAAAAAAAAAAAAAAAAAAAAAAAAAAAAAAAAAAAAAAAAAAAAAAAAAAAAAAAAAAAAAAAATTATATTAAAACAACCCCCAACCCCCCCTTTAATTGTACAATTATTCTTACTAAAGGCCTGAAATATTGACTAGTTTTTCAACTGAGAAAGAATCAACCAATCAAAATCAAGTCAATGTGAGTTTAGCCAATGGGAAAATTGCTGTGACTGATACTGCATTTAGAGGACTACCAGGAATAAAAAAATCTCTAAAAGAAATTTACAGTAGAACGGAACAATACATAATTATACAGTATTTTGTTAATTGATTTCAACCCCTTCCATGCTATTTCTAAAATGGACTCACCCATCATTATATTTGGACAGTACCATTTTTTTCAGTGAAAATTTATTGACTGAATAAAGATTTAAGTTATCAGTGCAGATCATGATTAGACTGCATGGATGTGGAGGTTGATCATGATCTGCACTGGTGGTAAAGGTAGAAACAGTTGCCGCTTTAAGAAGATTCACTACCATTAATAAAGCTTGAGATTTAGTACAATTGAATAGAGATTTAATACCAGGTGTATTCACTGCTGAAATGTGACAGGACTGGTGTAATATATTGAATTATAGTGAGTTGTTAAACTGCCTTAAGTCAGTATTGAATGGTTATCGCTAAAGGTGGTTGAAGATCAATAAAAATGGTTTAAAACCAAGTTTCATATTAAAAAAGAAATATTTATGTGGCGATATTAAATGTATTACTGCTATATATTTACAATGTAGTTTAAATACTGAAATACAGTTAAAGTTGTATTATAAAGTACTGTTACTCCACAAAATGAAGACTCCAGATGAGTTATAAATGGTCTCTCATTCATCTGTCAACGATTTTAGCCCATGAACACAATAGAGATCATAGGTTAAATGAATCCTGCTTAATTGGCAAAATATTATGTTTGTCGTAAAATCTGTTTTTGAACTGAATTTGAGTAATCTAGGGTTTTAAGTAAGGTCACAGGGCATTTTTATCTTTCGGGCTAGTCTTGAAGGGATTAGATCATTAAGAACTTTTCAGATTTTTCCTCACAGTAATATCATAATGCAGATACAAACCCAAGTCATAAAGGGTAGAAACTAAGGGTCATTGGGTCAAACAGAAGAAAATCCCTGTAAACAATCAAGCAGTTCCAGTAATCATTCAAATCTTAATGAATGTTGACAGAATGTTGACCTTGCAAAAGATGTGGGATTGAGATTGATTTAAGGTCATGTCGGGTAAAAAATTAATTAATACATCAGTCCAAGGAAAACTTTGTGATAGCTCTAGAGGCTACATTTTATACTCAGACATGATGAACATTAGTCAGAGTATTTGTTTTGATAAATTTGATAATGTTTCGACAACAGCTTTTCCTATCTGTCCCAGGTTAGCGTATCAGCTAAGTCTAAAAATCTCTTGTTCACAAAAATTTAGCTCAATATCCAAGTTTTGCATGTCAGATGTCACATAGCATCAAATGAATAACCATACAACATGCAAACGCCGTTTTTCAAAAAACTGTTTTCCTCCGCGTATGTATAGAGGTAAAAGATAACAATGTTTACATGTTAAAACTGCTACCGTCAGCTGATTTTCGTGTCATTTCTCAGCATAAACACCACAGCACCACAAAGTGATAATTCGGGCATCCATTCATTTAAACGTTAATACCAATGACTTAACCTGTCCCTTTACCTGTCTGGAACTATTCTTTAAGGTAGTGGGGGTCTAATGGACACTATTCCAAAACACATTAAATTTAATATTTATATGATCTACATCTGTTAACCGACTAGTGTGCAAAATTTTAAGACATTTCACCGTTTAATTAAAAATTAATTCCATTTTTAGCTCGACTTTTCTATGAAAAGGGGAGCTATCCGCATACCCCCCCGGGCCTGGCCAGTAGGCGTTTAGCGTCACACCTTGGTTAAGTTTTGTACCACCTCACTTTATTTCAAAACCATTGGAGGTATTGCTTTGAAACTTTCCATACTTGTTTACCATCATAACCTCCATCTAAAGACAAGAGTACATAACTCTGTCAAGGTTTTTGACAGAATTATGGCCCCCTTTTTACTTAGAAAGTGTATTGAGCTTGGTTAAGTTTTTGATACCACCTCACTTTATTTCAAAACCATTGGAGGTATTGCTTTGAAACTAACCATACTTGTTTACCATCACGACCTTCATCAACAGACAAGAGGACATAACTCTGTCAAGGTTTTTGACAGAATTATGCCCCTTTTTGACTTAGAAAATACATTGAATATGGGTAAAATCCACTTAATACCTTAACCCTTTGAGATATTGCTTTGAAACTTTTAATGCTATTTCACATCATTACCCCCATCTGTCCGCAAGAGAAGGTAACTCTGTCAGGGATTTGTTTTAAAAATTAAGGCCTTTTATCGACTTAGAATCTTGGTTATGTTTTTATTACTAGTCCACTTTTTGACTGAACTGTTTGAGATATTAATTTGAAAGTTGGAATACTTGTTTACCATCATGATTCCCAAACATGGGCAGGAGAATGTAATTCTGTCAAGGATTTTATTTGAATTATGGCCCTTTTTGACTTAGAAACTCAGTTAAAATTTTCTTTCTTGTCCACTTGTTAACTTAACCATTTGAGATATTACTTTGAAAGTTGGAGTACTTACGTTTAATCGTAAGACTTATTTGTATGTAAAAGAAGTTAACTCTTCTTGATTTGTACTTATAAATTCCTAGTTAAAGTCTTGTGTGCTTTTAACTGTCAAATTTTTGTTTTATTGGCAAGCACTAAAAAAGGGATAGCTGTCCTACTGACAGCTCTTGTTTGTTACCCTACCCCCTCTTGAGAAATACTGACCATATTAAAACAGGACCATAAAAGTTAAAATAAGGGTATGTTTGCAAGTATCCCTATTTACATTTTAAAAAATTCCAGGTAATCATCAAATCTTACTGCAAGCAATGTAGAATGTTACAAAACATGTGGAATTGAGATAATTCTACAAGCTTAACATGTAGGTTAAAAAAATGTGCAATTAATGCCAAAAACTAAGGTATACAATTTGCCTAATTTTGCCATGCGACATTTATCTCACACATGATACATTAGTCAGACTGTTGACAAAATTGATTGGACTAGGGCCATCACTATTGAGTTATAAAACTTTTATAAGTAGTATATGAATTGAAATATAAAAAAAATTAAAATGTTTTCCCGTCCACTTTTGAGATATTCAACTTTTAAAAATGACCAAGGTCAATTTTTGTATTTTCAATAGCATCTGTACAGCTTGATAAAACCAAGGAAAATTAAGATACAGTTTTCAAATCTTCTAAAATGGCTTAATTTTTCATGTTATTCAATTTGATAACTGAGAAAAGATAAAATAATACGAAAAATGTTTTGGCTGCTTCGGGATTGAACTCAGGACTTCTTGATCTCAAAGCAGACGCTAAAACCTCTGCGCCACAGTACACAATAGGTACAGCTATAAAATCCAAAGTATTCCAAATGATCCTTAAACAGGAAGTACTCATTACACATCCACTACCTTAAGACACTACATAAAGTTGTACACATTGTCCATAAAGTATAGTCAAAATTTGTCTTATACTTAACCTGAGGTCGAAAAACTAGGTCACTTGGTCAAATCAAAGAAAAAGATAGAAAACACTATTGCTGTCACATTTTGTGTTAAGCAGTCTTTAAGAAGAGTGCACGGATTTTCAGTTTGATAAATACACCAAGTTAGAAACTTACAAACATGGGCTTACAAATTAGGTTACTAGTTCAAATTACAGAAGAAGTTTCAGCCACTGCAGTATTAACTACAAGCTACATTTTATGTAGGTAGAGTGTTAAAATCAGTCTGACGCACTGTTATTATCACATTTATGTCTATATATACTTACTAATCTTGTTTTCATTTCAGATTGTCAGACATGGCTTTCCATACCAACCAACTTCAGTTGCATTTGATAATGTTCAGCAAATCTTGGCTATTGGAACAAAGTCAGGATCATTGAGAATGTATCTTTTTTCTAACCACTGTACATTTCAGGGAAGAACTCGACTGAACTATGTACAAGTTATGTGATTCCTGCAGCTCTGCTCTTCTGTGGGTTTGTCTTTTAAGATACGTGTACCTTACTGTATACCCCCATTTTAACACCTTATTTTTTATCCAGGGGGTGATTATTCCAGACCAAAAATGCAAAAAAAAATTAAAATTTAATTTTAATTTGTTTTTGACCCATGGGATGATTATTCCAGACTAAGAACTTTTCAATGAAATGAAGACTTTGTGTTATGTCTTGTACTTTTCACTGGATTAATCAATATTGATATCTGTAACTGTGTTCAGATGCCTCTCTCCAGACTTGGTAAGTCAAGTTTTCTTTCAAAATGACTCGAAGGACAGGCCAGATTATGGCTGTCTCAGAAACTGCTTTTATCCGAATCATTTCTCCTTAATTTTTGGAAAATGTCTTGATTCGATAACACAATATACTTTGTTTACCTTAACCAGATTTTCAGACTAGGTCAGCCAGGTGTTGATCTTCATTGCCACCATGGAACTGATAGTGCAGTTCAACAAATCATGTTCCTAATCAATGAGGTAGGTAGTGTTCAGAATATATCCTACACATGTATGTTGAGATGGCATGTAGTGTTCAGAATATGTTCCATGTAAAGATGGTATGCAGTGTTCAGAATATATTACATGTTAAGGAGGTACGCAGTGTTCAGAATGTGTCCCATGTTAAGGAGGTATGCAGTGTTCGGAATATGTCCCTGTATGCAGTGTTCAGAATATGTCCCATGTTAGGATGGTATGCATTGTTCAGAATATGTCCCATGTTAAAGCGACTGCACTCCAGATGGACAAGTTACGATAAAAAAAGAAAATTTTCAATTTCAAGAAAACAATATTGTCATTACTGTATCAGGGGCATTGTATTATGATAACGTGACAAGTTTTCTAACAAAAGAAACAATTAAAATGTGTTGTTTTGCTTACTTTTATTGTAGAAAATATCACCCCGTGACTAACGGGGTGGGCTCTTTGGTATATCAATATTTTTAACTCGCATCTAATCAGCTGACTCCGTAGTGTAGTAGGTTAAGCCCCTGTAAATTTTTTGTAAGCGCAAAGATCCGAGTTCAAAACCTGGCTCGGGTAAATATTTTTTTTCTACCTTTATTTTTAGCTCTTACACAAAGAAAATAATCTTGATGATGACAAATTGAATATATATTGAATTAACAAAAAATTAAAATTTACTAAGAATTTGGAGTGCAGTCGCTTTAAGATGGTATGCAGTGTTTAGAATATGTCCCATATTAAGGATGTATGCATTGTTCAGAATATGTTTCATTTTAAGGAGGTATGCAGTGTTCAGAATATGTCCAATGTTAAGGAGGTATGCAGTGTTCATAATAAGCTCATGTTAAGATGGTATGCAGTGTTCAGAATATGTCCCTGTATGTTGTGTCCAGAATATCTCCCATGTTAAGATGGTATGCAGTGTTCAGAATATGTTCCATGTAAAGGAGGTATGCAGTGTTCAGAATATGACACATATTAAGATGATATGCAGTGTTCAGAATTTGTCCCATGTTAAGATGGTATGCAGTGTTCAGAATTATGTCCCTGTATGCAGTGTTCAGAATATGTTTTATGTTAAGGAGGTACATGTATGCAGTGTTCAGAATATGTGCCATGTTAAGGAGGTATGCAGTGTTTAGAATATGTCCCATATTAAGATTGAAGTGTTCAGAATGTCCTATAATAAGGTGGTATGCAGTGTTCAGAATGTCCCATATTAAGGTGGTATGCAGTGTTCAGAATATGTCCAATATGAAGCAGGTATGCAGTGTTCAGAATATGTTCCAGGTTAAGGAGGTATGCAGGAGGTATGCAGTGTTCTGAATATTTTCCATGTTAAGATGGAATGCAGTGTTCAGAATATTATGCTCAATATTAAGCAGGTATGCAGTCTTCAGAATATTTAACATGTTAGGGAGGTATGCAGTGTTCAGAATATGTTACATGTTAAGATGATATGCAGCGTTCAGAATATGTTCCATGTTAAGGAGGTATGCAGTGTTTGGAATATGTTCCATGTTAAGATGGTATGCAGTGTTCAGAATATGTCCCATGTTAAGATAGTATGTAGTGTTCAGAATATGTTCCATGTTAAGGAGGTATGCAGTGTTTGGAATATGTCCCATGTTAAGATGGTATGCAGTGTTCAGAATATGTCCCATATTAAGGATGTATACTGTGTTCAGAATATGTCCCATATTAAGATGGTATGCAGTGTTCAGAATATGTTCCATTTTAAGGAGATATGCAGTGTTTAGAATTATATCCCTGTATGCAGTGTTCAGAATATGTTTTATGTTAAGGAGATACCTGTATGTAGTGTTCAGAATGTGTTCCATGTAAAGGAGGTATGCAGTGTTCAGAATATGTCCCATATTAAGATGGTATGTTGTATTCAGAGTTTGTCCCATGTTAAGATGGTATGCAGTGTTCAGAATTATGTCCCTGTATGCAGTGTTCAAAATATGTTTTATGTTAAGGAGGTACATGCATGCAGTGTTCAGAATATGTCCCATGCTAAGGAGGTATGCAGTGTTCAGAATTTGTCCCATGTTAAGGAGGTATGCAGTGTTCAGAATTATGTCCCTGTATGCAGTGTTCAGAATATGTTCCATGTTAAGATGGTGCATGTATGCAGTGTTCAGAATATGTTCTATATTAAGATGGTGCATGTATGCAGTGTTCAGAATATGTCATTTATTAAGATGGTATGCAGTGTTCAGAATGTCCCATACTAAGGATGTATGCAGTGTTAAGAATATATTCAATATGAAGCAGTTATGCAGTGTTCAGAATATGTTCCAGGTTAAGGTGGTATGCAGCTTTCAGAATGTGTTCAATATGAAGCAGGTGTGCAGTGTTCAGAATATTTTCCATGTTAAAGGTCCATTACTTAGACCAAATCGAATTTTTGTTTAAATCTGGAATTGTAATGGGTGTCTTCTGAAGGAAAAATATGACATACTGCATCGAAAGTGACAATATTGTGTTGAAAATTTGAGTTTAACAAAAGAATTAATAAATTATATTTTGCCTTTTTTGAAAACGAAAGTAGGTTTTCCAGTTATCAAATATCTTTGTAATTTTCCAGAAGTCTCTCAGAAAGAGGCTGGAAATAGGTTGTACATGAATAAGCATGCCTATATTGAATTAAAGTTGAAAGAACTTCACTTCCAATGATGTGCAACGTACATTTCTGACTGTTTACAACATGCAATAAAGCAAAAGTAGGACAAAAAGAGCACCCAGGTCAATCTAAGGAAGTACAAAAACATTAACTTGTTTTTCTGCAGCAGTATTTCAAAAAGGGAAAACCTCCACAGCTATTGTAAAGTTTTAGAAGCCAGTTTCAAACTGTATTTCCCCAATACAATTCCGGATTTAAAAGAAAATTTGATTTGGTCTTAGTAATGGACCTTTAAGGAGGTATGCAGTGTTCAGAATATGTTCCATGTTAAGATGGTATGCAGTGTTCAGAATATGTCCCATGTTGAGATATGCAGTGTTCAGAATATGTCCCATGTTTAGGAGGTATGCAGTGTTCACATAATGTGATATTCAGGCTATGTTTCTCATTAACAATGTATGTGGTGTTCAGATTACGTTTCTAAAAAATGATGTAACAAAATATGATATTCAGGTTATTATTTTCATTAAGGATGTATTTGGTGTTCAGATAACATGTGTCTTCCTCATTGAATTTCAAGTATGCAGTTCTCTGGTTATATTATTGGGACAAAGGTTAAATCCTTGCAGTTCATGATATTTTGAAGAAAGAGTGTATGTTGGAAGAAAAGCATTGAAATGTATGAACAAATATGTTAAGTTTACTTTAAACTTCCTGTATGAGACATGTATTTCTTGTACTTTCAGGGCGCACTGGTAACGTGCTGTTCTGATGACACTCTTCATTTATGGAACTTCAGACAAAAACGACCGGAGATTGTACATTCCTTGAAATTCCAGAGAGAGAGGTAAAATGCCCTATATAGTATATCTGGCATTTACTTGGTTTACACTGAATGTAGTGGAACAACCTCTCTTGCCATATGTCAGTGTCAAGAAATATTTATGCAGAGTGGCAAAAGAATTAGAAATATTAAGTTATTTGCTCTAAAACTTTTAACCAAACAGTGGCAACAGATTTTGTAAAGTCTGAGTAGGCTTGTACATGTATAGGAAAAGGAAGGGTGATGGTAGTAGGTGTTTTGTGCACTCTAGGACCTCTTACTGAATGTCAGTAACTTGTGGAAAATATTGTGTGTGTATTTGTTGTGGTCAGCAACTGTTACAGTGTTTCGCATTCTCTTTCAGAATAACGCAGTGCCAGCTATCATTCCAAAGCAAATGGCTGTATGTAGGAACAGAGCGTGGGAACACAAATATTGTCAATATTGAGTCTTTTACGCTGTCTGGATATGTTATTAATTGGAACAAAGCTATTGAACTGTAAGTAATATTATAAGACTTATGAAAATATCTGTAAATGGTCACCTTGCTTATGCAGTCACTTGTCCAGGGCAACCAATTCTTACATGTCCCAGGTGGCCATTTCTATATTAAGACTTCGGTATTTAACAGCAACCGCCTTTCATTGACCACTTTGGATTCACCACTTAGGGATAATTATAGACTGCCAAAATAGACAGGGAGCCCTCAGAAAGGGACAAGGAGCACTGAGTGAGGAACAGGGCAGTTTTTGCATGCTTCAATGCTTAAGAATCAGTAAGTAAACTTGGCCTTTAAAAAGATGTTATAACTTTATGCAAGGCAAATCTTGCTAAATGCTTCTTCAAGTATTTTGAAAGGTTTCTGCATCTGAATATGTGTGTTGTAACACAGGGCACAAAGCAGGGGGCAAAAAGGGGCGGCAGGAGTGGGGGGGGAACTAGCTGGTTAGGACAGGTTTAACTGTATCTTGATTTCTTGTGCCATTGTCTTCAAGAAGATGATGTTATCAAGATGAAAATATATACGGCATTTTCCTTTCCTTGCTTGCGACTGATCTGTCTGTCCGACTGTATGCTTGTCATGAGAAAGAAAAACAAACTGCAAAAACAGATGTTATATTTCTTTGCTAAGAAAGCATTAGGTCTGTAGATCCTACGTAAGAAATTCTTCAGAGAAAGTGTGATTTCGCAATCTGAATGGTAGATGGGCAACAGTAACTGCTGACCATTTCAGTGTGTTTGACTTTTTGTTTCAGTTCTCGTAAGACTCATCCAGGACCAGTTGTACATTTGAGTGACAATCCATTGGACCCAAGTAAGGTAAGCTGATTGAACTTTGTTTCTAAAATTAATTCTTTAAAGGGGAGTTAACTGAGAATTGATTAGCTGAACAATTAGTACTGCAGATCATGATCAGACAACATGGGTTTGCAGGCTGATCATGATCTACACTGGTTTTAAAGACAGAATCATTAAGATTGTAATAAATGATGAAATAATCTGCAAAATTTATACAAAATGTAATACATTTATTGTTGTAAATAAAATTGTTTTGTTTCTTCATTAGACATTGTAATATTTTTGCTCTTTATTTGCTGCAAAAAAACTCACTATTTTTGTTGCCATTCCCTGAAACAAATGATCCTTGTGAGCATGTTGGTATATAGCATGCCATGTTTACATAGGTCCCGATTAACCTTTTGTTCTCTGGAGATTTCCACTTCACCCAAATACACTCCTTTATTAGATCTCATACAATGCCTCCATGTTTCCGACTCTAGAGACGTTTCCTCGTGCCTTTCTCTTCTCGTCATGAATTCTGTACGCTGTTTTTTATTACAAGCATAAATGTTTAAAGAATTACATTATGAAGTCACTCTATATATTGATTACCATATTTAGTGAATTCCGTGGTTCTAATGAAGGCAGTTAAATGGCAATTCGGGATCATTATGGTCTTTATTGCCGTAATTTATATTATTTTTCTGTATGACAATAACGTCAAGCATTATCAAATTTGTTTTATTAGGAAATATTATTAGAGCTTTGTAAGCAGCGACTTTAATCTTTATTTACGGGGAGATCAATTTTGATTGGCAGGAGGCAAATAATCTCGGTGAAATCAATGTGCTTACCACTGCCGACTCTCGCTTTAGAGCATGATGATTAAGGCATCCAAGCTTCCAGTTGATATAGAATAATGAAGAAATCCACTGGAATTAATGGCTTTAAAGTTATGATAAATGAAAATAGTAAGAAAAGTTTCGAAGACTGACTCGGTAAATCACAGTTGGAGTGAAAGAAGAATATAAAGCTTACCTTTGTGATGAATATTGATTAAGGAGAGAGAGAAATGGATCAATATCCAGGTCATATTTGTATTACAGGTCAATGGCTAAATAGAAATATTGTTGTGTGTTCTATGTACTTTATAGCCCTGACTGGATGTTGTTTTGATACAGTTCAGCTGTGAATTACCATTTAAAAATACTCTTGTTAAGTAGCCTGTTGAGAGATACAACAAACATGGCCATTTCAAACATCTCCTTTTCGCAGCCTGTGAACAGGTCATGTGGTCATTTAATAAGGTTGATGATAAATGACATAGTTGTGTAGTATTTGTCAAGTGGTTGTATTAGGCAAGTGGGAACACTAGAACCCATGCATCTAAAACTTTTTTCATGCTCAGCTGAGTTTGAGCACTTAACAATTTTAACTTAAAGCACAGTACATTACAATAAACAGAAGAGCCATAGTTAAAAATTCATTTTGAATGTTTACGTAAAATGTGCTTGACACTATTGCATGAAAAATTTATAAAATATTGCAATATTTTATTGATCCGAAGTCTGAGGATGAAGCTCAGTTGAGCATGAAAAGGTTTTATAAGCACAGGGCAAGGTGAATACTTATACAAGTTAAATTGAATGACTGTATGTAAGAGTAAATGACAGTCAGTAAGATTAAATGACAGTCTACAAGGGTGTATGACAGTTTAAAAGGGTGAGTGACTGTCTAAAAGGGTGAATGACTGTCTAAAAGGGTGAATGACTGTCTACAATGGTGAATGACTGTATGTAAGGGAAAATGACAGTCAGTAAGATTTAATGAGTCTTCAAAGGTGAATGACTGTTTACATGTGTGAATGACTGTCTACATGGGTGAATGACTGTATGTTAGGGGAAATGACTATCTAAAAGGGTGAATGACTGTCTACTTGAGTGAAGGGCGAAATTGGCGTAAGATTTAATGACATGCTGGAAGGAAGGCATGTTTGGAAAAAGGCATGCTTGTAGAAAGGCCCATACAAGGTTAATATTGTATATTGTAATTTCAGTTATTGATAGGATTTGAGTCAGGAGCCATAGTTTTGTGGGACCTGAAGACCAAAACAGCAGACTGTAGATATCAAGCATCAGAGGTAGGTGATGGTATGTTTACCTGGTCATAAGCAAAATGAGGACTGGCAGAGAAACTCTCTGTTCTTAGTGTATAAAAAAATAGAAGTCGAAAGGACAGTTTCACAGTAAGCATAGAAGGGTTATGGTTAATGTACTTCAAATCCTGTCCTTTTGTTTTTGTTAAAAATTCTTCTATTTTATGAGGCATGTTTTGTCAAGTGGTAAGTTTTTTAGTCACATGCCCTGCATTTCCGAAGAATTTTCAGGGTTTTTTCGTGGAAACTAACTTTTGACAAAACTCACTTTCTAGTATTTCTTTAAGAAGTGAATATTTAAAGATATATTACCCTTCAGGATTGCCGTATCAAATAATAGTCAAAAATGAAATTTAAAACACAATAGATGCTGTTTAAATCATGTACGGAATGAGTTGTGCCAAGTTATTTGTGACAGAAATAAATGAAAACATACCTAACAGAAAGGGATTGTCAAAAAAAGATGTTTTCAAATTTTTTCTTTATTCTGTAGGAATAGAACTATTTTTCATATCAATATATTTTGATCATATCTTTGGTGATGTTCATCATTTAAAAAAGAGAAATCAGGTGATTCATGTTTTGTTTAAAATTCTGATTGTTAATTTGAACAGTAATAATACTTGAAT
Source organism: Saxidomus purpurata (assembly GCA_022818135.1). Taxonomy (NCBI): domain Eukaryota; kingdom Metazoa; phylum Mollusca; class Bivalvia; order Venerida; family Veneridae; genus Saxidomus; species Saxidomus purpurata. Next base: position 6,163,840 of record JAFMSR010000003.1, on the reverse strand, counting down.
ATTTCAGGCACTTAGTTCTATATCGTGGCATCATGAAGGGAAGCAGTTCATGTCGAGTCACACGGACGGCAGTCTACTAACGTGGAATATCAAGTCTCAAGGGAAACCAGTCAGTATTATCACACCTCATGGTCAGTATCACACTTCCTACACTTTCATATTTTTGTTTATACTTGCTTGTATTAGCTCGACTGTGAAACAAGTTCTGTCAGGTGATATTAAAAATACCTGAGAATGCACCCATGTTGAAACCTGTTGCTTAACAGAGTGTGAGCGATGGATTTTTGTTGCTGGTACCCGTTTACAGCTAGTGCGACTGAAGCATGTGTGGTGCTAAAGAATACACCTTAAGCAGCTGGACTGGGGATCAAACCAAGGTCCTCTAGTTGGGTCACTAAGCCAATGCTGTTCCCACTACACCACTGAGCCCCACCGAAGTTGTTAAATGAAGTCCAGTTGCAGGTTGAGCTTGTAAAATTAATTCAACATGGGTCCTTAGCGTTACGCAGCAAATGTTTTTATCCACTACACCACCGTGGCGAACAAGTAATGAAGTAGACTCCAGTGTGTGAAAATCAATTTGTTTGCGTTTGTAGCAATTGTAAAATAATATAGTACATGTAGTTGTAAAATAAGAGTTAGAAATGTTAACAATGGGGAGAACAACCTTAAGTTAAACGTTATATGTTGTTACTAAGGTTGTCTGTAACAGATGTATAAACCAGAGTTAACATTGTGCAGACTAATTCACAAATGTCTAAAGTTGGTTTCACACAGGGGGGCAGATTTATAGTTGTGTCACAGGGTATTAATACTCATTATGCGTGTCAACTCCCTGGAGGGCTGTGATTGATTCCCGCAAATGTCCTGTTTCAAGTTCAGTGTTCTTTGACAGACTATATTGTGCAGTAATGAATGAGCCCGCCTCAATGATCCAGTGTCTAGCGTCAGTGACTTATAACTACATGTACTACGTCTCCCACAGTTTCGGGGTTGTGGGTTTGAGCCTGGATATTAACCTGACTATATATCGCAGAAGTTTGCAGTTTCATCAGCAGGATGAATGTGTAGTGCTTGTCTTTCCCCCTGAATATTGATTAGAAAACATGCACGGCTATAAATAACTGAGGTATTGTTGAAATGGACATGAAACCTCTTGGGGAAACAAGTAATGAATTGGCCATTATTTACTAACAAGTTGTCATAAAGTGAGTGCCGATGAAGATTCTATATTTTAAATAAGCTGAAATCTAGCACTGATACTTAATTGCGTGGTAATACAATAATTGATCGTCGTTTGCAGGTTTAACACATAATTTCTGGGAGAGGCTGTTTATTCTATATGCGCTGTTTATTTCTCTTACAGCTAAAGCGGGAAGGGATGGGAAACCAGAATCATGTAAAGCTATAACCAAAGTGGAGTGGAAGTCGCCAAGAAACGGGTAATTATATACATGTCCAGTCTGTATATTCTGTCCATTTACAAATTTGTTGCGTCCGGGATACAAAATTGCAGTTGTTATTATAACGAGTAGGAGTGATGTTGCTTCAAGGTGATAAAATATCTGTGTGAGAAGGCAAATGCAGTTTTATGTATGTAGACAGAAAATGACACTTTCAATAAATAAATATATACCCCATATAGATATCGCTGCACAATAACCTATAGTAATGCATGGTAAAAAGTATCAAACTTCTGAACTTTCTGACCAAAATTTGAGAGAACATTGCAAAGACTTGTACATTCTTACAAGTGTCTTAATTTGTCAGACCTTTTTCAAATGTTTAATTCTGATAAAGGCTTGAAACCTGGCTGAATAAATCGCACAGGCCATTAGGGGATATAAAAGTAATTCCTTTTCAACACTTCAGTTGTCTTGATTTAGCCAAATATTATTTAAACTTGGTGAGAAATTGTTTTAGATGAAAATTTGATTGTTTGAAATCTGGGTTAGAAAAACGATAAGCCTGTTCATTGTCTCTCTTGTTTATTTTCAGTGAACCTCTGGTGATATTTTCCGGCGGGATGTCATACGACCGGACAGGCCGTACACCTTGCATAACTGTGATGACTGGAAAAACTACTACTGTGCTAGAAATGGAGTACCCCATCATAGACTTTACTGTCCTTTGTGAAACTCCTTGGCAAAATGGTTAGTTTTTACAGCTACAGAACTCTTCTCTGTCGTGTGTCTGTCCATCTATGTTCATCATGCTTTTTACTGGATTGTCCAGCAATTACTTCTCAAAATTTTATAGATGTTTTTTAAGATTATCTAGTGAAATATTACCTATGAACAGACCACAACTGTTTAAAAGTTGAGAGAACAAGAACAATAACTCTGCACTTAATCTTGTATGAATTATCTGCCTTTTGAATTTTATAAGTTCACTTGCACATTCTTTTCTTGCTTGGTGTAAAGTATTTCTTTAATTGCCCAGAGTAAAAGCGAAAATTATCCTTCCACAGCTGGGGACAGATAGTTTTGACTGTAGACCTACAGGCTCTACAATAAATGTTTTATACGTATGACATCATAAATAAGTAGCCGAGAGTATTTTGTCTGATTCTGCCTATAGTATGGTATATAAAATGGAAAAAGAAAATCAAGGCACTTAATGTAATTTACAGATTTATCGTCATGTTTCCGGCCGTAAAGCCTTCTGCAGAATAAATGTTTATATCCGCCTTAAATACAGCAAAATGCAGTCTTTTACTTGCAGAAAATGGCTATGATTTATTCTTTAGAAACTCGTGTAAAAATGTTTAGTCCTGCACTTGTTGTTTATTAAAAGGTTAACTGCAATAACCTGAGAATTTTTTTTTTATTTATCTGCAAGCAAATTTGATCTTGAACCAAGCCATAGACTGGGCATATAGCAAAATGTAGTGAATTATGTTTTATTGAAGTTTATAATGCATTGTGCATTTATTTTTCAGATTTCCAAGACCCTTATGCAATTGTTGTGTTGTTACAGAATGACCTAGTTGTTATTGATCTCACTCTCCTGGCTAGATTATAAGAGTTAAATTGCTTTTGTCAAGAAATAACATTCTTGTCTTTTTGATCCAGTGCTTAATTCAGGAATATGTAATAGTTAGTTGTTTATACTACAATCTTAATACCCTGACATAGCGCATTAGGGGTAGGAAGTGCACGTGTGCAAGAACAATAACTCTACCTGTGGCCGCTTTTAGGGTTATTCCCTTTGTCGGAGTTCTGTTGCATTTTCCTTGTCCAGAGCATAACTCCAAAACTACTTGTTTGAATTCAATACAAACTTAATACAATGACATAGCACATTGAGTAGGAAGTGCAGTGCACAAGAACAATAACTCCATCTTGCCTAATTATAGAGTTATTGCCCTTTGTTTACTTTTTTTGTCCAGAGCATAACTCCAAAACTACTGGTTGGAATTCAATTCAAACTTAATACACTGGACATAGCACATTGAGAGGAAGTGCAGTGCACAAGAACAATAACTCCATCTTGACTACTATTAGCAAAGTTAACACTTTCTTACTTTTCCTTGTAAGGAACATATAATTTGAAAACTACTGCTTATTCAATACAACTTATACATGGTCGCACTTGAGAGGAAGTGCAGTGCACAAGACTCCATAACTCCATCTTGACTAATTACAGGTTATTGCCCTTTGTTACTTTTCCTTGTCCGGAGCATAACTTGAAAACTACTGGTTGGAATTCAATACAACTTCATACAATGATCAACCATTGAGAGGAAGTGCAGTGCACAAGAATATAACTCCATCTTGACTAATTACAGAGTTATTCCCTTGGTTACTTTTCCTTGTCCGGAGCATAACATGAAAGCTACTGGTTGGAATTCAATACAACTTTATACAATGCAATCAAGCACATTGAGAGGAAGTGCAGTGATCAAGAACTATAATCCATCTTGACTAATGACAGAGTTATTGCCCTTTGTTACTTTTCCTTGTCCGCGCATAATGAAAATATGGTTGGAATTCAATACAATTTTATCAATATGAAAATTGAGAGGAAGTGCAGTGTACAAGACCTTATTATCTTGACTATTTCAGAGTTATTGCCCTTTGTTAATTTTCCTTGTCGGAGATTATTGAAAACTAGTTGGTTGATTCAATAAACTTCATACAATGGTCAGCACATGAGGGAAGTGCAGTGTACAAGAACCAAATGCTGAAAATTGGTTACTGCCAAGAACAATATCTCTTTTAGTTTGTTTGCAGGTTTTTGATCCTAGAACTTTCTCAGTTTATAAAGCAGTCTTTTGGGGGTATTAATCACATTTAGTGATAGCTCTAGTTTTATAATAGTTTAAAGGAAATTCTATTGAAACGGGTGTTTAAACCTAAAAAGAAAATTAATTTACTGGAAAACAATTATTTTACTGGTGTATATAATGTTTTAAGCAAGTTACGCAATTTCATCTTAATATTGTTTATTGCAGCCTTTATTCTGATGTAGGCACAAGTCAAATTTAGTAAATGAAAAATTGTATCAACATTCTGTTATCTTGACTCTTATACATCAGATAATGAAGCTGTACCTAGTCAGAGCAGATGATGAAAGTTTATACAGTTAGGATTGGCCATCATCCAAATCAGCATCCAAATTGGCGTCATTTACCACCCACACCCCATGTTAAAGACATTTATTGATGCATGATTGACCTTTTCTCAGTTAATCTGCACTTTTTGATATTTGTAACATCTTTGCTGGTTCACGATTTCTTTTTCATTTCATGATGTTTTCATATTATTTCTGCCATTTCAGATATCCGTGTTTTGAGAACCCGTATCCCATGGATATTCATGAGTCACCCGTTACAGCATGCCAATATTTTGCGGACTGTCAAACGGATCTTATCCCAGCCCTTTATTCTGTCGGAACCTCTATACACAAAAGAACTGGATTTAGTGAAAAGGTGTGAATTTTGCAATGGAGTTTTCTTCCTTCATCAGTAGTTGCCTGATATCCACATGGCCATAAAGTTTCTGTCACAGTGTGGGCTCAAACTCTCCTTGAAATTGTGTGGAGTGTCATATTTATGAAGATCATACCTTGCCATACATCTTGTTTTTATTGCATTTGTTTTATCTCTGCTTAAGATTACAAAATAAACATGTTCATGCTTCTATTTTAATAGTACCAATAGATAATTCCTCGATGTGCTCATTGAAAGTTTGCTGATTGGTGATCATTGCAGATCATGATCAGGTTGCACAGGTTGTGCATTTCAATATTGGCTGTTCAATCAGTTGATTACAAATACACCCCCATTAACAAGTAATGGTACTGTCTACATTAAAAGATGGACAAGTTCATTTTTGTGCAGAGGTTAGGGTTCAGTTCTTCAGGTGAGGTAAGGCACCTAAGGAAAATGATGTTTTGAGCAATTTGAGAGAAAGGTCATGCCGACACTGCAGCAGAACCTTTTGTGCCTGTGATTTAACCAGGGTATGCTAGTGCTCAGTGATATGCTTGATTGAATAAATTCCATGAGGAGAGGGACTGTGTTTTGTGCTGTTCAATGTAAAGTTGTGTTTAAAATTCTGGAGGATAGCAGGTATGAAAGTATGAGAAAGGACATGTCATTCGCAGCTCTAAGGACATGTCATTTGGAGTTCTACTCACATGCCATTCAGAGCTCTAATGACATTTCATTTGCAGCTCTAAGGCCATGTCTTTCAGAGCTCTAAACACATGTCATTCAGAGCTCTAAGCCCTTTATTTGCAGCTCTAAGGACGTCTCAGAGCTTGAATGTCAATTCAGAGCTCTAAGCCACTTCATTTGGAGCTCTAACACTGTCATTCTGAGCTCTAAGCACATGTCATTTGGAGCTCTAAGCACATGTCATTCAGAGCTCAAAGCACATGTCATTCAGAGCTCTAAGCCATGTCATTTGGAGCTCAAAGCACATGTCATTCAGGCCACCAGTCATTCAGAGCTGTAAGCCATGTCATTTGGAGCTCTAACATGATGGCTTTGTACAGCTAGAGATAGAATGGTATTCAGGTATATGATAAGTTGGATGTTCCAATGTATATTCATTTGGTAACCTGTACAATGAATTTTCTAAAGGTTTGTTGTCTTAACTGAAGAAGTTAGTATGAGGTTAAACTACACATCGAATGATTTGCAGAATTCTTTGATCAAAAATGCTATTCAGTTGCACTTATTGGGGGGCGGGGGGTTGTGGCATTACCAGTGGCATTACCAGTAGATTTAAAGTGATAACTTGATGCTTGATTCAAAAGTTTAGTTTCTTGAGAGGTTTGGTGAATTCATGTTTGTCAATTCTATTACGTCCAGGTAGTAGCAGGCAAAATGTGTAGATAAAATTCTTTCTAAGGTTTGCCATTGCGAATATAGGTCAAATCCCAGTTGTGGTTAGAAACCAGTTCATTGGACTGTTATGCCAAGTTTTTATGTCTCCCTTTCAGAGAAAAGGGATACATAGGGATTGCTTTGCCTGTCAGTCGGGCTGTCCGTCCATCACATAAACTTAACGTTGGCTATAACTTTCCCATTTCTTAAGATTTCTTCAACAAACTTTCAAATTGCATTGCTTATGACAAAGGGGTCGTGATGCCGCCAAATTTTGTAGGTCAAGGTCACATTTGACATAGTTCTGCCCCCTTTTGTACTTAGATTTTGACTAAGCTTTGCCATTTCATGAGATTTCTTTATCAAACTTAACAATTGTATTGCTTATGACAAAAGGGTTGTGATGCCGCCAAATTTTGTAGGTCAAGGTCATATTTGACAAGAGTTATGCCGCTTTTTGTATTTAGATTTTGTCACAAAATTATTGATTATTCTGACAAAGCATAAGAGAGCGACACAAGTGTTCTACTGAACACCCATCTAGTCATTAATTGTTTTCAGACTGGCTTCCATGTGTCTGACTGCATGAGTCAAGTCTGTATCTAGATTGAAACAGGGTCAGCTGTAGGTCACATGATCAAATAATGATTTTAAAAGACTGTGAAGAGCCTCATTTTGAGTTGCAAGTTTGAAACTCAGTCATGTATAATAAAGGTCTAGATTAGCTTCACATAATACATGAACCTTGTAAAAGTGTTGGAGGTTTTTCTTATCAAATCCTCAGCTTCTTTAATGTGCAGAACCAATGTCCCAATTCCATTGATCCAAGGTTATGGTCATACATAGGGGTCGCTGATTTTGATTGTATCTATTCTATATCTTCTGTGCCCTTTTGGAAGAATTTTCATGAAAGTTTAGCCAAAATTTTTGTTTATCTCATCGAGACAATGTGCAGAACCTATATTTCAGCCCAATTCAGCTCAATGTCAAGGTCACACTTAGGGGTCAAAGGTCATGAGCTATCTTTCCTAAACCCCTTGAAGGATTTTCTTGAAAGTTGGGTTGAAATGTTACCTGATGGAGACGATCAAGGTCAGGGGTCAAAGGTCACAAGACCATAGCTCTTTAAACCTTTGAAAGATTTATGAAAGATTTACATGAAACTTGGCTTAAATTGTATATCGCTGTCTTGGTTCAATGTCAAGTTCACATTTAGGAATTAAAAGTCATGTGACTTCATTTTGTGTACTCTATGTAACTTCTGAGGTTAGGGTTGTGAGAAAAGCCGTTTCTTGTGACAAGGAGTGTTTGTGCGCATATTTTAATCATGTTCAGTGATAGTTCTAGTTTCTCCTCCAAAAACAGTGAAATTTGAAATTTTGACAAATGTTCCTTGAGTGACCATAATGGCTCTTGTCAAGGTCATACTTTCGGATCAAGACGTGTTACGATTCAGGTAGTGTTGTGTAGTTATGTGCATTGTCATGTCCAGTGTATAACTTCAAATGCTACCTAACACAAAGTGAGATTTCTTCAATTGACCAAGACTGATTATAGCAAACCTAATGATGGCTAATCAAAGCAAAAGAACACTTTAACCTATTTAGGTCAGTAGGTCAAGGTCATGGTGGCTGTGATTAGTAAAACAGTAATAAGTAGGGAAGCTGTACATAGAAAATTGAGGCTATTGATTTTGGGGTCAGTAGGTGAAAGGTCAAGGTCACACTTACTACAAACAGTGATAATGGCATTTAAAAGGAGAGCAGCTAGGCCTAGGGACATGATGTTGTTGCCACCAGTATTGTTTGATGTCAGCAAAGGGGGGCATTACATATGTGATCAAATTATAGAAGCATGAATAAAAAGAGAAGGGAGAGAACTTTGTAAAGTTCAGTTGATGCAAGGCGCAAAGATCCCTCTAGAATCCTGTGTATATTGGATCTTAATGTTAGTCAAATACGTTTTTTTCTCCCGACTTGGTCACTTAGAGTCGGAGTAAAGTCACATGATCTAAGCACTTTGATTGGATAGTGCAGCGAGACTCTGGTGAGCAATATAGTGTCATTATGAATACTGATCACACACAGTGACAATGTGATATTTTGTCTATTTCAGCGATGGCCAGTCAAGGGTGGAGAGTGGGGCAAACCTACATGTAGCTACCCAGAAATTATTGTAACTGGGTATGTTGTAGTTCTTGTCTGTCTTTCTGTCCAATTTTTTTTCCATTTTAACTAGAGTACTTTTGATGACACTTCATACAAATCATTGACAAACATTCACTACATTTACATACAGTTCTAGTATCTTTATTTTGCTTTTGATGGAATACATTTGATATCAAATGTTTCTATTTCCAAATAACCTATTCAGTTTTGTTTTATTCAAATTTAATACAGTAAAGTTCCTGTAATAAGCCCACCATTTGGACAGACGTAAAGAAGTCAAAATATTGAAAGAGTGAGGGCGTGGTATTGATAGTGAGATTGGTCTTAATATAAGGTCTTAAGGTCTTAATATAAGGTCTTAATACCAGAAATTTACTGCTTCTTTGGTCGCTGTATAGGGTATAAACTTTGTATCACTATAATATCTTCATTGAAACTGTTTATATTTGTGATTTATTTCAGGCATGCGGATGGTTCCCTCAAGTTCTGGGATGCGTCAGCTGGTAAAGCATTATTCTCGTCTCTACTAATGGACTAGTATTGGGAAAATAAAATTGTACAATCTGCTAAAATATTGTAAAGCCGTTAGAACACACTTACTCGCAGATTTATTATTTGTGAAAGGAGAATTCAATAAGAGTAAAATACTAAATCCATGTAAAATGAATCTTTCGCAAGATTTTTTAATTATCCAAGTGGGAAATTAGCGAAAATAGCGAAAAATAACTCCTAGTGAATATTAACCAATTTACAGTATGTATAGATGAGATGAAAGTGGGCGTCAGTAATTTTTCAGAAGTTAGTAACAAAGTTTTCCCCAAGTTCTAACATTGAATTATTTTTTACTTTCAGTAACGTTACAAGTGTTGTATAAAGTTAAAACTGCCAAAATATTTGATAAACCTAAAAACAAAGTGCTAGATGGCCAGGAGGATGACCCGTTTGCTATATATATGATATATTTAGACCAAGAAAGCCGTTTGTTAACGTTGGCCGGAGCCACACATGTGATGGTTTTTAAATTTTCCAAACAAGAGGCTACTTCAGAAGTACCAGTAAGTTAAGTTCATGTTGTTCTGTTTTCCCTAATTGTTAGGTGTAAACCAAAAAAGTTTCGTGCCATGTTCATGTTTTGCAGATGTCGGACTGACTTTCAGATATTTAATTTAGTATTTTTATATGAACAATTGGAAACCAGAGACAAAAATTTAATTTCTGAAGTAAGGAAAAGCTTATTTGTGTATACTACAATGTGCTGAACTGGCTTCTATAAATGTAGTGAAAATAGTTTGGATGCCTTAATAAATTGGTTAATAGTACTGTATATTGTAGTATATGCAGATAGATAGTTCGCTGTCAGTCCAATTCATAGCTGGAAGATGATAATCATTATTTCAGCCATTTAAACACCAAAGGAAGCTCTGTCATTGTGGGAGATGAACAGAATCTAGTTGGTTTAGCACAATAAGGCTCCCTTGTAAAGAAACTCCCTTATTTGTAGACCCTGTCACTTTTCATGTGAAAAGCTTAGATTTTGCATCGTAGCATCTATGTAAAAACTATTATCTTTTGATCTCGACCAACTGTTTATTCTGGGACTGCCTAAGTGAAAAGTTTTATGTTTTATTTCAGTCATTAGAAGTATCCATAGTGTACGAAGTATTTGACGACCTTGATTCACCTGATCTAGATTATCCAAAACCCAGTCTTGGAGTGATGTCACAGCAGCATAGCGGCAGTGTTGGCTCGTACTCCAGTAACACATCAGACAGCACCAAAGTAGGTAGCAAACCAAATAAAAAAAAACCTTTGGTAATGTAGCAGACGGCAATGCATGTTATAGGTTTTGAATGATTTAACACGGTCAGTTAATTTAACATTTGACATAGGTTTTCTTTTATTATTTTGATAGATTAGGTAAATGATTTGGTTAAAACAAGTTGATACAAATTTGTCACATGTTTGTATTTATTTGATGTATGTGTTCTGATTTTTTGTAGAAAATAAAAAAACAACAGACTGTCACATACATGTATTAATTTTATGAATGTATAGGATGTGATTTGTTGTAGAAATTAAAGCAACTGACATGGTTTGATTTAGAAAGTATGAAAGTAATGTAGCATTATACCTTTCATTTTGTTAGCTCTCTTAAAACAAAGGCTATGGCAAACCCTGTGTGTGATGCGGCATTCATGTCGCAATTGCAGCATTGAACATTTATCGTCTGTCTTTTATACAATATCTTTGTTGCAACATCATGTCAGATTTTAATAAACTTCAAAACATTCTTTCATTAACCCCTACCACTTGCTCATTCTCAGATTAAGTTAGTTCACTTAGATTTCAGTCAAATCAAAGAAAAAACTTTCAGATGTCATGTCATTACTAGCAGCTTGCCTGGCATAATCTTTACATAGTCCTCTTTCTATTGTTCATGTTAACCTATTCAAGTTGTACATGCGATCGGATGGTTAAATCATTTAACACTCTCGTCTCATAAACGAAAAAACAAAAAATGGATGAGTCTCCTTTGCTTTCAGCTTTTTCAATTTTATTCCAATTTTGTCATTTATTGAAAAACTTTGTCATCAGGCCGAATTCTAGTAAATACCAGGAACTAGCTATCTGTTTTAGAAATACCATTGATTTCATATTTTGTGTCCCACAGATGATTAAAATGTTGTAAGATATTTTTTATGCGTATTAATCTAACAATTTTTATGTCTATATAATTTGATAACATAGTATATTATGTTGCCATGAATTCTAAGACTTGACTTGGTTTCTAGGAAAGTGTTTTAATCTTTCATGTACAATTTGAACAGATATCTTCTGGAGATTATTCTCAAAAGTCCCTCACAAGTTTGATCTCTTATATTGATTGAGAATGTCTGAAATGTAATCAGAGACGGTTAACATTTTATTTAGAATATAAATCAGATGCTGTAACAGTAACAAATCTGTGTTTCCTCAGTAAAATCTCATTTCTTTCTTCGCAGGATGTGAGGTTAATTTAAAATTGTGGTTCAACTCTCATTTAAAATCTGTAACTTTTATGAATATTTGGCTTTTTAATGATTAAAACAGCTATGTGAAAAAAATAAGTTGGGTGTCGGATTCTATCATTAATGACTTAAATATGTCTGTAGAAATTTCCTATAGATAAAAAGCTATAAATCAGCAATGTTCAGTGATTCATGTTTGCACTATTAGCTAATTACAATACAACGGTAAATGCGGAGGAGACCCAAATGTCACATTTCATTTCCTGTTGTTGGACTATACAGTTTGAAAAGCAATGTGTGACCTTCATATTTTCAGCCTTCCAAACCTACTTTAAGTGTTTTATCCCAGCAACAAAAGTCAGGGGGTAGTATGGGATCATATTCGTCTGACAGTCCAAAAGTAAGGTGTTTCCATTGGTGTTATATTTTACCATTTATATTTTACACATTGCAACTTCTGTGTATACTTTTTCCTATACTTTACTACTATCAGGGGATGATACCGGTTGAATAGTGATACATGAGCAACTGCATTCAGTTGTGATGATATGAAGCATACAGTTAGGTGTATAAAGCTCGATATGAGCTCTAATTCTGCTAGAAGCAAGTTAATTTAGCCTTTATGACTTGTGTAGATCATGATCAAACAGCCTGTTTGTGCACATCTGTGCAAGCTGATCATGATCTGCACTGTTCCAACTGTAATAAATATTCACGGAAATACACTTTGAACCATTAATTGTATTATCCAAATTAAAAGATGGAAAATATAATTTAGGAAATTTAGCGTGCTCACATTATATGAACAGTTTTGATTGTGAGATACACTGTTTGCAAATGCCGCCAGCAGGGTTATGTGGTTGCTCAAGTATTATTTCTACTCAGGTATTTCCCCCAGTGTGGCCTAAAAACTATTTACTATTTAGGTTTGTGTTTTCCAAATCTCACATTTTGCATCCTGAAGCATGTGATAAGTTTATTTTACCTTGCAGCTCGATTAAAAGTTTAAGAGTCAGAACTGGGGTTATTTAAGCTGAATGGAAGAAGGATCAAAGTTTGAAATATGATTACATTGTTAATAAGCCATCATTATACCCCCAAAACGAAATTTAAATATAAAAAAAAACCCCCCCGGTTTTTGGGTGGTCGGTCGGTTTTTTTTTGGGTGGCTGGCCCGTCTCTCGTTTTTTCCCCCCCCCCCCTTTTTTTTTTTTTTTCTTTCCCCCAAAAAAAAAAAAAAATTAAAAATTAAATAAAAAAAAAAAAAAAAAAAAAAAAAAAAAAAAAAAAAAAAAAAAAAAAAAACCCCCCCCCCCCCCCCCCCCCCCCCCCCCCCCCTCCCCCCCCCCCCCCCCCCCCCCCCCCCCCCCCCAAACAAAAAAAAAAAAAAAAAAAAAAAAAAAAAAAAAAAAAAAAAAAAAAAAAAAAAAAAAAAAAAAAAAAAAAAAAAAAAAAAAAAAAAAAAAAAAAAAAAAAAAAACCCCCCCCACTAGGACTTATAATATCATAACAGAGTCACCTCCCCCCCCCCCCCCCACCCCCCCGGCCCCCCCCCCCCCCCCCCCCCCCCCCCCCCCCCCCCCCCCCCCCCCCCCCCCCCCTGCCCTTACTTTTCCTTGTCCGGGCCATAACTTGAAAACTACTAGTTTGGAATTCAAACATTCATACAATGGTAAGAGAGGAAGTGCATGCACAAGAACTATAACTCCATCTTGACTAATTACAGAGTTATTGCCCTTTGTTACTTTTCCTTGTCCGGAGATAACTTGAAAACTACTAGTTGAATTCAATACAACTTCATACAATGATCAACAACTCAGAGGAAGTGCAGTGTACAGTAACTATAACTCTATCTTGAATATTTACTGAGTTATTGCCCTTTTTTTCTTTTCCCCTTGTCCAACCCAAACTAAGCATAACTTTGAAAACTACTAGTTGGAATTCAGTACAACCTCATACATGGTCAAGTACTTTAGAGGAAGTGCGTGCACAGGAACCATAACTCCATCTTGACTCATTACAGAGTTATTGCCCTTTGTTACTTTTCCCTTGTCCGAGGCTAACTTTAAAACCCCCCCCCCCCCCCCCCCCCCCCCCCCCCCCCCCCCCCCCCCCCCCCCCCCCCCCCCCCCCCCCCCCCCCCCCCCCCCCCCCCCCCCCCCCCCCCCCCCCCCCCCCCACTTCTGGTTGGAATTGAATACAACTTCATACAATGGTCAAGCACATTGAGAGGAAGTGCGTGCACAGGACCGCCCCCCCCCCCCCCCCCCCCCCCCCCCCCCCCCCCACTATTCCCCTTTTTTCCCTCCCCCCCCCCCCCCCCCCCCCCCCCCCCCCCCCCCCCCCCCCCCCCCCCCCCCCCCCCCCCCCCCCCCCCCCCCCCCCCCCCCCCCCCCCCCACCACCATCTTGACTAATTACAGTGTTATTGCCCTTTGTTACTTTTCCCTGTCTGGAGCATTTTTCGAAAACTACAAGTTGGAATTCAATACAACTTCATACAATGGTCAAGCACAATGAGAGGAACTTCTAAGAACAATATCTCTTTTTAGTTTGTTTGCAAGGTATTATGTTACTACGAACTTCTTCAGTTTATAAAGCAATCCTTTTGGGGGTATTAATCACATTTAGTGATAGCTCTAGTTTAACTAGGACTTTAAATCATAACATCATTTTCCACTCTATAGAAAATTTAGAACATCCCCTGAAAAGGAGGCACATAGTTGTTGCTTGTTTTGGGAACGATACAATCAAATAAATATAGGAAGTTCAGTGGTCAGTGCATAACTCCTGCCTTACTATCTGGTGTTAGAACTGGCAATATTCATTGTTTTCAAAGATTTTGATGTTTGAATTGTAATAGTACTGACCAGTTTGTGTTTAAAGAAGATTGCCAGGATCAAGAAAGTTGTAAAGGTTTTTAAGGCCATCATTTTGTCTGTGTCCTTTCTTAGTGTACACACACATTTTGCATGTATACTTTTTTTTTTAAACTCACTTGAAGATTTCTCTCAAGTGAGCGATTGTGATCACTTTTGTCCAGCCTCTCAGTTAAGTCTATTTTTAGCTAAAATTCTCAATAAAGTCCATATTTAGCTGAAATTCTCAATAAGGTCTCAATTATGTCTCTATTTAACTGAAATTCGGAATTAAGTTTATTATTAACATTCATATTAAAGTTAATTTTTTGCTGAAAAACATTTAGTCTTGGTCAGAAAGTTTACAATTTTTTAATTTACCGCATCTATCTCCATCAAAAATGTTTGGGTCATTAGACTGTTTGACAATATAGAATGTATTTTCTTCATTGATTCTTGTCCAGATACTTTCTCATTAAAAAAATCTAGGTCAGAGTGTCACAGAATAGAAAAAGCTTGTTTTTCTTGTAGAATGTCCAATTTTATTCATTATTTCTTTTTGCTTGATCAGAAAGTATGTTTTAATAAAATCTGTTTCTTTCTCAAGTTATTCGGGTTTAGAAAGTCAAATCTGAATAAAAACAGACAAACTTGTGACTTGATCTGAACTAGATTTCACATGCAGTTAAAAGATCATGAGCGTTTTCTTTAAGAATATTTTAAAACTAGTCTAGCTTAATTATTGTTTCGGTTAGATAATCTATTGCACAATTATTTTTCACCAAAATGTTTTCATATGTTTTCATAGTTATGTGTTTGTATTGTACCATTGCCTCTGTGTACTGTGTCACCTTTTTACTTATGTATATGTTTGGTTTTTGTATATGTTCATTCATTCTCAATGAGAAGTTAAACTCTCAGTGAGAAATTAAAATGGTTCATGTTTAAATTATCAATGAGAAATTAGACTGGAATACATTCTCAGTGAGAATTTAGACTGGAATACATTTGCAGTGACAATTTAGACTGGAATACATTTGCGGTGAGAAGTTAGACTGGAATACATTTTCAGTGTACAATTTAGACTGGAATACATTTTCAGTGTAAATTTAGACTGGAATACATTTTCAGTGACAATTTAGACTGGAATACATTCTCAGTGAGAAGTTAGACTGGAATACATTTTCAGTGTTAATTTAGACTGGAATACATTTTCAGTGTAAATTTTTAGACTGGAATACATTTTCAGTGTAAATTTAGACTGGAATACATTTTCAGTGTAAATTTAGACTGGAATACATTTTCAGTGTTAATTTAGACTGGAATACATTTTCAGTGTAAATTTAGACTGGAATACATTTTCAGTGTTAATTTAGACTGGAATACATTTTCAGTGTTAATTTAGACTGGAATACATTTTCAGTGTAAATTTAGACTGGAATACATTTTCAGTGTTAATTTAGACTGGAATACATTCTCAGTGTTAAGTTAGACTGGAATACATTTTCAGTGTAAATTTAGACTGGAATACATTTTCAGTGTTAATTTAGACTGGAATACATTTTCAGTGTTAATTTAGACTGGAATACATTCTCAGTGAGAAGTTAGACTGGAATACATTTTCAGTGTTAATTTAGACTAGAATACATTCTCAGTGAGTAGTAGACTGATGAGAAGATGAACTATCATGTGTGAATATTTATTAACCTACGTTGGTCATATCTTTTGATGCAAGTGTGTTCTGTTTGTCTTTATGTCAGATGCTTCCCATGGTTTTAAATAAAACTTGGCAGAAGTGATCAGTTTATCTTAGTAGGATTAAGGTCAAGGTCTCAGTTAGTGCTTATTCTTACACAAAGAGACTCAGCTGCTTAGCTGAAAAGTTCAAGGTCACATTTGGGACTCAAACTTAAAATGAAGTGTTATTATAGCAAAACTCTGTAATATAGCCTTCCTAATGCAGGTATTAACTGGTAATGGACCTTGTGTTATAATGCAGAACTCCATTCACTTCCTGTTTCTGTTGTGTGGTGTATACCCAGTTATATCTCCAGTTTTATCCATTACTTCGTATGTCACACTGCTTCTGTCAAAAGTGATGCCATGTAATGCCATTACACATTTTGTCATTGTGTATGTGCTCTGTCTTCTGTCTTGTTACATGTGTATTGAGTAGTTGTGTGCCTCTTGTTATGTTTGTGTTGTAGGTTGTGCTTTTTTAAGAGACACTTTTTTCATATACTTTTTAGCTCGACTTTTTTGATGCAAGGGGTGTTCTGTCCTTGTCTTTATGTCAGCGTTGGCTTCACCCATGGTTTTTTAAATACACCCACCCCACTTTATTTCAAAAGTTAGAGGTATGGCTTAAACTTACCATACTTGTTTACCATCATATCCTCCATCTAAGACAAGGTACAAGCTCTGTCATGGTTTTTGACGATTATGGCCCTGCTTTTGACTTACAAAGTGTATTGAGCTTGGTTAAGTTTTTGACTCACCTACTTTATTTCCAAAATGTTGAAGGTCACCATTTGTACCATCATGGACTCAAAGAAAGGACTTAATTGTAAGGTTTTGAAAGAATTATGCCCCTTTTTACTTAGAAAATACTTATATGGGTAATATCATTATGCCTTAACCCTTTGAGATATTGCTTTGAATCTTTGAATGCTGTTTTATATGACCCCATGTGTAAGCAAGTGAAGGTAACTCCTGTCAGGGATTTGTTTTAAAAATAGGCCCTTCATGGTTGATCTGGGTTAAGTGGTGTACCAGTCCTTGTGTATACTCTCCAGATTACTTTGAAAGTTATATTACTTGTTTACCATCATTATCCCAAAACACGGCAGAGAAGGTAATTATGTGAGGGATTTTATATGAATTATGGCCCTTTTTGACTTAGAAACTTAGTTAAAATTTTCATTCTTGTCCACTTGTTGACTTAACCATTTGAGATATTACTTTGAGTTGGGTACTTATGTACCATCATGAGACCTATCTGTTAGCAAGAGAAGATATGTGAATGTACTTGATTTGTGCTTAGAAATTCCTAGTTAAATTCTTGTGTGCCTTAATGTCAAAGTTTTGCTTTTATTGCAAGCCTAAAAAGACGCGCTGTCCTACTGACAGCTCTTTTTTAAACAGATTCTCTTACAATTATGAAACTGAAATGAAGTAAAAGATTGTGTGAAATTGTTTTGTATGTTTTGTAAAAATAAGAAAATAGGGCAGACATTTTGTTTTTGCCATGAATATGTGTATGTTAGTTATCATAAACCTGATCAGACGTAAAAGAAATAAAGCCTGGTGTTCAGTCTGTCACATATTTTGGCATTTCTTATTGCTAAAACAAATTGAGATAGTCACAGAGGGAATATTTCAGCCATCCCAAGTCAGTGTCAAGGTCACTACAGTCAGATAACTTTACAGAAATGTATGTCAGCATATAAAACTTCACACTTTGGATTTCGTTTGTGATTGTATACAATGAGAGCAGAGTTATGGCCCTTGGCAAAGCAATTAATGGCCATTTTCAAGTAAAGTATGCATTGTTCAATTACTGTTTTACCTATAACCATGAAACATTCATAAAAAATTGAATAAGCGTATATGTATCAGATGTTAGCTCACAGAAATTCCTCATGTAAATTATAGGTCAAGAGGCCAGGTATGCAATGTTTGATTAAAATACATTATTATGATAATATCCAAAGCAGAATGAAAGTGAAGCTGTCATGAACAACAAACTCCCTGATCAGGTAGCTTGTACGTTAAGAAGTGATAGAAACCTCCACTGCTTGCTGATAGGATATATCTACAAACGGCAATGCCTTGCTCAGTGGTGTATTCCTGCCAGTCAAGGTCTGCGTTCAGAAACATACCAGAGTTACATACAGACAAGTGCATTGAGGCATGTGTGTTTACTAAAGCCTTCGCGTGTCTATTTCGTGGGTCATAAAGTGGCTGACATAACATTGGTAATGTCATTTTGTATGAAGTTTGCTCAGCAGTCAACACTGTGTGAGAGTGGTCATACAGACAGTTATAATGAAATTGTGCATATGAGTTTATAGGCATATTATAAGTAGTTGTGTATTTATGTTAATTTATTTTTCTCATATTCTTACAGCCAGAACAGGTGACAGCATTACGTGTGAAGAGTGGGGCACGGA
Source organism: Saxidomus purpurata (assembly GCA_022818135.1). Lineage (NCBI taxonomy): Eukaryota > Metazoa > Mollusca > Bivalvia > Venerida > Veneridae > Saxidomus > Saxidomus purpurata. The sequence continues at coordinate 6,145,298 of JAFMSR010000003.1, read as the reverse complement.
AGTGGGCGGCCGGGTACCAGCCTGACCTTGTGTGCATGTTGACGTGGATGGACAGCGAGCATCCAGGAAATGTTACCAGTATATCAATCAATTCATCATACGGTCTGTAAGTATCAGTATACAGTCACACCTGTCTTAGATATCCAGTCACGTGATACGTGAAAGGTGATTGGCTGTTTAATACATGCCACGAGATACGTGAAAGATGATTGGCTGTTTAATACTGGTACAGTTTGTATATGTATCAAATAGAAAAATGATCAATTTGGATACATCCGTATTGGCTACTTAAGGCCATTGGCTTCTTATAGTTAGTGACCACTAACAGGGGTTAAAGTGAACTGTTCAAACCAGGTAGTACTTTGAAATATAGTTTTCAGGGAACAGGAAATTTTGGATTTAGCTGTACAGGTTTTCAAGGCTGAAGTTACGGTTTGAAGCTATACAATATGGTGACATCGCCTGGCAGTGCACACTAGGAAGGGTTAAAGGCCACTTTGAACCACTTTCTTCAAGGCTATCTTCCTTGTAGCATTCTTTTTGGTACCAAGGGTTAAGAGATACATAGAGATTTATAGATACCATTAAAAGTATATGAATAAATGTGTACAGATAAAATGTACTTCTTCCTAGGAAATTCTACACATCACTTGTTCTTGTCAGATTTGATGTTTACGAGGAAAAGAAAGCTGATGCCCTTTTGTTTGTTTGTCAGAGACATCTGTGCCATATGAACATATTTCTGCTGTATTGTTTATTTAACTCCCAAATGGGTAATACAGATGCTGTTGTGTCTGTTTGTCAGTACATAAACAATGTACATGTATGTCAGGAGCAACTCTACTTTTAGATGTTTGGATGTGACTAGCTGCCTTTTAGATTTGGTTTACCTTTGGGAGTATCAATTGTGTCTAACAATTTTCTAGTTTGTTCATTTATAACAACACATTTTTCAAAAAACAAAATGTTCTAAGGGGCAACATTTTAACTTGTAATTATTACAGTTCTATTCTGTTCTATTTCAGGTTAGCATTCGGTAATGAATCAGGTCTGGCAATTGTAGATATTGTACAGAAATCATGTCTGCTCAACCTTGGAACACCTGACTTGTATGGTACGGTATTTAACAAGCACTTGCTCTCCACATACCGCACTAGCCTCTTTCTGAAACCTGCATTTTGTATAAGCTTTCTGAATGAAAAAAATGTAATTTGCTTGAAAAATTGAAGCGATGCTAGCTGAATTAATAATCAGAAGTGAAATTGCTTGAAAACCTTGTGCATAATAATCCTGAAAGTTGAAATATGCATCTTGTTCTATTTCTCCCTGAGTCTCTCTTGCTGTAAGCTAGTGCTAGGGCTAGGGCTGTTTAGTGGAAAGAAAACAGGGTGAGTAGTTTATAATCAAACCACTAGCTGGAAGGAATAAAAGAAAATGTTGATTTACAGGTGTCTTTATTTACAGGTTTTTCTACTTTTAGTGAATTCACTGTTTTAAAGGTTTCACAAATATAACTTTTGCATGCTGTTTCAATATACAGCTGTGAAATACATGATAAAATAGCCAAACATCTTATTTTTTCTTCTACTATGAAATCCACAAATTTATGTGCGAACAAAATTAATTTTTCTAAAAGTAGTCAAATTTCATGGCAATTAGTTTGAGCATCTATTTCCTGGACCTCCGATAAAATTTCAAAATGTACATACGATGTAGATTGTTTATAAAGAGCAGAGTGTCCACTCTTTTCTCTTGTGTAAAAGCCCATTATAATGTCAAAATTCACAATTATTTTTACATGGGAGGGTATACCCCTCCAGTAGGTTTCAGAAAGAGGCTTACTTCTTAATCAAAATATTTCCGTAAAATCAAATATTTTTGTGAAGGATTTATTTTTCCTACATATATTTCATACCTTTAAAGAATTTCAAACCCCACATTGATCAACAGCCAGGTTTTGAGGAAAATGTTTTTTGTTTTATTGTGTTAAACCTCATCTTACCCCCACTACCATTGGTTTTACTTATTTGATTTAGGGTCATTATTTCTTCCTTATTTTTTTTCTATGATTTTGTTACAGTAGCACAGAATATAAATACCAGCATAAGGTAGTAAGGCGTAGAACACATTCTGAATAAACATTCTGTAATACTGTAGACTTACAAAAATATCTGATTTTATTTTTGTCAGACCAACACACCGCTCTTAGTATCCAGTAAAAAACCCTCAACTTAGTAAATTTTCTTCTTTTTTTTTATTCCCTTAAGTACTCCTATTTAATTTCAACTATTTAGCATAATTCCTGAACCCAAAGGGCACACAGTAGATGGTGTAGGTTTGGGAAATATTTCAGATTCTTGTATTGACATATAGGTTCTATGGATCCATATCAAAGGGCCCCACGCTCACCCAGGGGCAAGAAGCCCATGCAACAGCCCCTAGATGGCAGTAATCCTGCACTAAATGACGAAGGGGCACGGTCTCCCACCAGTGACCAAGTAGGTATATTTCTGCATTACAAGATATGGTTAGTTATCAGGTCTGATCTGTTTGAAAATTTGGAGGAAAATTGATGAAATTTGTCAAAATTATTTAACTCTATCCACAGAAATCTATATGCACCATGATAAAATATAATGTGTTTTAGTGGTTCTGGCTCTGTTTTAACTCTCACCTGCTAAATTTTGTAAAATGGACTTGTCCATCTGTCAGTTGGGACAGTGCCATTAATTTTTGAAAAGGGGTGCCTACAAAAAATTTACTGAATGAATACCGGTACAATTAGTAATTTGTGCAGGTTATGATCAGACTTTATTACTAAGTATTTTGTATCATGATTTATTATGGTTCAAAGGGCAGATATACTTGCTGCCAGCAGTCTCATCTTTTGTTTCTGTCCATCAGATGTACATGTACTATTGTACATGTAGTAGTACAGTGATGGGCAAGTTAATTTTCCTCCAGAATTTAGCTCAGAAGTGCATTTGACTACGGTATTTCTGTTAGTGCACCAAAGCAGACAGTGGTCATGGTGAGCTTTAAGGATCGTTGGATGCTTGTTGTCTCTCTGACCTAACTTTAAAATGTCAATGGAACTGATCTTTTGGTGTGATCATATACCATATTCCTTTAAGTCTGTCAAAAAAAAACATCATATCTCCCAGATGGCAGTTCAGTTATTTCAATAAGGTTGTTGTGGAAACTTTTTAAAAGTTCTTTCCAATGAAACAAATGGTTCAGACTTAGAAACAATTTTACAGGAAGGATTCTTACAGATCCCTCCACATAGATTGTTCAGGAGATGTTTGTCAAAGGCTTGGCTGGTAGACACTTATTTCCGTATGCCGGTTTGTCTAAAGCTGCTTTTAGAAGCCTATTTTAAGGTTTAGAGATTTCAATAACTATCTCATCACTGTTCAGGTTAGAGATGTTCAGAAAACATAGACAAATGGGGGAGTGTGAATTTCCATCATGTTTATTTATAGAGAATGCACAGAAACTTTGCAGTACAGAGAGCATTGACTAGACTACACTTTATATTGAAACAATACTTGTCTTGAACAAAAAAGACATTCCAGTATTGTTGAAGGTGTCTGGGAGCTGCACTGGAGCTCAGCTGAACAGACACCTACACATTTCTACCCTTAACTGGTATTATCCATTGCATTTTTCAGGCTCATGGTTACCACTTAGCTGTAATGCTAAGTTAATGTAAATGACCACCGTACATCCCCTTGCCCTAAACCTTAGGTGGAATAAATGACCACGGAATGAAAGAATGTGCACTTGATGTAGGGCCAGCATGTCCATTGTGTAAGCTGGCCCTTGGCTCCCCATCATCCATTAGTCTATCAACCTAACATTGCCATTCCAGTTGTATTGCTTTTATTCAACTTTTATTGAGTGGACTTTGTTAACACCATAGCAGCTCCTGAAATATTTATCAATCACTTGTACAAATATTGATTTAAATCTGGATAGGAATGAAATTGGAAAATCTAGTGTCCAAAATGGGGTTATTGGGATAAAAAGGAAACCCTGAAACTGTAGCAGCCCTGGTGAGTCTATCTTCATGAAACTGTGTATCAGTGTTCATGTTTTAGATAGAAACTGGGTCAAGGTCATCAGGTCAGGTCTGATGATGTATTGCAGGCTTTAATATGATTTTAGCGCCTTATTAAGGATGCAATCATGTACTTTGTTGACTAAGGTGGGCAGTGTAGAACATTTCTTGACTCTCTTGTCTCTTTATGCAAGACTCTTAGATAAAAAATATTATTGATATATGTTTAACATTTGCTCATTTCCATCAGGTTTGTGATATTTTGTATGAGAGTTGTAAGACAAATGTAGAGTGATGTAATTGCTGTATTGGTGAATCTTGATAGTAACATTGAATCTCATGTAATTCCACCATTCAAATCAGTATTTGCCTATACAACATTGTAAGTAGTTGTTTTGCAGTAGAAGCTCGATTCCTTGCTAGAACTATTATACTGTCTCATACAAATGGGGTTTGTGCTCGTCACTGCTTCCGTTTGGTCCTCTGTGTCTGTTAGAAGTAGATGTACATCTGCAGCTTGTCTAGGAGTGCAAGTTAGGCCCATCTTGAATCTCTAGTTTTGATGTTGTAAGATTTCTGTTTATGGCTAGTTTGGTTCTGTTTTATGAAACAGAACATAGGTCACAAAGTAGACAAAGACTTTAAATATAAAAGCATGCACACCAAATTATGGTTTGGTTCAATTCTTCTGTGACAAAATTTCATGCTTATTTCTTATTTCTATTCCTGAATTTCCTGGAATTGTTAGGCAAGCTTGGTAGATAGAGCTTTTTGAAGTTTTAAAATACATAATTTTAATTGATGTTCATTCAAATCAGAAAGTTTTAGAAACTTTTAGCATGAAAGCTAAAAAAGTGAGAGAAAGAACTATGCACATTGATATATAAAAAAGGATTTTGAAGATACATTTTTTGCAAAAATATTACTCATCGAAAGTTTCCAAAATTTAAAAATGTATGCAGCTCAGGCACCAAGAATGAAAAATGAATGATACTCTGTAACTCTAGTCACGAACAGTGTGAACCAAACATTTGTAGTAAGTGTTGTTTAATGTAGCAATATTTTGTATGTTGTTTATGATAGCAATGTTGTTTGTATGAAATTTAATAGTACATAGAATTGCTTTGCAAATTCATTATTAGAACTAGAATTATCAAGCTGTCTACATTGTATTTAGTTATGACATATATCTCACAAAATAAGGTTACTAGTACATTACTTGGTCAGGTTACATAAATCTCATAGAATCCAGTTACACATACTTCACACAGTAGTGTTACACAAATCTCTCAGAATTGGATTTACCCATTTCACACAGAAACACGTAAAATTTGTGTCACACTACCAGGTTGTATATATATACAATGAGATAACAAATATCTCACAGAATTAGGTCACTTACCTCAGAGAATCAAGTTACACATATCTCATAGAATCAGGTATCACATATTAAAAAAACCCAGGTTAAACATATCTCAAACAATCGGGTGATAAATATTTCACAGACTCTGTGACTATCATTTCCAGAATTGGGTATAAAAGCAGGCTACATATTTCTTCACAAAATGGTACATTTTCCCTTATTTCTGAAATGTACTATTCTTTACTCTGGTAACCTAGCACAAGACTTCATATTGCTTAGCAGCATTTCAACAACTTGGTAGTGTAGTCTGCACTTGTTCTGTTCCTTATTTTTACAGGTCTTGACTGCAGGTCTTTATGTGCCAAGGTTGAATGCTTAAAATAAATTTGCAGCACTTCACATTAAAATTACACACTTAAAAACCTAGAATTACTGTTTTGTCTTGTTGTGTGTTGATTGTTGACCTCTTTATGTTATTTTTGACCTGTTTGGATATACTGGCATAATAATTCATAGATTAATTGCAAGGCTATATTGTTATGTTATGTAATATGCTAGGGTTAAGATGTAAATTTTGGCAGAAGCATTGCAGTCCAACAGATTCAAAAGAGATAGAACAAAATATAAAGTCCTATGGTTGCAAAAAGCACTTTTTAAGTTTATTAAATATTCAGTTGTATGTGCAGCATTAAAACACAATGGTTTTTATCGAAGAATAGGTCTGCTTCAGTCAGGCAAAACGTCCCAGCAAAATAGAATGCCATGTATCCAAACGTGTATTTTGTGTGATATTTATTTTGTTTTAATTTTTCGTTCTGATTTTTTAAAATGCTTTTCAGCCTACTTCCCCGGATGGTTTTAGTCCGAAAGCGCCACCACGCAAGAAGCGTCTTAACAAAAATTTGTTGCTGTTTAATGAATCCAAATCTGAAAAAAACAGCAACGACCCAGATACAGCCCCATCACATGACAACACTTTAGATTATAATCAAGTTTTGGAGCATGGTAAACCACCTACTGATAATCTTGTATCTCCTACTGTTGAAACTGCTCCTGGTGTTAATATCATACCTGCAACACCACAGTGCATAAGAAGAGATTCAGAAAAAGAAACAAAAGGCAAAGGAATAAATAAAGGGATTCTATCTCCCCCACAGAAGAAAAGTTTAGCTGGAAGAACATCCTCTATGCCATTAGTAACAGTTCCTATAGATATAGGAGAGGAGAATAATATCAGTAACAAAAAGAAGTCAAAATCACATGAAAATATCGTAGCGAATGAAACAGACCCAGTTGTTGCTGATTCTGAGTTGAAAGAAGACACGTCACATGTAAAAACGATAGACACAAACCAGGAATCCAGGCATCATCATCATGGTCATAAGTACTCTATCAAGAAATTTAAGCAGAGGTTTAAACATGGGAAGAAAAGTGATAGAAATACAGACAAGAATACAAAACATTCTGATGAAAATGAAAGTGAGTTTCATTCAGAAGCAGAGAGTTTTTCTCATGATGAATTAGCAAGCCAGGGAAGTAGTAGATCAGAAAATGAAGAAACCCTATTAACTGATGATGATTTGAATAATGCAGATGACTGTGCTTTTGTGCCAGAGAAAAAGGATGGTTTCTTTAGAAGGATGAGTGTGAAAATGAAACTGTTGGTTCTTGGACAAGAAGATGAACATGACAATGAAACAGAAAAGAAGTTGAAGAAGAAAGAAACAGTTTTGATGGTTAATGATCTAACTGAAGATAATAACAACTCAAAACCATTATTTAATAAAGTGACTGTAAGGGATTTGATTCATGGTCATTTTCATGGTAGGTTAAAAAAAGAAAATTTCTCTTGGCTTTGTATATGTACATGCATGCTTAGAAAATGTCTGTGTCTCAGTTTCACTAGAAACATGTACTAGAAAATTAAGGAAAAACAGGGTGAGTGAAATGCATATTATGCATCTTTAACAGAGTGTATTTTTGCAGTAAATATATTTAGTCAGTTGTAATGTTCATTCATTCCATTTGAGTTAGGTTTGCTGGTGTGAACTGTGTATATTGAAGTTGAGACACAGATATTGCCTTTCTTGTGTAGTAAGCTTGTGTTATATCTAATCTCTTGCATCTTTACACAAAGGCCTTCTATCAGAGAAAGAGTTAACAGGAGGAAATTTCATTTTGTAGACTGTAGTGTTGTTACATCTTGATCTGTGTGTTGCATGTGTTTTGCTTATTTGTATATGTTAGTTATCCCTCAAATTTAGCTGAAAATGACACCCATGATGTTTACTAACTTCCGAAACACGACTTTTGCGTGTAATATGTAAGCACATATGGCTTGAATATGTAAATTTATCTCATTTTCAGGATAAGACATTGAATGGATTTTAAATAATCTAACAGGTGTTTATGGTATTGTAGGAACTGTACCACTACTGGTGTTATTACACATAGCACCATCACAGCAGCATTATCTAGATGTGCCAAGTTAATGTTTTTCAGTGTGTTTTGAATTTCAGTGCTATGGAAACAGATGTTAGAGATGGGAATCAGCTGCCAAACATACAATGATTTTGATGATTCTCTGCATTTCATGCTATAGGCCGGTTGTGAATTTCTATCTTTAATGTAGCACTGAATCCAGTACATGTCATTATATAATAGCACTGGATGAACTAGGTCATATAGGCTCAAATTAATGGCAAAACTGAAACTTTAGCTTGTAACATTTAAATGCCCTAGATTGTAGAAGGGAATGAAGTGGTGGGGGGGGGATCAGTGGGGTGTCCTGGGATCACCATGTCCTTTTACTACACAAACAGATAAAATCAAAATAATGCCACCCAGTCATTAGGCAATGCATATGATAAGTTTGGTCTGGAGGAAGTAACACAAGTTGAATTTAATGACTTCCTATTATAAATCAATGGGAGTTTACTAAACTTAATTAGTTTGGTCACCATGTATGAAATGAAGCCAGAAACATTTATATTTCAAAAGTGTATTTTAAATAACTTTTTAGAGGATGACAGGTAAAAATTACATGGAGAAGACTGGACATGTGTTTCCAAGCATCGCTGCCAAATATTTGTATGTAATTTATATAAGACAAACCCTTATTTGAACAGCAATCCCTTCAGAGGGAAGGGTTTCTAATAAAGGGTTTTGCATTAAGAATCAAACAGCTCTTTTATAATTGAACATATGTTCTACACTCTTTTCAGGGTAAGGCATATCGTTGCTGCAGGGTGTGCTCGATAAGTGTGTTAACTTGTATAAGCACCCACGTGTCTCACTGTGGTAACATTGTGTATAGTTTAGAATGACTTTGTTAACCTTCTGTTTCTCCACTCACATGCCAGTATGAAAGCACACCCATTAGGCTCAATGCAGAACTATTGTATCGTTTGAGAAAAGTGATACAGTGACGTCTGCATTGTGCATTAGATATATAGTATCCCATTACAGGCTTCTCATACAGGGAATGTTTCAGTCAGAAGCGTGCAGTTTGATTTCAACAACAGAGTCATATTTACTCTTAAATCATATCAAAATACATTGGTAAATGCCAGAGAGAAAGTCATGGCTTACCCATTGAAATTGGACCATAGAGCTCACTGTATGCTTTAGAAAGATTAGTAAATAGTTTTAGGCAAATTCTTCATGTAACCTAGCTTTAAATACAATACATTAATAGAGATAGAGAAACAACACTTTAAACACCAAATTGGGTTTAGACTATCTTTATTAAGCAGGTTTTTAAAAAAAAACTTACTTAGTAGAATGCAGATGTCGTATGTCGGGCGGGCGGGTGTGCGGGCGTCGTTCAATGTGACCAATTGTAATGAAATTAAGTGTGAAGGTAGCTTGCATGGAGAGAAAGCTTGGAATTGCATTTGGGTTCACTAGGGTAAAGGTCACTGTTACTGAAAAAAGATTTTTTTTTAGTTTTTAAATTGTTTTAAGGTCAGCTAAAAAGATTACATGTTCAAACTTTACTGGTATCTGCATTATTGACCCCGGGGAGGACCCCCGCCCGGTATTGACATAGGTTTCAATTTTGGACCATGGGGTTGCATAATCAAATAGGGAGCGCCAACATTATTATTGTAAATCTAAACTATGTTCTATATGTATGAAAAATGACTTTTATGAATCATTAAATTGTATTAAGTCATTAAAAAAATAATAAAGTACAAAATTTTCGTCTTCTTCCCTTATTACAAAACTTTGGACACAATTAATGAGTATTTAATAACTTTTCCACAACTCGCAGACTACGGGTTTTTATAGTTTTTTTTAACGACCCCCCCCCCCCCTCCTCAAAGCTCAGAAAAAAAGATTCGGAAGATGTTTTGCTATCTTAAACCACTCAAATAATAGAATACATGGCAGCAAAAATCAATGAAACCCATTTTAATTACTACGATTAGACTATAATATTGAAACTGTAAAGAAAACCCGTTCACCAAACTATGCAATACGTAGGGCCCTAACGATTCCATTCCATCTTTGTAAAAAAACAATCTCAGCCAATGGAGTCTGTAAAATGTATACGTCACAGCATAATTAATCATGTGGATTTCATCTCTTTCGCCATATTGCTAGAGTGTATACGCTGGAATGAAAGAAAGAAAATCCATTACCAGCTACAGGGAGGGGGGGTTTGTATTTCTGTTTTACAAATAGTTACTTTTCACAATTTTGGACCCGGTGTAAATTATACTTGCACAGGTTTTTTTGCCTCTGCTTCCTATAAACCGACCTGTAGTCAGTGAAATTGTGGGAGGAGCCATGGTTATAAATAGTTTTGTCTATCTAAAAATAGCCATGTAAAATTAGCATCCGAAAAAATTAATGTTGTGAAAAAGAGGTATTTAACAATATGGAAGTTAACAAGGATTTAGCATATGCTAGTTACTAATAAAAGTTTATTTTTATGAATCAGTTTCATAAACAAAAAGTACACAAAGGTAATGATCATTTTATGTAGTAAAAGGGTTCGCTGATTTTATAGAGAAACCTTCTAAAACATGCGCGGCGTCTTTGATGCTTTGCATCAAAATTCGTCTTGTCATCTGTCCTTTTGTCAACAAAATATCTTCTATGTTGGAGATAAACCAGTACATGGGATTTGGTTGAGAAATGTCACATGTTTATAGATTGCCCCAAATGATCTAGGTATGATTTATGTTATTTCCTCTCCTTTTTAATACCATATATCACACTGTAGTACCATTCAGTTCTTATATGGTGTAGCCACACAGAAACCATTGTACAGGATTTTTATTTTCTTATGTTTTTGTTGGCATGCATGAATACATGAATGACAATATCGGCTCTTGTGAACAATTAGGTTAAGAAGAGAGTATGTAAATTAGAAGCGTAAAGTTACATTTTGATGTGGTGTATTACGGTTCAAGAGTTTTACAACCAGTAAAACATTTAACACCACTAATGAGTTGAAAAAGTAGTTTAGACGATCTTTATTCTTTGGTTGAGGGCCCCTCATGATGGAAGAAATATTCCTAACTTAGAAACCTTCAAGACCCTTTACTGTATCATATGATGAAATAGCTTTAATGCGAAAGTATCAGACATCAAAATTTTAATATATTCTTTTAATATCCAGTTAATATATAAAGTGAGACGCTGATAGTTATGTCCCTTTCTTATTAAAACGCCATTTGTATTAAGCAAAAGCGATTCTTTTTTCAACCAATTTCATTTATTTCTAGTCTAAATACATGCCATATTGATTACATGACCTACACACTTTCATGGCGATTTACCATACCAAATCCATTATGCTAAAAAGGCATTGAGGACTTAATGAAATCTGTTGATGTATACAGTGATTATGAAATGTTGTTCTCAGTTTAAAATGCCACGTGCCAAAACTGCCAATTTTCCTATAAAAATGAAAGTAAATATGATTTCCTTTGTAACATTTTTTTTCCTGTGTAGAGGAAACGTATGTGTTCATTAAATGTAATAAGTATCTGTTTATCGCTTCAAATTAAACTTGTGTTAAGATGCGATTTTTAAACTGTGCCGTGTTATTGACATAGCATTGTTGAGAAGCCTGTAGGGGATGCTGGTAATGGAATAGAATGGTCTTATACCGTTTCATGACTTTAGAAGTGTGTGTGGATGCATTAGGCATGTGAGTGTGTGATTTTTTTTACGAAATTGTAGACCAAGTTTGAATACATTGCATGTTTCGAAGTTGGTCTAAGGTTTTGTTTGTAAAGTTTTTTAATTTACAGAGTTTCAGTTTGGGGTGAGCTTGTGAAATGATGCATGTAGGTCTTTAAAGTCATGCAGAAAGAAGGTAGCCGGTTTGAATCCCAAGTCCATTCAAATCCTCAATTATCAGATTATTACTATATCGTCTCAATTTTTACAACATAACAGTAGACTGTTATTATTGCTTCATTAAGTGGCATGCAGATGCATGGAAATTTCTGGCAAAACTTTGACATGAATTGTTCTAAAGCATTTTCAAATTGCAGGACTGGGGACTGCTTTGATTTCTATATAGATGTGTTCTGGACTTGTGCTTGTAATTCAGTTGGTTAGATGAGTGTTTGAGTCTTCCTGATTTTATTCCTTTTGACAATCTTGAGTTAACTAAATGTATGGAATTTTTAATCTAGTCCATTTCAGTAGCACTTGTTGTTGTTGATTTTGGTGTTTATCATTTTAACAATTATTTTTTTCAGATTTTTGCAGATTATTACAGACTTTCGTTTATTTTATGAGTTGGCATCAAAACAGGATTCAGTTTGACATGATTTTCTTACTTTGATTATGGAGTGTTATTTTTATGAGTGTACTCATTTTCACTTGTTTCTAGATAAATGGCATTTGCATGAGCCCTACAACTTATAGAGCTCGTGGTAGTAAACATCCGGTTCCAGAACTGAAACGAAGCCGATCACAAGGTACTCAGCGTAAATTGGTGAAATCCTCAAACGTGGCGTCCACGGAGGACCCCAACTATAGTGGAGGTGCTGTATTAATGAGTGTTGCACCATTCTTTGTGCATTTATACCCCACCCACTTCTACAAGTGACATTTCTTTTTGACTTTTTAGTTGTGTCCGCCGTGATCTTCAGTTTCATTTCTGTCACATTTTCTAACTTTTGTTCCTTTCAGTTTTGTTTATTTTGATTATTTTATGTTATTGCTCCTTGTATTCTTCATTTTGTTTTATTTGACATGAAGCTCAGTTGGGCTTGTAACTTATACATGAGCAGGGTCACAGACATTGTATGTACTTATCAACAAAATATTTAGTACTTGGGAGTCTGGTACTTCTACATACATAAATTTACATGCTAAAAGATGAAATATAAAATTGTGACCAGAGCTATTTTTGTACTGTTGAAGGGAGTAAAAGAAGAATAATACCTACTGTCTATATATCTTCTATATCTAGGTGTTGTTACATCTGTTGGCAGTAAAAAATTTTAGCCCGTACTTTGAAAGAATAGGTATTTAACGGTTGTTATTTGTGAACATAGTAGAGTGAAAATCTGTGCTGTATACCCGGGTAGTATTTCCAAGGGTTTAAAGGGTAGATAGAGGCCTGGGTTACACTCAGGATGCCAAGTATGCGTTAAACAAATTTTGTGACATGGGATTAAAAATTGGGACACAGGTATAGCACAGTTATGTAGTATAACTTCAAAGAAAAATGAAAATAGAGGATTGTTAAGGAGAAACTTCATGTCACAGATCTGCCCCCAAAAGTCTACTGTATAAAATAAAGAATGGGCAGCAATTTCTGATTGCTTATCATTAGACGTTTATCATAAGCCAGATAATGGTCAAAACCAAGTTATTGTGACCCATATGTTGTGTTTTCATGTTATGTATTTTGTTTATCTCTGTGGATCTTTCAATCTGAACTCTTCTCAGCACTTGAATTAATCAAGATTTTTGTAGAAAATTCTGTTTAAATTTGAACATTTCTTTGAATTGTTCCTTTTAACAACATATATGTATGCTGTAAAAGCAGTACTTTATTCATGCATTTTGACAGAACCAGGGTGCTTCCCGTCAAGAAATGCTTAATTTTCGAACCATTTAATTTTTGAACCATTATTATAATAACTCACTAGACAGCATAGATAGAAGGGAAATAAGTAATCTGAAGCTAATGTGAGGAGTAATGGAACACACAATATGCTAATAGGGAAAGGGATGGGAACATGCAAACTTCTTCTGGGGTCAAGGAGGAGGAGGAAATATACAATCTTCTTGTGAAGACATGGAAGGGAAAGTAATTATACAATCTAAATTTGAGGTCAGGAAAGTGGGGACAGGAAGGGGAAGTAATTATGGAATCTAAATTTAAGGGGAAGTAATTATGTTTGTATATGTGCTTTTTGGGTCCACCATCCTCATTCGAGGCTTAAAGCGGTACAACCCGAAAGTAATTCTGCAATTTACTGGTGAGTTCATGAACGTGGGGACAGGAAGGGGAAGTAATTATGCAATCTACTGGTGAGGTCATGAAAGGGGGACAGGCAGGGAAAATGTGCATTCTACATGTGCGGTCATATAGAATCTTCTAGTAGGATAAAGAGATTGGAAATCATACAGTTTACTATTAGAGGATATTATATTTATGTTTTAGATCTCAGCATAACAATATTTCAATGATACATTTGTTGAAAAATGTACTTTAGTGATAGGAGAACATAGAAACAGAACAGTCTTTCCAAAGTGTTATCTGTAAGGATGTTGTTAAATGTACTTTTGAGTGTTAGAAATTGTTATATGTCGATTTTAAATGGTGTTGTTTGTTTCCAACATTTAGTGGCGTACCTCAAACCTGATTCAAGTGCCTCTGGTAAGTGAAGACAACGTCGAAACCATGCTTCAAAATCATTTATAATGTATTGTAATGCAGATTTCTGTCACCTGTTAAGTTCCTAGAATAAATAAAATTGTGTAGATATATCCTAGTGACTATGATTACAAACAGAAAACCTACCATGTTTGTTCATATGATAGGATTCCTTGTTAAGATTCTGAAGACCAGTTGGTTGTGATTTTGATCCAGGGTTAGGCATCACCCTAGTCCTTCACTCCTTTTGTTAGCTCGACTATTCAAAGAATAAGGAGAGCTATCCTAGTCACCCGAGCGTCGGCGTCGGCGTAACCACTTATGTTAAAGTTTGCGTACCACCTCAAATATTTTCAAAGTCCATTGACATATGGCTTTGAAACTTTGCACACTTGTTCACCATCATGCCCCCAACCTGTACACGGAGGAGGTAACTCTATCAAGCATTTTGACAAAATTATGCCCGTTTTCTACTTAGAGTTTACGTTAAAGTTTGGGTACCACCTCAAATATTTTCAAAGTCCATTGACATATGGCTTTGAAACTTTCACCCTTGTTCACCATCATGCCCCCAACCTGTACACAGGAGAAGGTAACTGTATCAAGTATTTTGACGAATTATGCCCTTTTTGGACTTAGAATTTACGTTAAAGTTTGCGTACCACCTCAAATATTTTCAAAGTCCATTGTCATCTGGCTTTGAAACTCCCCTTGTTCACCATCATGCCCCCAACCTGTAACAGGAGGAGATAACTCTATCAAGCCTTTTGACAGAATTATGCCCCTTTTCGACTTAGAATTTACGTTAAAGTTCCAGGATGGATATTATTTTATATTGTCAATCACTGAGAATAGCCGAGTGCGCTGTCTACTGACAGCTCTTGTTAAAGGACCTCGAACACAAGATGCCTTTAGTTGAAACTTATTTATTTTATTTGGATGGTGTCTGAATGAGGTTGATTGTGGCAGTCTCTGTCATGTTCTGCTGCTGGCCTTTGGTTAGAAGTCCAAGGCTCTCCTGATACAGCTTACCACACTATAGCCATCAGCATAGAATTTGTGTAAATGAGCTGTGTCTAGTACAAATGCTGTAGTTTAACTGATCTACTTGATTATACACATAATGTCCTGGCAAAGTTTGTTAACTCCAACTCCAAACTCTTATCAGTAAGGGCAGAGTGATATCCCTTGGTTAAAATTCAGTACAGACAGAGTGATAGCCCATGAAAAATCAGTACAGACAGAGTGATAGCCCATGAAAAATTCGGAAAGGCAGAGTTACTATGCAAAAGTGTTGAAATTTGCAATAATCATTTGAAAAGCCTACTGGCATACTTATATTTTAGTTTATAGTTTGCAACAGAAAGACTGTCAATTTTAAGGTGCATTGGAATTAACATGGTAGCAATTCTTCCAAATTTTGATTCAAGGGCATTTCTAGGATATGGTGACAGAAATTGTTCTGATATGATCTCTATGCACAGTTCAATTGAAATTTATATTATGAATATTTACAATGAAAGAAAAAACATTTTTTTCCATTTTTTCCATTTTTCCTATTTTACATGCATTCTTTTTGTTGTGCTGTCAAATTTTTATGAACCCTATTTTTATTATATCATACATAGTGTTCTGTAGCCATCATTAACACCAGATACAGGCATGGTCCCTTTTTGTCTTTTACTCCCTTTATCTGTTGATGTCTGACCCTGTATTTCATGAATTTTTTGCAAAAAGTTTGAGAAGAAGGTTGGATTAAGTGGTAATTAGGACGTCAAATCCAGTTTTTGACTTTGTGTAGGCTGTTATCTTGTAAAGCTCCTAGAAAATTCCATTAAATGTATCATAAATGTGTAGAAAGAAAAATGACAAGCGATTGAGGGTTTACCACCAAACTGTAGCAACTTAAATGTTAAAGAAGGGCTAATAAGACAGTTTTGCGGTCAGCCCTTGAAATACAAAACATAATACAATCAAATCTGCGCTCATACAAGGTCCTTGTTATGTTCTGTGAGACTGTGACTATTTGATAAATCTGTTGAAAGAAATCAATTAAGCCTCTGGATTGTGAAAAATATGCTTACAGCTTGGATTGAGAGTCTTAGAAAGCCAATCTGCAATTATTATATCTTGCCTAAGAACATATACGTTGGCACAAAGGTGACATGTGTATGTTTTTATTTATCCCCCACCACAAAAAAAAAAAAATCAAACCCACAAAAAAAAAAAAAAAAAAAAAAAAAAAAAAAAAAAAAAAAAAAAAAAAAATTATAATACAAAAAAAAAAAAAAAAAAAAAAAAAAAAAAAAAAAAAAAAAAAAAACCCCACAAAACCCAAACCCCACCCCCCCAAAAAAAAAAAAAAAACCAAAAAAAAAAACAACCCACCCCCCCCCCCCAAACAAAAAACCAAAAAAAAAACAAAAAAACCCCAACCAACCACCAAAAAAACCCCCCCCCCCACAAAAAAAAAAAATCTCACCCCCAAAAAAAAAACAACCCCCCAAAAAAAAAAAAAAACCCCCCCCAAAATTAAAATCACCCCCCCAAAAAAAACAAAACCCCCCCCCAAAAAAAAAAAAAAAAAAAAAAAAAAACAAAAAAAAAAAAAAAAAAAAAAAAAAAAAAAAAACAAAAAAAACCCCAAAACCACCACAAAAAAAACCCCCTCAAAACCAAAAAATAAAAAAAAAAAAAACAAAAAAAAAAAAAAAATAAAAACACCAAAAAAATAATTCCCACAAAACCAAACCAAAAAAAAAAAAAACAAAAAAAAAAAAAAAAAAAAAACAAAAAAAAAAAAAAAAAAAAAAAAAAAAAATAAAAAAAAAAAAAAAAAAAAAAAAAAACACCCAAAAACCCCCCCCCCCCCCCCCCACATTACCACTGTATCAAAGGTGCATCTTCCAATCCAAAGGCTAGCACACTACTGTTCCACTAAGCTTCACATTATCACTAGGTTATTTGCAAAACCACAAGATGCAATAGTGGAAGTTTTGTTGTCGGGTTACATTTTAAGGCAAAATATGTTCAGCCATTTTATTTCATGCGTATTCCATTTTGTCCATTACCCTTTGCATAACTCTCATCAAACTTCAGTAACATTTGTGCTTCAAGGTAGGGCTCAGGAAAACAGGAAATTTTCCACTTGTCAGACCGATTCCGTGACAAAAAATTAATAAAAAACCGGTCCAAAGATTTTCTTAAAATTTCATTACTGAATGTCAAAATGTAAGTCAAATTGACCACAATTGTCTGTGTATTTGCATCTCCCAAGTATCTCCAATTAACGTGTCAAGATTATTGCCCGAGGCAGGCATTTGCTAATCAGTCCATGTGATCAATATTATTGCCTCGAGCGCCGCTTGTAATTGGTCCAAACACGAGGCAGGTATAAGGAAGTAATTGATCCCAGTTACTCCAAACAGTTGTAATTTAGAATAATAATTTAATTAACAGAAAAATTGTCGTAACATAAAATTAAAATTTAGTCTCGGAGTAATGTTATTTGAGTACAATGTTCCATGTATTTTCGTCATATTTTACATATCCGTATATTACGGACCCTGTTGAGTGTCATTATGTTTCAGACTTGAATGTTTTTGAGCAGGAATGAAAATGATCAAACAGACAAAATACGTGAGAAAAATAAAAATCATGAAAGTCGAGCAGAAACATAAAATTTATTTCAATTATAGTCCGTGGGGAAATAGGATATTACAAAAAAGTCAAGGATAAAAAAGTATGTTAACTTGTGATGCATACTAAACTGAGGAGATGGGGCTAGGGGATCCGTGATACTCGACAAGCCTTTAAAGGGAGGGGAATCGGCAAAGGGCAGGGGTCCAAAAATCGCCAGTAATTAATGGGGTATATTGGCAGTGATAAGGCATGCCGAAAAGGGCGATGGGCCAGGAAATCAGCGATGATTGGAGGGGGGGGATCTGTAGTGATTGGCTGAGGTAAAGGCAGAAAATTGGCACCAATAACAAAGGGGGAGGGGGAGTAACTGTGATAGAAATCGGTGATGATTCGTGGGGCGGCAAATCAGGAAGAGGGGAGGGAAAGAATCGGTGATGGTTTGTGATCGAGGGTGGGGATAGAGACATGGAATTGGCCTCGATCGGCTGGCCTGAACCGATTGAGATTTCAAAATTTCCTGAGCCCTGCTTCAAGATCAAGGACACATGTAAGACCTAGTATTTTCATCCTTGATTCTATGTTCAATCCAATGTTTTTCAAATTCAAAAGGGATTTTTGGAAGAGTTTGATCAATGGTTTACCTCAAGTGGATCATATGCCCAGTCAGTGTACACTGGCGAGCAATTGGGGCAATCATGGCCCTCTTGTGTTCATATTTTGTCAGCATAATACTGTTAGAAATTTCACCCATAATGTAAACATTCTCCTTGTTGTTTACCATGAAAGTCCAGTTAACGTAAAATCATTTTGGCTTCAGTAAATCTAGCTGATCTGTAATGTATGTGAAAAATACAGGTCGTTTAATTTAGAGGGAGAATTGGCCCTTTCTTGACCTACTTTTGTGCAAATCTTGATGACATTGATGGCTATTTTTCAATATGGTGGACTTCTGTGTCTTATGGACAGATTTCTAGGGTCTTTTACCCCTTAATTTTCCTTTTGTGTATCTTATAAATGAGATATGACAATTTTTGACATCTTGTAAGTCTGTTAGCTTTCTTGAAAAAAAAGACATTACAGCACATTTTCCTTCCCTATTTTAATTGCTTATACCTATTTATTACATATGAATGTTTATTAGAAAATATGTTTTTGTATTCCAGCATTTGTCTTCATTGTCTGTGCGTTTGTCTGTATGTCTGTTTGTGTTTTTTATAAACTTGCTATTGTACAATTTGACTACTTTGTCTTTGTGTTTTTGTACTTTGAAATAGTCCTTAAAGATTAAGCTTGATAATCTAATCATCACTGTTTAAGATTTGTAAATGTTTAAAAGTGCTTGTACAGTGGAACTTCCGAAAACCGGACCTTCCAAATACCGGAAAGTTCCGAAAACGGACGATTTTCAAAGTCCGGAAATTTCCTCCTCTATTTTCTATGTAAAACGTACTTCCGAATACCGGAACTTCCAAATTCCGAGTATCAGACGATATTTTCGTCAATTTTTACTTATCTCAGTACAAATTGTCTTCCAAAAACCGGACACTACATTCAACACTCGGATCGTGAATAATTGCCTCCGGCAAAGTGATTGCCATTGTTTGGCCAATTAGCGGTTATCGTTTATTTTGACACGCGTTAGAATCACAACCTGTCAATCAAAGGATTAAATATTAACATAAGACTGTAAGTATTAGATAATGATATCGAATTGAAGAAAGGATCAGCGGATTAATGTTTGATGTTTACATAAACATCTTCAAACACCAATTAATTATAATTTAGTTATTATTAAAAGTATGATTTATTTATAAAATTAGACCGAACAATGGTTTTGTTTCGTAACATATCACAAACTGTCGCGACTTCAAATTCTGAAATATGTTAGTGAAAATTGAACAAATTTATTTTGACGAGAATATCAATAAAATGATAACATTTTATGAAAGTGTATCATTTTGATAATAAAAATTCCCGAGACAACTCCGATACGTCGTAGAATTGATTTATCGCTAACGGACAGGATCAAAATAATTTGTGAGTCTCAACTGGTTTTTTGAGAACAGTGTTCTGAATCACTTCTATGCATTAAAAACTAAGGACTTTTCTGACCAAGATGGACCTTTGATTATCTCTCCTCTTTTCAGTCTAATCAACCCAGTCTTCCAAATACCGGAAACTTCCAAAAACCGAACTTTTCTGCAGGTCCCGTCGGTGTTCGGTTTTCGGAAGTTCCACTGTACAAGGTTAGGTGGAACAAACATATGAGCTTGTACAAGGTTAGGTGGAACAAACTTGTGAGCTTGTACAAGGTTAGGTGGAACAAACTTGTGAGCTTGTACAAGGTTAGGTGGAACAAACTTGTGAGCTTGTACAAGCCTAGGTGGAACAAACTTGTGAGCTTGTACAAGGTTAGGTGTAACAACTTTGTAAGAGTGCTTGTACAATGTTAGGTTGGAAGCCACTTTTAATAATTTTTGTACAAGCCTAGGTGGAACGAACTTGTAAGAGTGTTTGTACATGCCTAGGTGGAACGGACTTTTAATAGTACTTGTATAGGCCCAACTTGTTATAATTCTTAAACAGGCCTAGATGAAACCAAATTTCAAGAGCACTTGTACAAGTGTGGGTAGAACTAACATTTTTGCACCAGTTTTAAAGGTTTGCACCAAATACAGGAAGTGAATTATCCTACAACGCAAGAGAGATTCTGTTTTTATATCCCTAACAAGCAAGTTTTGTAGGGGTTATATAGGAATCAATTGGTCCAGTCCCTTGGTGTTGTGCAATCATGCCCCTTGCTACACGTACGTTTATCATTCACTAAGTCAAGGCGCATTGGTTGTGATTACCTTCAGTGATAACCCTAGTGTACCTCATTTAAACCAAACTTCACCACTTCTCGTAGCAGCCTTGAAATCCTTACCCTGAAGAACTTTTAAATGGGACTTGTCCATCATTCAACTTGGACAGCACCATTTACTGTTTAAAGGGGTGTTTAGTTAGAATTCATTGACTGGATAGGCAAACCAGTGATCGCGTATAATACTTCAGAATGAGGCTGTGACGAATCATGACCGTTTACTCTTTTACACTGGTCTCAACGGCCGAATCATTCACTGTCAGCATGGCTAGGGGTAAACTTTCCTGCAGCAGAAAGTGTAATTGTAGCATATAATAATTCAAGAAATAAATGAATTAGAATATTCGTGTGAAACAGTGAAGTATCATGTATTTGCGGCTTTTTTGTAGCTTACATAAAAAACATGTAACAGTAGATTATGTCCAGAAAAACTCTCTGTTTTCAGTGAAATTGTTTTAAGTGAAATTGTCAGCTGTGAGTGATAAATCTAACTTTTACCCTTCTTCAAGTCTTCCATGAAGCATTAAAGGGGCTTGATTTAAAATGCTGATGATGTCATAAGTATGATGTAAAACACAGAGGTTGTCACTAAAAATACCACTACCAAAGAAATCATATGTGATATTACTGTGAAAGCATACACCTTTGAGAGGCATTAATTTATTAATTCATGCATTCAAGTACCCGGGAATTGCATTTTGTTTAAATCCACAAAATCTTAAAACCTGCAAATTCACATGCATTCACAGTATGTCACTTTCTTAACATTTATCTTATAGTTGCAGCAAAGTGTGTGTAAAAGTTTTGATAAAAGTAGATGCAATTGTTATAAAGTATATGAAAAAATATAAACATATAGATAAATATTGATGAATTATATGCATGCTTTAATTGATTTTTTTATCTTCATGTTTTTGTAACTTTGTGCATCTTTCACGCTACTGTGAAGATATTTTTCAGTACTAGCTTTCCCACTGGGGTGCCTCACAGGTACTATCTGTTGTGTTTATTCTTCCATTTTCTTATTTCAGGTTACAGATGGTGTTTTTTCATTCATAAGCTTTGACTTGCAGCATGATATTAAACTTAATTAATTACATTTACTAATTAACTTAATTACATTGCTGGCATATTAAATTACTTGAAATTTGTTGTACAATGTTTTACTTTTCAAGGATATTCATTATGCAATTTTACTGCCTTAAGATAAAAATTAAGTACCTTCATAGGAAATATTATCAGTTTTATACATGTGTTTTAAGCATTTGTGGTCTCTCTTGAGAAATGTTCAGATGCAAAGTTGTTTAACTCTTAAAAAACTTATTCCATGTTTAATTTTAACTTTTATATAACTTAAATTTCATTTATCAATAAAATAAAACTATTTGAAAAGCATACCACCACATTTATAGGTTTATCTTTCAAATAATGTAAATCTTTTTTTTACTGAATAATCATCTAATTTTAATTTTTAATGAAAACACATTTGTATTTGACAAGGCAAATATGAGCATCGGTGCCTGTTGAAATAACATGTTAAAACACAGTTATTTTGGTTTATTTCAGACAAGAATGATGGGTCGTCGTTTTCTCGATCTCGGAGTTCCAGTATGTCTAGCCTAGAGAATGTTTCCAAAGAAGCCATACAGTGTCTTGTCTTTGCGGATTCATACACACGCAAATTTGGTATGAGTTTAACTTCGTAACTGATGGATATGCCTACGAAACATTTCGTAGATAACTTTCAATAACCAGTTACACAAAGCATATGAATTGTAAGTACACAGCTAACAAGTTTTGTACTGTGAACTCGACTAAAGAAACAAGTCTCTGTAAATTAAAAAGCTCCATAATGAAACCCTGACGTCAATAACACAATGTGCAGTTAAATTCTTGGTACATTTACATAAATTTGGGGGCAACCTAAGACTTCATTGTCAATGTTCAAAATAAACAGTTCTTTAAGAACTAAGCAAGTTATTGTCCTAGCTTTGCTAGAATGATTATCCATATAAGGCATGGTAAAATTTATAGACTCTATTGTAATTTCAGACAATTTCACAAGTCCATGTTTATGGGTGGGAACAAGCCTTGGCTCAGTGTTAGTGATAGTGCTAAACCTTCCTCCAACAGGAGAGCAACGTTTATCTCAACCAGTGATAGTTTCACCAAGTGGTAAGTGCTAACTTTGCCTCCATCAGGAGAGTAATATTTGTCTCAACCAGTGATAGTTTTTCCAAGTTGTAAGTGTTAAACTCTCCTGAGTCAGGAGAGCAATCTTTGTCTCAACCAGCAATAGTTTCACCAAGTGGTTAGTGCTAAAAATTCCTCCATCAGGATAGCAATGTTTGTCTCAACCAGTGATAGTTTCACCAAGACTTAGTGGTTAGTGCTAAACCTTCCTCTGTCAGGAGAGTAACATTTGTCTCAACCAGCGATAGTTTTCAAATTTAAAAGTGACAATTTCCATCTTTGCAGCATGTTGTTTAAATATATAAAGCATCCTTTCATGTCAAACTTTCTGTGCAAGCTTCACTATGATTATCCATGAGACTGTAAGAATGTTGCTATTCAATAATCAAACATAGCGTTACAAGCTAACATTTTTGTATACAACCATGGTCATTTACCAATCTCATACTCTACTGACCAGACACTCTATCTGAGAAAGATGGTATTTTCTTATGAAGGATGAAAGTCAAGCATGTTGTGGTTCTAACGAAGAATGTTTTGGCATAGCTGAAATACTGTTGAAATAGAAACTAACCGCAATTTTTTTTTTTAAAAATCAAAGTTAGAAAAGCATTTTCTTCTATGTTTTAGGAACCATATTTCGTTTAAAAGGTGCCATCAAGTGTATGTCATTCCTTGATTGTACTGGTATGATAATACCAACTGTTACTTCGGGTGCTTGGAAGGAAATGGTCAGAGATGATACAGCAAAAAACTCCAAAATCCCAATGCAAAATACACGTAAGTGAAATATGAATCGATTTAAACTAGCTATTGTCATGTTATATTGTTATTTTCATCCATTCAGATGAGCATATTTGTGACCAGCATCTGATATGATGTGTGGAAACAAAGGTAAGAGCTTTACGACTGGTGTGGATCCAGATCGGCACATAACAGTCTGAAATTACAGATGTAATAGTGTTAAAACATAGATATCACTTTTCTCGCTCTCCTTTTTTGCAATGACTGTAAAATTGATTGTGGCTCAACTATGAACTTGCAAATTCAGAAGCAAGGTGATTTTCAGGAGACTTTTATACCTCTTCAAAACGGAATGTTTTTGAGGGGGTCCCCTTCCATGTTAGTTAAGGCTGTAACGAACATCCGAACTCTCGAGAGATCGCGAACTCATGAAGAAATTCGGACACAAATATTCGCATGTCCTTGTATCGCCAGATTCGCGAACCATTGAAATTTTAATCTTGCAGTAATTATTTATTTAAATGGACCATTTATAACTCGACTTTATCTTATTTCTACCTAACATAACATATCCAATCATCGGCACATTTGTTCAGCATATCCAAAACGCGTCATCTCCGAAACCTATACATAATCTATATCTCAAAAATAAAATAAAGAAAATAATAAAGTCGGACACATTTAAAAACAATAAATTTGATATGACACGATTATTTCAGAAATAAAACTTTGAATAAATGGTTTTAAAATAATTATACGATCCGTACGAAAGCTAGTACTGTATTAGATGTATGTGTCGTCTGTTACATGGAAAGCCGTACAATAATGCCGCGACAGAATCTATTTCAAAATTAAATATGACATATAACTTTCCTCTGCTCTGCTGTATTTTCTCATACTTGGGGGATTGAAACTCCAGTATAGTTGTTTGCAGGTTATATAATTGATGCTGAGACTCATATCTACAGATTTTAAAAAGTACAGGTGTTTCGCAGACCGATTTGTGTATCGCTCTTCCGTTTTGCGATACATATCGTCTCGCCACTTGCCTGGCGATACACAGCCCTAATGTTAGTACAGATACTGTGACAAATATGAGAAAAAAGCAAATAAAGACTGCAGTACAAAGATCATAAGTTTTTCAGAGTTCTCTGTTCTGAACATCACTTGTTGCTAGGTAGCCTTAGGTATGTATAGTTGATTCATTCTATTTGTTATTCAAACTACTTTTTCCAACTTCAGCTCAAAAATTAAAGATATCTCCGAGTTCATCAACAGAAGTTACTGACAGACAGTTTGCCATCATTTGTTCAGAAAAACAAGCAAGAGTAAGTGAACTATGATCAAATGTCCATCTTCGGTCTCTTGTCTTAGTAAATGTTTACATGCTAGAAACAGCATCACTTCCGCAGATTTTATCGAATTAGGAATTACAGGAATTTTTATGGTCATATAATATCAATTGAGTTAAATAATAGGTTTGATCCAGAGTTGTTTCTCTTGATTTAAAGAAAACACACCAGTATTTGACCAGGGTTACTTTCTAGAAACCACATTTATTTAGCTGTCATAACTAAACCTGGAAATCAGTAATTGAAAGAATTTAGAATTTTGATCAGTAATTTTTATGGTTCAAAAAAAACTATTTTATGTCTGGTTCTGTAATTTTTGCTAAAAGGTCGTAGAATTTCTATTTCTGTCGTATCTGGTAATTTCTGGTTGAAAAAAAAATCTTAAGATTTCAGATTCTGTAATTTCTGTTTTGTTGAGTTTTTCTGTATTTTAAACAAGACTGTATTGATTTTGCGTTTTACTGTTGCAGGTTGTTTCTTTACCATCACAGACGTGTCCGTACAAGGTGAGGATATCAGAGACATCATTTGTCATAAAAGCTGATGTAGTAAATCTCAGGGGTATGTACACTTGATAAATTACTTCTTTTGGGAAAAAAACTAACTCAATTGCGACTTTGTCAGTTTAGGTTTCTTCAATTAATTACTTTTTGAAAATTATTTAATTGCGACTTCATCAGTCTAGTGCAATAGAACAATTTGCATTTGAAAAATCATTTCATAGACCTTTACCATTACTGTGTTCACTATGTTGGTGTTGTTCAAGAAGTAATTATCATATCCCAGGTAAATTTCTTAAATGGGCTTGTCCATCTTTCAGTATGGACAGTACCATAATTTGTTAAAAGGGGTGCTCACTGAAAATTTATTGACTGAATAGTGAACTAAGCAGATCATGATAAGACTGCACGGATGTAACTAGGTCACTGTAAGCAGGTTAGGAGTTAACTGGTAGGGTAATAGTATGTATGGTCATTGTCAGAGGGCAATAGTCTCCATGGTCATTGTCAGAGAGTAACAGTATCCACGGTCAATTTCATAGGGTAATAGTATTCATGGTTATTGTCAGAGGGTAATAGTATCCATGGTCATTGCCAGAGGATAATAGTATCCGTGGTTATTGCCAGAGGGTAATAGTATACATGGTCATTGCCAGAGGGTAATAGAATCCATGGTCATTGCCAGAGGATAATAGTATCCGTGGTTATTGCCAGAGGGTAATAGTATCCATGTTTGTTGCCAGAGGGTAATAGTATACATGGGCATGGTCAGAGGGTAATAGTATCCATGGGCATTGTCAGAGGGTAATAGTATCCATGGGCATTGTCAGAGGGTAATAGTATTCTTGATAATTGCAGAGTGCCAAAACTCATCTTACTGGTTTTTGAGAAAGGTTTGAGCTAAAAGTCTCAAACTTAGTATGGATGTTGGTCATGGACAGTAGATGAATCCGTATTGATTTTGGGGTCACTGGGTCAAAGGTGACTTTAAATAATAAATTGTTCTCACAATGTTGTATCTGATATTGTAGGGGAGAGTGTGTGTTTGGCGTGCTATGTTGCTAATGGACACATCATGGTGTACAGTCTACCCAGTCTCAAACTGCTGCTTGATGTAGAGTTTCTTGCTCTTACTGATCTAAGGTATTATTTCCATATCTTAAAGTCCCAGGATCACTTTGAATTTACTGATATAGTGAAATAAATTTACTGATATGATAATGATAGAACCATGTTCTATTTACTAATTTAAGGCTGTCTACATATCAATTTAAAAAACAATGCTAGGAATGGTTTTGGTATAAATAAAGGTAATTTCCACAGGCAAGACATATTTCTTTGTGAAATAAGAGCTACATGTAATTGTGCTCCTGGGACTTTAACATATAAGACTTGCTTAGAAAGAGATGGTGATCACAAACAGCTCATTTCCCTCTATATCTATAAGCTCTTCCTCCATAGCCATTTGTTAGATTTTGAGATAGGTCCCCCCCCCCCCCACAAACCCCCCACCCCCCCCCCCCCCCCCCCCCCCCCCCCCCCCCCCCCCCCCCCCCCCCCCCCCCCCCCCCCCCCCCCCCCCCCCCCCCCCCCCCCCCCCCCCCCCCCCCCCCCCCCCCCCCCCCCCCCCCCCCCCCCCCCCCCCCCCCCCCCCCCCCCTGATAGTACTGTGGCCTATTTAAACCGGGCAAAAAAAAACCAAAAGGGGAAAAATGTTTGTGAAAAAGCATGGCCGACTAGGCATGGAGCCATTTCCATCAAAAACTTTAAACTCAGTGGTTAGGTTGTACTGTATGTTAAAATCGAAGTTCTCTTTCAAAGTATGACATCCCAGTGGGATTGAAGGTGTCTGGATGCTGCATTTGATTTCATGTGAGTGATGTATGGTCATCTTGGTCCTCCTGTTCTATTTCAGAGTTGCAAGGACATTCTGCTTCAGTAACCACGGACATGCAATGTATATGAGTTCACCAACAGAACTACAGAAAATAACATACTCTGCTGACTTTTGGTAAGTGCATGTGTACTGCTGTTACCTGTTGGTAAAAAGCAGTTACTTCTTTCTATTGGCTCCTCTTGGCCATTGGTTACTATAAATTATGTAATATTTGCAATTATTTGCATTAATTTAATTTTCACTATTTTTCAAGAATTTTCCACTTTGCTAATTCAAATATTTTGCAAAAGATTCATTTCCTACAGATTTATGATAATTTTTTCCTTTCATGTATTTTAAAGGCTGTCTGTTATTGGCAAATTGCCAAATTTGCAACTTACAGTATCATCCCTGTTGGCCTTTAAAGTAATTGTGTAAGATCTTCATATTTTATGTGAATGATGAAAGTCTGGTGAAGGGTTGTAGGTATTTTCTGTTGAATCAGGTGAGGGGTATGGTGAGGGCCATACCCCTCTTGTTTATGAAATGTTCTGTCACTTCATATTTCGCTGAAAATAAAATTTAGGTGAAGGCAGTATATTCTGTCTTGGTCATCAGTAACTGGGTCAGTTAATCATAATAGTGTAATAGGTTACTGGGTCAGTAAATAAGTCTGCTTCTAAGGTTACTGGGTCGGTAAATAAGTCTGCATCACAGGTTACTGGGTCGGTAAATAAGTCTGCATCACAGGTTACTGGGTCGGTAAATAAGTCTGCATCACAGGTTACTGGGTCGGTAAATAAGTCTGCATCACAGGTTACTGGGTCTGTAAATAAGTCTGCATCACAGGTTACTGGTTCGGTAAATAAGTCTGCATCACAGGTTACTGGTTCGGTAAATAAGTCTGCATCAGAGGTTACTGGTTCGGTAAATAAGTCTGCATCACAGGTTACTGGTTCAGTAAATCGAGAGGGTGAATGCCAAACTATTTTAAGTAAATATAATAATAGCATATAGGTAGTTCCCCATTCAGTCCCCAAAATCTTGTTTGGGTCACAGGTGAAGGAGTCAGTATGTCAGGAGAAACAATATATTCATGACTTCAGGTAAAATTTCAGAATATGAATTTCAGGTGAATAACTGAGTCTATGATTTTGTTGTTTCAGTGATAACCTCAGTGAGATGTTGGGAGACCTTTTCTTGCCTACAGTAACACCAGAGGCTCCTAAACAGAGTTTCTTTAAGAATTTGTTTGGAGGAGGCCCTTCAGCTTTAGACAGAGCAGAACTTTGTGAGTACATGTACTTAGTTGTTTTTATGGCTGAATTTGTGTCAGTAGTTTTCTCTTTCATCAAGTATGTCCAAATGTACCAAACTCTGCAGAGAAAGAAATTTGAAAGTGGTGACAGAAATTTTTAGCCAATTTCTAATTATTTACCTGAAAATGACAGTAACTGCTATAGTCAAAAGGTGGCAATAGAAGCTCAAAACTGAGGGGAACACGGTCATATGTTTAGATTCCCTTACATGAAATCATTGTAACCTCTCATTGATTGAGGGTCATGGATTTGAGTCCTGCTACCAACTGCATCTGTTCATGTGAGAAACTTGGCTTTTACGGAGGAATTTCACCTGGAACATCAGCCATCAGTTATGAGAACAGCAACTTACACATTGTGTACCCTAGCGGGGGATAGCAACTTGCACCTTGTGTACCCTAGCGGGGGATAGCAACTTGCACCTTGTGTACCCTAGCGGGAAAAGCAACTAAGTTCTCCATGAAACAAATCAATGGAACCACATACACCTATGTATATTGCTTTAAGCATAGTGAATTTGCATGCCCTTTTTTGCTTTCATTTATGGGTCAGTATTCTCCAAACTAAGTCATAGTCTGTCTGCTAGAGAAAAAAATGCCAGTTGCTTTTAGAAATTGGTGATATAAATTTATTAATGACTCATAAATGTCTTACAAGATTAGACTGTCTAATGTCAAAGAGTAGAAAATATTAAAATGATGCAACTTGCATATTTCTAGTTGGTGAAGGGAGTGGGAAGAGTCCGTCTGGAGTGGCAACTAAGACACAGGGTACTGGTGGTTTGCAGAATCTACAGGCACAGGCGCAAGCCACTGTTGGTGGGGATGTGATGAGAGCCAGGCTGGTGTGTAGTTGTGTTGCCTTACAAACAGGCTGACATTTATAGATCACTTCTCGATTGTTTGTCTGTCTATTATTTCCATTCATTAAGTCTTTTACATTGGTAATAAATGTGTTATGTGTAAGTTTTACTCTACAAAATTCATATAAAGTTTTTAGGAAACTTTTCTGATGAGAAGATTTTAATTGAATTGTATTCAATTGTATAACAGAAATGGAAAATTGTAAAGAAATCACTTAAATACAAGTAGAACAAATCAGTTTTGTAATTGATTACAGTTACTGGGTGAGAGAGGAGAGAAGTTGTCTGGACTTAGTGACCGTACAGAGGAGATGGCGATGCAGGCAGAGGCATACTCAAGTACTGCTCATCAACTTATGTTGAAATACAAAGACAAGAAGTGGTATCAGTTTTAGTATTGGCTGTGTTAACATGTGATTCCCATGCTAAAAGTGCATATACAACAACTGTGTTGATTAAAATGCCGTTGAGCACGATGACTGCTTGTGGATTGGTCGAGAAAGAAAGACAACCATTGTGAAAGCTGACGAGAAAAACCTGCATGTAGAACTTGTTGTAATAGCCAAACTGCAATATAGTGAAAGACAAGACTTTATTCACTGCACTGTAGTGTTCATAGAGATGTTTCTCTTGCTGTTACTGAATGTCCGATTTATTTTAAATCCATTTACGAGGCTTTTGCCATCCTTAATGCAAGTTTGGAAAGGTTTTATAAAGTGATACTCTACTGTTCTAGAGTAACGAAGGCAAGGTGCTGACTATGATATTATACTCACTTTGTAAATATGTTTTATTTAAAGCAAAGACTGGTCATTTTTCAGCTCTAAACTACATGGGTAAAAATGTATTTATTATGGGATATTGTTATTTCCTAACATTCAGTGTTACTGTAAACCAAATAAGTTTAGTGCCAATTAATTTCGTGTTTTGCAGACGTGTGACTGACTTACGGATATTTTGTATCACGTTTTTACATAAAGTGAAATGGTATGCAAAAGTTTCAATACTGAAGTAAAGAAAGACTTCTTGGTGTGTTCTAAAATTTATGGAGCACTGGCGTCTGACAAAGTAGCG
Organism: Saxidomus purpurata; assembly: GCA_022818135.1. Taxonomy (NCBI): domain Eukaryota; kingdom Metazoa; phylum Mollusca; class Bivalvia; order Venerida; family Veneridae; genus Saxidomus; species Saxidomus purpurata. The sequence continues at coordinate 6,114,587 of JAFMSR010000003.1, read as the reverse complement.
AAAATAAGCGGTGGCTGAAAAATAGTTGATTTTCAGTTCTGGTAGATAGGCTGAATGGTTTGATATTCGAGGTAGAAGTTGAAATAGACCATTTACCCGCTTCACTCAACCTGTTATTGGCCGTCAAATATTTGTGATTAATAGCTGACCCATTGTCAAGTTGCTGTTTTAGATGTAGATTGCACCATTTAATGATCGCACACAGTCAAACTTTAAATAGTGTCGCAACTTCTTCATCGTTAATCATGGCCTAAAGCTTTAAATTGTTTACATATATTTTGAACATCTGTTTTCACGTCGCTACATATATGGTCACATTTTACAGGCTGAGTGACATTTGTTTTTTTTTCACACATGGTTTGGAAAACATTTGTTTTAAGAGTTACACCCTGTTTATCCATTGCAACAGTTACATGTATATAGCAAAGAAGTTCACGCATTACTAATGAGGATTAATCTATCCTGTCTCACTATTATTAAACCAATTACACATCATGTATAATTACCAGTTTGATGAATTAAGCCGTCAAGTAATTAACGTCATTACCCAAATCGAATGATAGTCAATCTGTAGTATTAACCTTTACCGGGCTTGCTGCTAGGGATTCTGCTGTTATGACTAGTGCAGATCATGATCATCCAATACATCCATGCAGTTCAATCATGTTCTTACACTGTTTGCTGTTCAGACAAAATGTTCGCTGAGCACCCCTTTATACAATTAAAATGGTACAGTCCAAACTGAAAGGTGGACAAGTCCATTTTAGAGATTTAGGCGGGCAAGGGTTACAGTGTACGCTGTCATTTTTGTTACTGCTTATTGTTTGAAGCCACATGACTCATGCAGTAGGTGTAGCATGCATTTGTATGCTAACATGCATAATTTTGTAGGTGTCTTTAATTGTTATAGCATGCAACGAGTGTGTTCTATTTATAGTACCACTGTTAGATTTTAGAGTCCTCTAATAATAGATTGACTACATAAACACCACAATGTGTGTACCAGAGCTGCTGGGTATACATGATTCTCCAGTTATGTATATACCTACCCATTTCTTCTCCTAATTCACGCAAAAGACTGGGTTTTCTTGAAAGTTGAAAGAAATACATGTATGTTGGTATATTCCAACCCACCTCTCTGCATTGTAAGGGTATCTTTGTGTGATGTTCTGCTAACATTCTGTTAATTTAGTATGGTATTGATATAATAGTCTATGTTTATATACTGTTAGTTTGTTTTATATAAGTTACTTTTTTGATACCATTTGTTACAAGAAGCCTGTGCGTATGTAGAACTTGTCAACTTGTTTGGTTTTCTTTATTATAACAAAGACTTGAGAAGTAATAATGTGTTTTTACCAAAACTGGCATTGAGATGAATGTAAAACTGAGCAGGGCTTGCATTTAACTATTTTCTTGAAGAAATAAAATTATGATAGAAAGTCAAGTGATACCAGTATCTGAAACAGGTCTCTAGCAGGGCTCAAACCCGTAAAACAGTGTTAAGAGTCCAGCCAGAGATCCTGAACAAAAAATGTTATATCATAGTCTAACTCCTTATGCACTACAGGTACAATTTGATTCACACTTACTGTAATAAACACCACTGGGGTGAAGATTTGTAATCAAGTAAAAAAGTAGGCTGTTTTTAGCTCTGGGGTCAAATTTGACCTTGCCTAGGGGGGTCACTTGTTTGGTATATAACATTGTCTAGTGATCTTCTACCAGGCAAGTTGACTTGTATCAAGGTGAGCGATATAGGGCCATATTGGCCCTCTTGTTTTTTTAACCAGATTAGGCCCATTTTTCTGGCACATGTCTAAAGGAAGGGATGGTCATCTGAATCCTATGGGCACAGTTCCGCTTATGCTTATGAAACTTTGATTATTAATTAACATCAAGTTTCCAGTCAAAGTTATTTCAGTCAGTTGGAATTTACCTATTACAGATACTGGTTATTGCACTTGGAAAAAATTTGAATTGTGTTTTTGTTATATATTTAGTATTTTCTGACATCTACAAATGGTTGCAGTTGTCACGTCCCGGGCATTGTGTTAATGAAGTAACAGTGGGCAGCATTTCAAACTTATTGTTAATTTATTTGTGTACCCTCTAGATTTATAAAGGCTTGTGGTCCTTGACTGCATATATATTTTTTGTTGATCTGAGATATGTAGAAATTAGTTATTTATTCATATAGTTTTCTTCTATGATATTTTTCAATATATTTAACTTTTCATTAGTTTACCCTCGGCAAATGTAGTTTGAAGTGGGTATAAAGGAGTCATCATATGGTTGGTCAGTCGGACAGTCTCGAGTCAAAAATCTGTTAACTTCTTCCATAGCTTTCGATGTTTTGTAATCAAACTTGGTAAGCAGCATCATGAATAGTAGATGTGTTTGACACAATGTTTTCTTAGTTGGTTTTAGTAGGTGTAGAGTTATTGCCCTTGATTGATGGAACAAACAACCTCCACAATTCTCTAGCAGTTGAAGTACAGTGTCACACAAGTGATCAATAGGGAGAGTAGAGCTTTTAGTATTTTGGCACAAACTCCTACGGTTTCTAAGTACATGTAGTTAAATTATATTGCCAGATTTGGTCAGCACGAAGTCTCTGATATAACTCAATTCCTGCCTTCGGACATTCCAGAGTTATTTGCCCTTAAACTGTAACCTGCTAGACCTCATTAGAATAAACTGAAAATGTGCAGGACATGTTAGTATATGCAGTTGTTAAGACATTCAAGAGTTAGTTCCCTTGGATTTTATATTGTGCAACTTGCAACACCTGATAAGAATAGATTTATGGTTGGGTGAAGTTTATCAAAAAGTAGTTACAAAATATTGTATTTTTTCAAAATGGAGAAATTCTGACATAGCGCACTGCAGGGGTATTGATAATCTTCAGTGATAACTCTTGTTTGTTTTGTTATACCAGTGCAATTGTTTTTTATTGTTGTTTATTTATCATGATACTCCATTACAATGATTGTACTTTGATGTCATAGAAATCTACTTTGATGTCACTGATATCTGCTTTGATGTCATAGATGTCTACTTTGATGCAACAGACATCAACTTTAATGTCTCTGAAAGCAGTTTATGTAACAGCATTTACATAATATATATGATTAAAAGGGATGGAGAGGATCACATTCCAATAGCTCTTTGTAAGTGATATTGCCCTTTGAAATGGCTGTGCTGCATTTTGGCTGAGAAAGACACTAAATACACACGGAATGTTTTGAAAACATTAAAGAAATAACTAATACCAAGTTATTTACCAAGTAAATTTGGAGATAGAAATGAAATAAATCTTACAAAATACAAATGTTCACTAGGAAAGTCCGATTTCTTTTTTGCTTATTCAGTAGAAATAAAAATGTTTTACATAGTCATATTTCAGTTATAACGTGGTGATATAAATTTAATCATTGCTAGATTCTAAGCAATATTTTATTCTCAAATGCAAAACAAATTTTTTCAACTAAGATTCACACCTGATTAAGTCAACCTCAGAGAGGAAAAGAGAGTTTCTTCAACTTATGACAGTCTTTTTGAAGGGTAATATCACATTGAAGGGTAATATCACATTCGAGAGTAATATTACTTTGAAGGGTAATATCACTTTAACTATTGGAGGGCTGCTGTTGCTACTTGCACCAAATGAAAGTGCATGTTGGAGAATATTGTGTGAAATGACATGAATGTAAAAGATGACAGTTTACGACTAACAAATACTTGTATTTGGTTGCTAATATATAATGATATTATTTATACCCTGATTTTGATGTTTGACCACGTCTAACATGGCCCTTTTTTACTCGCAAGAGTAATTTGATTCTACTGGAAAGTTATTACTCATTAGCTAATTAACATAAACAAAGCAATAGATGTTCATCCGTGTATCAAATATACCATACTCCATTAAAGTGTACAGGTGAATAACCAAGACTATTGCATTGACTAAACACCTACATCACATTAAGCAGGGTATGTAACAGAACTATATCCATCTTAACCAGTTCTGTTTGTTCATTCTGACATTTGCAATTTACTGAACGGCCATCTTTGTTCTAATGTTCACTCATATTTTAAGACCTTATTACCTGTTTCATTATGCCCCTATCATGTACTAGTAAACAGTGGTTTGAAGGACGTAAATGTTTCTAACCACTCCATCCTACAGAATATGGGATTCCAATCAATAACTCCTGAAAGAATGTACGAGTGTGCTTCATATATGATACAGAGGATAGTTATAAACAAAATCATGTTCAGTTCTTGTTTAGAATATTTGAGAGAGTATTAATTTGCCCTCGTTTGACTAGATTTTTGTTTGCCAGTAATCAGCTTCAAAATTTCTCCAAAGATTCAATTTATTTATGGCATGTACAGAGTATATTTATATTATCAAAAGACAATCTACCTTAGATTTGTGTCACTGTCAGCTAAGTTTTGGGAGAGTTGTTGCCCTTTGACAAAAACAGTTGGTTATGATCATTAGCTCATGTAAAGTGAAATGGGCTTAATTCAATTTTGGCATTAACCAGCTTCATGTAAAGTGTGACTTTCAGTACATTCAACAAAATAGATCACCTGAGCCTGATTGTCAAGTGTGATATCTGTCAACTGCATATTATACAGTCAGAATGACCAGTAGTTGATGCATGTTGATTCAAAATAAAGTAGGTCAAATGACCACCACTCCACTCTCTTCTTTCAGATTGACTGTTACCAATGAGATATGTTTGTAACAGAGCCATTTGGTCTTCTAGTCTGAAATATGTTAGCAATTAACTATCTTGGCCTATTCGTAAAATTATGTAATTTTTAACTATTAAATTCATACATAAGTTTTAATTATCTGCAAGAGTGCAAGACATATAAGTGCAATAATTAGGTTTTCATTTATAATTCTACTGCTGAGTGTCAAGCTCCCGTGTCTAAAACCTAACTCTGTGTTCAGTTACCTCTCATGAAGGACTGTTAAAATCACCTTTTCCAAATACATGTACATGAGTTTTATCAGTACCAAGATGTTTGAATATCGAGAATGAAATACAAGGGTCACAAGTTTGAGCAGATGCTCTGTCAGATCCAATTACTAATAGGCATCTTCAGATTTGGCATTATGCCAAGGTCATTTGTTGTAGTGGTTTCTCTGAAGCATGTTTAAGAATGGGGGAATAAATTCTGCTGCCAGGTTAGGAGAGTTTATGTACCGTTCTAGTAAAACCGTAAATATTCCTGTAGGAGTTATCAGCATGTGAAATTAGTGGCAATGACAGTTATTTATACATATATAGATAGTATCAGGATTCCCTCTGGTTTAAAAGTTTGGCAAAACTACCAAAAATGTCTGTAAAAAGTGTTATTTTGAAATATTTTTGTCACCAAAACTGAAAAATTGTTGGCGAATGTGTGTTTTTGATGCATCGGTGAATGACAGAGGGAACCCTGACTGTAACTATTTCTATGTTAAAGCATTGCAGGTTTAATTTTGTTTTATGTAGAAACAAGGATGTCACTCTAAATGCTACATTTGGTCCTTGTGTTAGTCTGCTTTAAGCGAAGTCTTGCATTAAATTACTGAAACAGTTGATGTGAAGGACAGTTTGGTGTTCAGATGCTATCGTGTTAAGCGTAGAAATTAGAAAGTTTTTCTATTTCAAATGGATACATCTAACAAGTTTGATAAGTGCTGCGTACAATTTCTTATAAAAGGGCCATAGTATGGCATCCTTATGAGTGATCTGCAAGTTCCTATGTACATTCCAGATATTTTCAGAAAGGACCATAATGTAACATAACATTCTGATAAATTTCCTGAAGTTTCTGTGTACATTCCGGAATTGTTTTTCTGATTACATTCAGTTACAATAGACTGTGTGATGGAAGAAAAGTGCTGTTTGTTGACTTTCAAAATTGTTACAGAAGTAAAATTCAGTATGAGCTTAACAGAGCATATCAAAGGAGTGTGAGGAGTTCTTTATTTCAAGACATAAAGACGTTATCTGATAGTTACATCTCCTTCGAGTGGTATTGCATTCCAAATATTGTATACAACCATTAAGTTGTGATATGACCATGATAGGTATGAATAGGTAACAATGAGGAAAATGATGTTGCATGTATACTAAAAAGGCTTCTTTTTTCAGGTAAAGTCTGTATACAGATGTGTGACCGGTGTTTGCTGGGATTGTTGGTAACTTGATCAAACTGTAGATCACACTTGGGACTCATTATTTGAAATAGTTTTAAACAAACAGTATTTGTAACTTTAATGGCCAAAAACTGACCAAAACCAGTTTTGTGGCAGTTGCCAATTAACAGTGACGTTTAAGCTCACCTGACCTCAAGAGTTCTCATGGGGAACTATTGTGATCACGTTGTGTCTGTCACCATCGTCAACATTTTGCTATAGACGGCATTGCTTATGAAACCTTATCACCAAACTGTGTTGAGACGTAATAGCAATCATCTACTGCAAGGTCCTCTGTCAGGATTTGCCATGGCAACAAATGGAGAAACTTCAAAATCTCCTCAAATACTGCTAGCCAAATTTCAGACTTAAACACAAAAATGATTGTTCAAGGATTTCCTCCACAAAATTTGTCTCGAAAAAGGTTTGGTTAGTTTTATCACTATTGGCTATTGTGGAAGATTAAGAAATCATCTTTAAATAATCTTCTGGTCTGATTTTGAAATTATTTTAACCATTGTTTCGTGGTAGACATTCCAACAAACTTTTAACAAGTTTTCTCAAAAAGATAAATCTGACTTTGAAATAATTTTCTAGGACTGTCTCTCATGTGACGTTTCACTTTATTCCTTCAAGGCATGTTGGTTATCTTAAAAGGCATGTTGGTTTTCTTAATTGGCATGTTGGTTTGTTAAAATAAAATTGGCTGTGTGGGGTTGGAGCTCTGTTAACTTTATGTCTGTGTAGTGACATCTTCTCATAAAATGACTGCTCAGCCTTTTATATACATGTACCGGTACATGTAACTTCATCACAATGATTCCTCTGTGACTCTATGAAAATTTTCAAGACAAGCTGATTTGTCGAAAACAGGGGTGACAGAAAGCCTTGCTGATTTCCCTATATGTCTATGAACGAATAAAATTGTTTATAGTCCTGGCCGACCAAGTCTGTGAGTCTATATAGGAAATTAAAGATCTTTACATGAGGCCACATACTTTAATGTAGTCTATTTTTGGGATCTCTGTCATTTTGACATTGCCATTAAAAGCAATGGTGTTTAGGTGAGCAGTATAAAGACCATCATGGTCATCTTGTTTCACATGTTGTAATACTTTGTCTTCACATAGTTAACAAATGCTGGTGAAAAATCAAAACATTTATGTATAACCTATGCTTGTTTAGTGTCTAAGATGCACCTTCTTGGTCGTATGTCACTGCAATGACATTTCACCTCTTTTATATAAATCCTTATCATTGGGTCCAGTCAACTGACAACATACATTCCATTAAAACAGTTTTTTTTTGTTACTTGCTGAACTGTAACACGAACTTCAATTGAGCTCATATTGTTTATGAATTGGTTATGATTGTTTGAGTGTAAGTGCTGGTGTTTGGCCTGATCGGGCTTGTTATAGATATACCTGTTATATGTTTCAACTGAACAGATGTTAAACTCCTGTAGAATTATTCTGAAGATCAATAAAATCCCTAAGAAATCCAATGTTTTGAATTCTTTTTAGCTCATTTGTGGCAAATGTTTGAATGAATTGTTTTGGAGAAGATCTTACCTGCTCACCAAAGTGAGTTGCAAGTTTGATCACTCAGCTTCGGGAATTTACAATAGCCAGTCATAGAGACTTCATTAATTTCATCCAATAGGAAATTGCTACAGAATGTGTCCATCTCTTTGTGACATGTATTATTGATACAGCTCTGTCATGTGTTGCCACTTCATCTTACTCTGGTTCAACAACGGACGAGAACAGACTTTAATATGTCCAGAATACTAAGAAGTATAAGGGTCTATATTGAAATCGGGCTTGTACGTCAGTCTGTCTGTCTGCAGACAAAATTTGCCCTAACTATTTGTCGGCGACTATTATACTGAATTCAATAAAATCAGGTTATAGCTATGTAAGTGAAGCATCAGGCTGGGCAGAACGTAATTATTGGTAAGAGTTGCAAAATGTGTGCATATTTAATTGGTAAAATTTCTAGTAATTTATGCAGGACATATAACACTATAGCTACACTTAACAAGCGCAGTAGCGGCAAAATGCTCAGAAGATACACCTCACAAAAAAGGCTTGCGAAGCCAAATTTAATACTAAATTATCTTGGCAATTAGTTAGAATGCATATTTATTTTACGGGTAGCCGTTGTCTATGAAATTGTGTGATATATATAGTAGACCACAGAAAGTAAATTGTTTTTTTATTCAATCTTCAACAATATTCCACCAATTATACATCATTTATGCCGTTGTTAAATTGTATTTCTGTTTGTCTCAGAGAACACGGTTAAAACGTGCAGGTCGGATTTTGAACTAAAAAGCGAGCAAAGTTGCGAACACCTGTACCAGTAATGACATCAGCCACGATTTATTCGTGCAATCTCAGTACAAACTAGGTATGGCAGAGCGATGAATTGTGCTTGTAAATGATCAAGGTAGGTGGCAATTTATAACAATATTAATTATATTTCAATGGTTACAGTTGGAAAAACAATCAAAATCAACCTGTATCTACATAAGGAGTTAGTTACCTAGCTTACATTATAATTAGTTTTAACGTTCTCAGCACATCACGACTTTCAAGAGGGGGCCATCTAATTACTGCTATGTGGTACTGCGCTAGTTTCTGGTTGTTTTCATCAATAAATAATACAGGGGTTGGGAATCGCCATGCTCAGTCATCATCTAGCTGATGTCTGGACTTTGGATCGAACCAGCAATCCACGAATTGACATTCCAGTGACCTAGGTCACCGCTTCTCAACTTGGTCCTAATATAAAGGACCCAGTTCTCTAGTATACATTCAATTTGGTACATATTTTCTTGGATTTGCTTCCGACCAGAATCATCCAGTAGTAGCATCCCGTTACAACTCTGTTACAGCGGATGTTACGTGTCTCTACGTCATCACTCGGCGTCGGTTTCAGTCCGATTTCGCCGAGACGTAACTTTCGTTGTTACGTAGTTTTACGTGATGAAAGTTGCACTAAATATGATTTGCACCTGAAACAAGTCATTTTGTAACTTTGCTTCGACAATTAATGCTTTCGGAATTTCTGTAGATCTAACATTAAAGAGTATGTAAATATGGACGCTCACGTTAACGTATTCAAAAATTAAGAAATAAACAAGCCTGCTAAAATACCAATGATAAGGCATGTATGATCACAATCGGCTAAACTTTATTGTACGCAAGTTGACACACTAAAAAATGTAGTTTAGCACTGACGACAGATCGAGGAATATCTGTGTGAATTAAATGTCGCATCTTGATAAAAGTTCAGCAGGAAGCGCACTACATGCACAAAACATAATCTGTACATCAGGTAATCTGAAGTGTATAATATCTTACAATTTTTCATGCTTTTATGAGATAATACTGACATTTTGTCCATTGGAAAGAAACCGTAACAAATTGTTTACAGTCAGTAACCGATGTCGACGGACAGTGAAGACTAACTCCTATTGTAACAGGGTTTTAACGGGGTGAGTAGGCCCTGGCTTATGAAGCGCAACTGCCCCCAATCCTACCAATTACAGACAAAGATTACCCTTTTATCAATTTCACAAACAATAGTTCTACTTTTTTGTTAAAATCCGCCCTCGTGCAAAACTGCACTTGAGCATTATAATCGAATTATGTTCTTCAACTGGGGTTATATAATTTAAACTTTGTGACCGTTGTCCAAGACGATAAATGCATGTATGCATGAAAAATCCAAAAAGTGTTTTTATACGAGTTGCGATATACTACATATATAGTAACCACTCTTTGGTGCTTACTTACTGTTAAAATGTATCCTCTTTTCATTTTGTTTAAACCGATGTTTGTTTGGTCTGAAATGAATTAAGCAATTGGCCATGTCATGTACTCTAGAAAGGTAATGCAGTCTTTGCACGAGGAAAAAGACTACAGTAGAACTGTTGTATACGGCCATCTTATTTAATAGTCTATCGTTGGTCGGCTTCGGGCAGCTGTTGTCTAAGAGGTCAGGTTTAAAACTGGGTCATATAAGGTCAATGGTACTCGGGTAAGCGATAGAGGGCCATCATGGTCCTCTTGGTATCTGAATATTGTGTAACTAAATAGACATTATTTGTTTTCATTTTCAAGTGCCCCAAAGTGGTCCTTTCTGATAACACCTTTGTTATGCGGCACACAGAAAATAACAAAAATTGCTCGATTTTTATATTCTTATTTCAATATATTTTAATGCTACATAAAAAATTATTTGTCTTCTGAATCCATCTTCTGCTGTAACTGAGCGAGAGCCGCTAGACGCTTGTCTCTCCAGCTTCTACGAGCCTGTAACGTATCCATAGGAACCAGACGCTCCATTTCCGACTGAATCTGGTCGAGCACTGGTCCGGAAAACTTGTCAGGCTCTCGAAATGTGGCCATGATTCCTTCGATCATCGTTGCGTATCGGTCTGCATAACTGTGCATGCCTGATATCAAAATGTATCATGGTAGATCATCAGAAAAATCTTTATTTACATATTTAATGCTGCTAGTCGGAGATATATTGTTTTATTACGTACTTAAATAACAAAACATTTTTGAAAGACACAAACCGTATTTTATTCACCTTGTTGTGAGAAGTTATCCTGTCAAAAGGCGGCATACGTTTGTAAATGTTATTTTAAATATCTGTATAATGTAAGGTCTTTTATTCCAAAACGAGATATCTCTCAAAAATCAAAGAGATATCTCGTTTTAATAGAGATATCTTTTTCACGCTAAGAGATATCTTTGTTTCACTTAAAGATATCATTGAGAGTTATATCTTCTACTTACACAGATATCTGTTTAACATCATTTCACATCTCTATTACACTGAGAGACATCTCTTTAGTATTGGGAGATATCTTTCAAAACAGGAGAGATATATCTATTGAAAGAAAGATATCTACTTTGCAGAGATCTCCGCTATTCAAGGAGATGTCTCCATGAAATCCCAGAGATATTTCTTTTTTATCAGATAGTAGAAGAGATATCAGAAATATATCTCATGAACTTTAAGAGATATCTCTTCTACTTACAGAGATATCTGTTTAACATCATTTGAGAGATATCTTTCTATCATTTTAGAGATATCTTTCAAAGTTACAGAGATATCTCTCAAAATTTAAGAGATATCTTTTTATTTTTAACATGTATCTCTTTTTCATAGATATCTTTTATAGTAGGAGAGATATCTCTATACGGCAGAGAGATATCTCTATTACATCACTGATGAAAGAAACATATCTCCTTATTTACAGAAATATCTCTGACTTTAAGAGATATCTCCCTATATTTTGGGAGGTATCTGTATGAAATCAGAGATATATCTTTTTTGATTTTATAGTAGATTGGCTTACAATGTACTTGTAAAGTGAATAATGTCTTGTATTCTAACTAACCATCGGCATTAAGGTAGGCGGTTTCTATTGGCCCCATGAAGGCGTATCTTCTCCCAAGTCCTGCACTCATAACCTTGTCTAGGCCTTCTACGTCTATTATACCATCCTGAAATCATCAAGAAGGCATCCTTATCATGTTATCAATGGTGACTGGTGTAGATTATGGGGTGGAACCACCACCCCACACCCCATAACCTATTATATTTATAAAAAAAATCTTTTTTTGCATACGTCACCTGGGGAACAATTGTTTTTTTTTTCCAAATGAAGTGCGAAAATTTGAGATTAGTTATATCATTTATAAAACATGATAAATTGATTTATTTACCTTGATAAGCCTCCAGCTTTCCTTGAAGATAGAATACTGAATCCTGTTCAGAACGAATCCATCAATTTCCTTTTTAAGCACGACTGGAACCTGGCCGATTTTTTCCATAATAGCTTTTGTTTTCGGAACTACGTCTGAATCCACCCATGGACTAGGAACCAGTTCGACTAATGGTGCGTAAAATGGAGGATTTGTCTGTAATAGAGTGACATTAGTACCTTGGACCGACCGGCGACATTGGCCCTTGATTCCTAACATTGCTTTTTTCAATCAAATGGTACATAATTATTATAAATATTTAATGGAATGTTCTCGCGTTGACGGTTTTTTGTGAAGAACTGACACAAATATTACAGACGTGTATACGTCTACGTCGTTCTAGGTTAAAAAGAACACATTCCTCTCATTATTGTATCCGTAAACTCGTTCTAACTATCTAATTTAATGCAACCAGATTCAGCAATTTCTGAATACAGAAAGATTCATTGGCGTGTTATAACATTTACGGAAAACTAAATACTAGTGAAAATAGTAGTACATTAAAATAAGTTTGTTTACAGGGTTAGTTGTGAGAATATTACCGGATGAGCGACGATGAATCTGTTCTTATGCTGAATATTTGCTGCCAATTTGGACGGCAGCAGAGCGCTGGCGGAAGTTGCTAATATGCTCGAATCGGTCATTATTTTGTCTACCTTGGAATAGATTGCTGTCTTTAACTCTATACGCTCCGGTGCACATTCCTGGAAATAAACCAATAATGAATAGTCCAGCAACAGCAAAGAGGACGTGGCTCGCATGTTCTCTTGCTTCTTTGTAGCTCAATCGTGATGAAATAGAGTGGACATTAGCCACGAAATGTTAACTTATTGCCATTAAAATCACTGGATTATGTTGATTCTCTCTAATGTTTCTGATCGGAGACCATTGTAAAATTTGATTGAAAGTGAGACGACACTTCTGTCCAATTACTAAATTAGTATAACAACTTTGGAGGACTTTCTTTGTTTTTTATAAATACCTACATGTATATAAACTGCGTTCTTCACACACTCTTCTAAACTGTTTGTTGTACGTATATTGGCAAACTGGTTTTTAGCAGATAGTGATCCCCGGAGTAGCTGGAGCCCCTCAAGTTCTTTGATCTGAGTTTGTATATCCTCCATTGCTCTGGACAGTTGCGTCTCCTCGATGTCATACATCCATACTTCATAATCGGCCGCAGCAAACAGCATAGCAAAGCTACGCCCTATAAGACCGCTGTGACAATAACAAGACAAAAGTTGAAATAGAGAAAAGTGCGAGTCTAATTTCTGTATAATACTGTTGAATCCAAAGGCGATAGGCACGTTAATTTTTGTTAACATAGTATAATAACTATATCTATGTTAAAAAAGATCAAACATGCCTAGTCCCTTTGGTTGAATCGAAAGGTCTCAAAGTAGTTGACAGAGAGAAATCTTATTTCGCATGTCTGGACAATCACGTGAAATTAAACAGTCCTTTAGTTGATATTGATATGGTAAGCTGTTTTAGAATGTGCATTGTATTTAGGGAGAAGTAATTTACGAATGTTTTAATTAGTCAATGGTATAAATAAATAAATGAATTACTACATACCTGCCTATAATACCAACTTTTTCTTTGTTCGTTGTCATTGGTATAGATGTAAAGCTACGTTAGTTGATGGTTTTTGAAGAAGATCTGTAAGACTTTTATCTTTCTATCATTGACCTGCTTTCTTATCTTTGAGGCCAAAGACCGTGTTTCTTGACCATCATATCCTTTGTTTAAGTGTAACGTTTGTACAAGAGTTTTTTTTGTAGAAAGAGTTCTATACTGTTAAGAGTGCATATCCGCTGCCTTAAACGAGTGTCTGTGTTTAAAACCGGAGTGTGCGCCCTGTGCACAATAGAACCTAAAGTTTCAGTTCTCTGAATCCACAACCACATAGAATGTAACTGCATTTTGAACCGCAGGTGTTCGGAGTAAACATTTGTGAAATATTTAAGAACCCAAAAGTAACATAACAAATACATATGCACCCCGACTTCTGTATTATATACAAGTGTAAGCACATAAATTAAATGTGGTGAGAATCTGTTAAATAAAGATGGGCGGACCATAAAACAAACGGTAGCATTTGTAATCCCTTAAAGTTGTAACTGACTTGCTATTACGAGAGGGAAAATGTACATAGAAGAATCTAATATATATGCAAGTAAAATTCGATAACCCGACTTTCGTGATTTAGCAGTTATTAGTATGCATGGTCATCAAACACTTAACCAACTTGTAGAAAATAACAATAGATTATAATGATAATAATAAAATCTTTATTTCAAGAAGGTAGCACAAATAGACATTTATGCAAATTTATATATATACATCACAATCTCATTATGACCTTCCATAAATTACAAACACTCATACATACGTTCACAAAAATGCACACATGCAGATACAAACACACTCTCACAGTCACACACTACACTTGTTTTATACAAAACCCATACAAATTTCTTACGAATAAGGGTTTAATTTTGATTATAAACAACGTGACGAATGTGCACTGGAATGTACGGAAACATATATTGACCCCCTTAATATATATAAATTAAGTTAGTAAAAAACATTTTTTTTCTATTTTGAGCCTATATATAAGTTTCAAATTATTTACCGTTCTAAGAACGAGTATACAAAGTTCTAATTTACTATAGTTAATTTGTGTTTAAATTAGGAAATATGTTTTTATCAGTCATTCATACTCTTTTTATCAATTTTATTGTAGAAGATCTACATTGTGAAAAGTTATGATTCATTTATGCTGAAATGTATGTAAACTTAAAAGTGGAGGAAGTTAAAAGTGAGGGAGAAATATTTCTTTGTGTTTTCTGTCACTTTTATTTTGGCAGGAAATATTTAACACATTAGTTTAGTACAATGTGTCAAATATTTGTCATTTACTTATTCCCAAAATTTATATTTGCTGACGAAAAATATCACCAACTGCAATACATGATCTTTGTAACATTCATCTACAATAAAATAACAACCAGCACAAATATCTCGTAGTTTCCCTTATGTTATACTTCAACAAGTTATTTAGTCAGAAGTATTTGATGACATACATATAATACACACGTATCTTGATAACTTAAGCAAATGAAGAAAATATATAAAGGGGGTCAATATACGTTTCCGTAGGAATGTTATTCCAAATGTGTACTGCAGCATATGAAAAGGACGATTTTAATATATTTGTTTTATGTTTATGTAAAGACAGGTTATTGTAATTAATGGATCTAAGATTGTAGACTTCATTGTTGGAAAGGTTAACAAGTTACATATATATTGGCACTAGTTTGTTTTTTAGTTTTATAAATAACAAGCGCAGTGTGATATTTAATTCTATTCGAAAAACTAAGCATGCATGTCTCTTTTATGTGCCAGTTTATATAATTTCGTTTAATTGCTTAATATTTGTGATTCTGGTTCAATCGCTCCAAAAAACGGCACAGTACTCCATGATAGATAATATGTTTGGTTTGTAGAACATAAATTTCATTTCATCAGAAAGATATTAGTTAAATCTTATGAATAGAACAAGTTTGAATTCATTTTAGCGATAACTCTATTCACTTGTTGTTTCCATGGCAGTCTGTTGTCTACATAACAACGAGGACATTTTGTACATTACCATTTTATATAGATGTATTTTCAATTATAAGATGTGATTTATAGTCTGGATTTTTAGCGACTTCTGCTTGGAGCAGAAAGAAATAATCATACGTTTAGTTTTAACTGGATTAAGTGCCATAGCACTTTGTATAGAATCAACATTATGTTGCAAAATACTTTGAATTTCTTTCAGATCATAATCACTTTTATGTAATGTTCAGTCGTCTGCGTATAGATCTGCTTTAATATTCGAGACGATCAAAGCTAAATCATTGATGTAGAGAAGGAATAATAGAGGGCCAGGTATCGAACCTTGAGGTACCCCTGAAGTAACATAGAGATTATCGGATGACTTATTTCCACATTTAATTAATTGCTGTCTCTTAGAAAGATATGTTTTGAAGAAAAGTATAGTATCAGTGAAATGGTACATCATTAACTTTTGTAATAAAATATTGTGGTCAACTAAATCGAACGCTTTGCGTAGGTCTAAAAATACAGCACCAACATATTTGCCAGAGTCTGTATATATTTGAGCCAGGTGTCAATTAAAAGAATAAGAGGTGTTTGGCAGGAATTGTTTTGGCCAAAACCAGTGATTTTCATGAATAATATTAGATGTTTCGAAGTATTTCTGAATCTGTATAGAAATATTTTTCAAATATTGTTGTGATAGTTGGTAAAATAGAGATAGGCCTGTAATTATTAAGATCTTTTTGTCACCCTCTTTGAATAAGGGAACAATACATGCATCTTTAAGTGAGTCACGGAAAATACATTGATCTACATTTTTGTATGCATTAATTGATTATGAATGTAATAGGTGATATGATGTGGTCTTCACAGTATTTCAATAGTTTGGGCCTATGCCATCTAATACTGCAGAGTTATTTAAATTCAAAGTTTTTACTTTTTTATTGACTTCATAAATAGTTATGTGCTTAACTGAGAACTACGTTTAATTATTGGTGCATGTTTAGACAAAACTGTATTTAATATTTTGTAGAGTGTTTTACGGGAATCATTTGGACTACTGCAAATTTCGACCTGATTTAAGTTCGCTTTAAATAATATAGCATGTACGATCACACTTAATCGGCTAAACTATATTGTTTGCGAGTTACATCCGATTAGAAGACACGCTAAAAGCTGTGTTTTAGCACTGTCGTCAGATCGGTGAATTAACTGAATATCTGTGTGAATCAAATGTCGCATCTTGATAAAAGTTTAGCAGTAAGCCAAGTCAGGTTAAGTCGAGTCTCTTTATTACACTTATTTCGTGTTATACATGCATAAATTAGGCTACATATACAATTCAATATATGAGGCTCCTAGTAATCCAAACAATTTACATATTGATGTTACACTGTAGTACAAATGTTTAACATAACGGAAATGTCATAATTTTAATCAATAGCCTAAATATGCCGAAATATGCAAACTACTATGATATGCACAAAACACAATCGGTACAAAAGGTAATCTTAAGTGTATCATATCTTATCATTTTTCATGCTTTTATGAGATAATATTGGCATTTCGTTCATTTTTGACTCCTCAATGGATAGAAACCGTAACAAATCGTTTACAGTCTGTAACCGACGTAACTCCCATTGTAACAGAGTTTTAACGGGATGAGTAGACCCTAGTCTATAAACCGCACTGCCCCAAGCCTACCAATTACAGACAGAGATTGCCGTTTAATAAATTCCATATACAATAGTGCTACTTTTTTACTCCGCCTTCCTTGTGTAAATTAAAACTGTTGTATTCCAATTTTAGCACTTAAATCAATTACCCATGTGATACGTATAGGATAGATCACTCGTAGCCGTTGTCTATGTAATTTGGAGCCGAGCGCAGCGAGACGACAAATTACATAGACAACGGCTACGAGTGATCTATCTGACTTAGACCACAGATAGTAGATTGTTTGTTTTTCAGTCTTCTACAATATAACACCAACTACCTCATTTATTCCGTTGTGACTAACAAGCAACTAAGGCGTTTTTCTGTTTGCCTCAAATAGCACGGTGAAATCATGCAGCTCGGATTTTGAAGTAAAAGGCGCGCAAAGCTGCGAACACCTGTACCAGTATTGACAATAGCCACGATTTATTCGTGCAATATATACAGTGTGCATAACCCACGTGACTTGCGACGTCATTTTTAGCTACTGCGCCAAGTAAAAGAGCTCCCGACTCGGAGTTTCAAAAGGCTGTAAGTATTTCATTTTTAGGTCTATTACTTTGAAATATAGCTTATTCTAAGCGGAAAACAGTCTTCTTTCCATAGATTATAATATATCCTTCACCAGTTTAGTCGTTTGGTCCCCAAAATGAGGCAAATGGTCAAATTTGAGAAATTTTGGGAGCTAATGTGACAAGTGTTCACACATTTTTGTAACCTAGCCCATAAATATGTACATAAACAATGTTTCTATCAGTGAACGAGAGTTCACGAGGATGATTAGCATCTGAAAAATGATTTAAAAATGACTTAAATGCAAAGAAAGCTAAATATTTGTTCTTTTGAAAATGGGCTACGGTGCAAGCAAATTTAGTAAGGGCTAATGCGACAAGTCACTTTTTAGGGTACGGTGCAAAAAATTAAACAATTTATGTTGAAAAACGACAGAAATTTGAAAGAAAAATATATATATCAGAATTGTTTAAGATAACTGCGGACCTTAGGACCAGAATTAAAGAAGTAGATGGAAAAGTACGAAATTCGGCCCAGGTAAAGATCTACATCTATATTTTCAAGAATTAAATTCTGTTTTTCTATTTAGCTTTAACATTCATATGGGGGCACCCGTTTTTCTAACGAAAATTGATCATTTTTCTATCATAATTTCAATAATATTTTGGCGATTTCAATTTTATCATTATTTCGACAACAACCTTTATTTGGTAGAAGCAATTTTAATGTGTCTCATGCATTACAAAACCAATATTTCTGCGAAAACAAATAGTCCGAAACCAAAAACGTAGTGAATTTGTTTCGTCAAAATTTACGGATTTTGACATATAGAGCGCATTATCCGAGAGGTCAAAGTTATTTTTATAGATTTATATTGTGTGCATCAGGTTGTGCTCTTAAAAATAATCGAATAAAAAAGGCACGTGTTCACGTTGGCTTTTTCCAAAAAATACCTTTTAAAATTACGATCAAATGCTAAAAACGCGCCATTGACAACGGCGTTATGCGTCGCTATTACAATGTGTTATGACAAACACTAAAATAGTTAATGCGTTTTTTTATTATTTATGCAGAAATTTTGTGGGACATATATGCGTTTAAACTCTTTCAACTGTATTTTTAAAGTAAATATAATCATTCTTCATAATGAAATTTGTACAAACGGCGTTTTTAGCAGTTTATATAACTAATCCCGATTTGAAACGTGTTAACATTTCCTCTTCAGTGTGACGAACGAAGGAAGGTTCTCCGGGTCCAAAAACGCACTTCAACACTTAAGACCGTTAGACAAAAAATTATGATATGTAGCGTATTTATAGTTGTTTAGTTTTTGAAAGTGTCTCGGGTCTTCGTCCGCACCCAAAGCCCCGGATCTGGAGACTAAGCTATATATCTGTCACTTCGAGCCCTGGACATATTTTTGTATTTTCTATATATTACTTTTCTTTAAAAAGTCATCTTTGACAAGATAACGCACCACTTTAAGAAGATAGATGACTGTTTGACATAATAACACGTCACTAAGACAAGATAACACAATACTTTAAGAAGAAAGCATGACTGTTTGACATAATAACATTGCACGTTGACAAGAACATAACACTTAAGAAGATGTAACGGTTCACTACCATTTGAGAAGATAGAAAACCACTTAAACAAGACAAGACACTCTGTTAACAAGACAAGTTGTAATGTATCAAAATAAGACAGCTGCGGCGTTCCATACTTCTGTAATATAAATCGCTATCCACTCATTAATTGTACAACAACTTTACTATATATTTTGATTTTACCGATGATGACTGGAATGTATAGCTTAAACGTTCAGGTTAAGTAATAATACTTGCAAATATTCAGTTTTATTTATGCTTTTGAAGTAATTAAATTTGAAATTTATTTTAAATTCAATATTACGTTAAAACCAAAATAACATAGATAGGTGTGATGCATTAGTTACGGATGGATGGCAGAGATGTAAATGTGCAGATTGGTGCTTTTTTCCATGCATATCCGGGATGATATTGATAACCATTTCGTCTTCAATGTGGCAAATGTTTCCTTAGGCAAATACAAGTGACTGTATCAATAACATATCCTTGTACGCCCGTTTGAATTTTACCTGTTTTCACAAAAAGAAGATTAGATCATTTTAGTCAAATAGTTCTGACATGAACAAGCCTTGAAATCAGTGTTTATACATCCATGACTGTTCAAAACGGTTCAAGCCTTGCTACCAAATATGATTATGTGAGAAATTTAACACACTAGCGGATCCAGGGGGTCGCACCCGGCGCGCGCCCCCTTAAAATTCCCAACCTTACATAAATGTCTGAGTATAAATTTTTATACTCTGTTTCCGAAAACGGTATCTTAAAAGTATCAAAAACACGTTTGAAATGCAGGAAAATGCACGAAATGGCACCCTCGAAAAAAATGTTCGGGCGACACAAAAGTTATAGTTATAGTTTTAAAAGGATAGATACCAACAATAAGTTTCAGAGTCTTCCGCATCTTATCGTGTGTTAGTTTATTTCATTTATCCACTCTTACATAAAACATATATCTAGAATAGCATACAATATATGCCAAAACAAGTATATGCCACAGGCCGTAAAGATCTAAATTAAAATTGCAGTTTGCATCGGACCGTAACAATTGATTTTGAAAGCAATAAGTGCATACGTTTTCTATCATCGGAGACCAGTGATATAGTGTAAAGTATTTGAGATTTTTGTTTTCATTTGTTTCTAATTTCGTGTAAATATACATGCAAATGAACATGAATAGTAAACACAAAAACGCATGCGTATAAAAGGCAAACTTTTTGATAGCAGTTAACGTAGTCTCTCCTCTTTCTAAAGTGACTTGTCGCATTAGCACTTACTAAATTTGCTTGCACCGTAGCCCATTTTCAAAAGAACAAATATTTAGCTTCTTTTGCATTTAAGTCATTTTTTAAATCATTTTTCAGATGCTAATTATCCTCGTGAACTCTCGTTCACTGATAGAAACATTGTTTATGTACATAGTAATGGGCTAGGTTACAAAATGTGTGAACACTTGTCACTTAGCTCCCAAGATTTCTCAAATTTGACCATTTGCCTCATTTTGGGGACCAAACGACTAAACTGGTGAAGGATAGATTATAATCTATGGAAAGAAGACTGTTTTCCCTTAGAAAAGCTATATTTCAAAATAACAGACCTAAAAATGAAATACTTACAGCCTTTTGAAACTCCGAGTCGGGAGCTTTTTACTTGGCGCAGTAGCTAAAAATGACGTCGCAAGTCACGTGGGTTATGCACACTGATATATATAATTATGTTATTTCAAACTTGATATGACAGAGCGATGAGTTGTTCTTGTAAATGGTCAAGGTAGGTGGCGATTTAAAACCATATATAATATTTTAAGTTTTATAGCTGGGAATACAGCAAAATGTAGCTGTATCTATCTAAGGAGTTACATGTAGTTGGCTGCCTGTCTAGATGGCTTACGTTATAATGGGTTTTAAGTTAACGTTTTCAGCAAAATCACGACTGTAAAGAGGTAGCCATCTAATCACCTCTGTTGCGTGGTATTAGTTCAGAATCTTTAGGATCAAGTCTCCGCAAGCCGCTGGCTGCTTTCCTATATAAATTATGCAGAGGCTGGAAATCACCATCAGCAAACCACGAATTGACATTCCAGTGGCTAAGTCACCGCTTCTCGGAAGTATGAATTGGTATATATTTTCTAGGATATATCATATTTGCTTCCGGTCAAACCCCTTCAGTAGATAGTAGGCCCTGACGTATAAATCGCAACTGCCAAAAGCGTATACCATTTTTATAAAGTTCTAGTTTAAACCGTCTTTCATGTGAAAAACTGCACCTGAGTATGTTCTTCAACTGGGGTTATATTAATTAAAGCAACACGATGTCGCATATCATACAACACAAAATGCTGTCCAAGAGGATAACTGCTTGTTTCGGGTGAACGATCCAAATACATTTCACTGAGCTGAGTGAGCACCAAAAGTGCTTTTTACGAGTTTGTGCGCCGCACAAATGAAAAGAGGTTATATTTTTTTACGGTACTCAGTATAAAAAAATATAACCTCTTTTCATTTGTTTTAAACCGAAAACAAACATTTGTCTGGCCTCAAATTATCCCCAATTTTACTAGGACATTATTCAATTGTCCTTGCTACACTAGAAAGGTCATGCACACTTTGCACGAGGAAAACGATTTGAAATAGACAACAGTGGACTGTTGTATATGGGATTTATCAAACGGCAATCTTAGCCTGTGATTGGCCGGCTACGGGCAGCTGTTGTCTAAACTAAAAAAGGTTATGAACACGTTGCACGAGGAAAATGATTCGAAATAGACAACAGTAGATATGTTGTATACAGCTATCTTAGTCTGTGATTGGCCGGCTTCGTGCTACTCTAGAAAGGTAATGCACTCTTTGCACGAGGAAAAAGACTACAGTAGAACTGTTGTATACGGCCATCTTATTTAATAGTCTATCGTTGGTCGGCCACAGGCAGGTGTTGTCTAAGAGGTCAGGTTCAAAACTGGGTCACATAGGGTCAATGGTACTCGCATAAGCGATAGAGGGCCATCATGGTCCTCTTGGTATCTGAATATTGTATAACTAAATAGACATTAATTTGTTTATAATTCTAAGTGGTCCTTTCTGCTTACATCCTTGTTAAGCATTACAGAAAATGCTCGATATTTATATTCTTTCTTCAATGCAGTTTAGTGCTACATAAAAATTATTTGTCTTCTGAATCCATCTTCTGCTGTAACTGAGCGAGCGCCGCTAGACGCTTGTCTCTCCAGCTTCTACGAGCTTGCAACGTGTCCATGGGAACCAGACGCTCCATTTCCGATTGCATCTGGTCGAGCACTGGTCCGGAAAACTTGTCAGGCTCTCGAAATGTGGCCATGATTCCTTCGATCATCGTTGCGTATCGGTCTGCATAACTGTGCATGCCTGATATCAAAATGTTTCATGATAGATCATCAGAAGATTTAATGCATCTATTTTCCTACATACAAACTAATATAGTGCATATGAGCTAGTCAGCAATATATTGTTTATTTACGTACTTAAGTTACAAAACATTTTTGAAATACAAAAGAGCTTTATTCCCTTTCCTGCGAGAAGTTATCCTGTCAAAACTGTGTACTTATAAAAGAGAATATTGTCTTGTATTCGAACTTCATTACCATCGGCATTGAGGTAGGCGGTTTCTATTGGCCCCATAAATGCGTATCTTCTCCCAAGTCCTGCACTCATTAACTTATCTAGGCCTTCTACGTCTATTATACCATCCTGAAATCACCAAGCAGACATCTGTAGATTATGGAAATGGGTAGTTATATCATTTAGGAAACATGATACTAGTAAATATATTTATTTACCTTGATAAGCCTCCAGCTTTCCATGAAGATAGCATACTGAATCCTGTTCAGGACGAATCCATCAATTTCCTTTTTAAGCACGACTGGAACCTGGCCGATTTTTTCCATAATAGCTTTTGTTTTCGGAACTACGTCTGAATCCACCCATGGACTAGGAACCAGTTCGACTGATGGTGCGTAAAATGGAGGATTTGTCTGTAATAGAGTGACATTATAGTACCTTGGACCGAGAAAGATATCTGACCGGCGACATTGGCCCTTGATTCCTAACATTGCTTTTTCAATAGAATGTCATTATTGTATCCGTCAACTCGTTTCGCATTTTTATAAAAAGTGCAACCGGATGTAGCAATTTCTGAATAAAGAAAGATTCATACGCGTATTTAAAATTTACGGAAAACTAGAAAATAGTGAAAAAAACTTACTCTAAAATAAGTTTGTTTACAGGGTTAGTTGTGAGAATATTACCGGTTGAGCGACGATGAATCTGTTCTTATGCTGAATATTTGCTGCCAATTTGGACGGCAGCAGAGCGCTGGTGGAAGTTGCTAATATGCTCGAATCGGTCATTATTTTGTCCACCTTGGAATATATTGCTGTCTTTAACTCTATACGCTCCGGTGCACATTCCTGGAAATAAACCAATAATGAATGGTCGACGTGGCTAACACGTTCGCCTGCTTCTTTATAGCTCAATCGTGATGAAATAGAGTGGACATTAGCCACGAAAGGTCAACTTATCGCCACTAACACCATTGGGTCATATTGATTCGCTTTAATGTTTTTGACTGGAGACCATTGTAAATTTGATTGAAAGCCACACGTGTGACACGTCTGTCCAATTACTAAATTAGTAACTAAATAACAAAATTGGATGACTTTCTTTGTATTTTATAAATACCTACATTTATATAAACTGCGTTCTTCACACACTCTTCTAAACTGTTTGTTGTACGTATATTGGCAAACTGGTTTTTAGCAGATAGTGATCCCCGGAGTAGCTTGAGCACCTCAAGTTCTTTGATCTGAGTTTGTATATCCTCCATTGCTCTGGACAGTTGCATCTCCTCGATGTCATACATCCATACTTCATAATCGGCCGCAGCAAACAACATAGCAAAGCTACGCCCTATAAGACCGCTGTGACAATATTAACAAGACAAAAGTTGATATAGAAAAAGAAACAATTTAATTTACTTCTTGGAGTCTAATTTCTGGATCATACTGTTGAATCCAAAGGGGATAGGCAAGTTATAATTTTTTTTATAATAGTCTATAACTATGTTAAACAATTCAAACATGCCTAGTCCCTTTGGTTGAATTGAAAGGTCTCAAAGTAGTTGACAGAGAAAAAAAAATTATTTTGCATGTCTGGACAATAATGTTAATTGATATGTCCTTTAGTTGATATGAAAATGGTAAGCTGTTTTAAAATGTCCATTGTATTTTGAGAGAAGGAATTTACGAATGTTTTAATTAGTCCTAAGTATTATTTCATACCTGCCTATAATACCAACTTTTTCTTTTTTCGTTGTCATTATTATCAGTAAATATACACGGTCATCAAACACTGAACAAATCCGTCACCTTGTAGAAAGTTACAATAGATAGAACGAGCACAATCATGCGTTTGTAGATAATAATAATAAAAAATCTTTATTCCAAGAAGGTAGCACAAATAGACATTTATACAAATTTGTATAAACATCACAATATAATCTCATTGTGACCTTCCATAAATTACATACAAACACTAGTGCAAAATACATACGTTCACAAAAATGCACACATGCATACACACGCACACTCTGACGGTTACACAACACATATGTAATTGTTTTTTTTTATACAAAACCCATGCAAATTATAAAGTAAATTTCTTATGAATAAGTCTCCAACTTATAACTGACAGACACTCATAAAAATAGCATCATACGAAAATAAATATATTTACAAATCAACCTCATTTTAAACTGAATGTGTTACTTGATTTTTAATATATTTGTTTTATGTTTAGGCAAAACAGGTTATTGTAATTAATGGATCTATAGAAAGACTGTAGACTCCATTGCCGGAAAGGGTTAACAAGTTACATATATCGTTTAGTATATATTAGCGCTAGTGTTTTTTTGTAGTTTTATATAAACAATAAGTGCAATGTGATATTTAATTCTTTTTGAATAGCTAAGCATGCATGGCTCTTTTATGTGCAAAATTTGTCCGTTTCTTATTACAATACGTTCAATTCTGTTCTGTTTTATCTATTTGTGATACTTTGATATTGTGATAGAACGCGCACAATCATGATTTTCTTAACGTACGTGTTTGCAGCTGTTGAATTTACTTTTTTTTCAACATATTTCACCCCTCCCTTCTTGATGTCGAAATTTACCGTATATCTTTCTAAACATAATTATCCCTCACTCCCTCAACCCTACTGCACCTAGACCAACGATGTTTTAATGGATACACGAGGGCGAGCATTGTTTCCAAAATAATCTCGATGGGTACATTTGCTGATTTCGTATCTTTTAATCTAATCCAATCAGACGGCTAAAATGCCATCCGTGGGGATAAAAAATTAGTCGATAACTTCCTCCACCAAATCGTGTCCCCCGAATATTAAAGATTTCACTGCACTCCTTATTCATCACAGAAAAGGATTGCCATAACCGTACATGCATGCATACGGTCGTACATTAGAATTGTTTGGCCTTTGAGAGCCTGGTAAAATCTCCAGTCTTACGTCCTGCTGCTAATTTTATTACATGTATAACACATGTACTGTGATTTATTGGATAACACATTGCATCACAGTTTCCTTTCACTTTTCCTGTACAGAAAACAATTGCGGTCGTGTAAGTATTTCATGTGAACGTGAAATAGTTTTGAAAAATAAAGACGCATTTATCCCAAGATTCCCAAAGCTAATGGCGGGACAAAACTACTTATTTTCTGTCACAGACTGCTACTGTTTGATCATGAGCCGGGCTGTGTCGGTATACTTATATCTAATGAAGACTGATAATTTGCCAAGATAGCATTTCATTCATATGTTGACCAATCAAAAGGGCTATAACTCTTAATGTATTTTGAGGGCTTAACAGTTATCTCTTAAAACTCCTTAAACATACTCCCATCCTGGCAAACATACTCCCATCCTGGCAAAGTTCATGTCTTCTGAAGATACACGAATACATGACTTGGGGTAAACGAGTTTCAGTGATTACCATATCTGTTGTTGTGTACAGAACACGTAAATTGTGTTACCTTCACAATTTCTATCGATTACATGAAGTTTGTCAGGGCATTTTGGCAGCTCACTTCAGTCTATAGCATCATGTACCAGGTCCTTTGCAAAATCTGTATTATGAATCAAAACGCATATGTAAGTTCATTTACAAAATGAAAATATTGTGTATCGGAGATATAAATTTTTTAGCTCTTAGGATGGATGACAGTCCGTCGTCCGTCAGCATTTTGCTTCAGACGACATCTCGTGTGAAACCACTGGGCCTATGTTGATGAAACTTGGCAGGGATGTTCCTTGCATGAAGCTCTACCAAAATTGTTCAAAGAATGCCATTCCATGCAGAACACTGATTGCTATGGCAACAAATAGGATTTTTTTTTTAATCTTCTTTGAAACCACAAGGCCTAAAGCTTAGATATTTGGCATATAGCATTGCCTAGTGGACCTCTACCAAAATTGCTCAAAGCATGACCCCTGGTTTAAATTGACCACCCGGGGTGTCACTTGATTTAACATAGGTTTCTATAGGATAAACTTTAAAAATATTCTTCTCCAAAACCACAATGCCTAGAGCTAAGATATTTAGTATATATCATTGTCTAGAGGACCTCTACCAAGTTTGTTAAATCATGCTGGCCCCGCTTAGGGGGTCACTTTTTTACATAGACGTATATAGGAGAACCTTTAAAGTATTCTCCTGCAAAACCACAAGGTTTAGAGCCTAGATATTTAGTAGGTCTAGAGCCTAAATATTTAGTATGTAACAGTATCTAGTGGACCTCTTCAAAGTGTGTTCAAATCACATGCCCCCAGGGTCAAAATTTACCCTGCCCAGGAGGTCGTTTGGTAAAAAAAAATCTCAAAATCTTCTTTTCTAAAACTACAAGGCCTAGAGCTTTAATATTTGGTATGTTACATTGTCTAGTGATTTTCCATCTACTTTGTTCAAATCATGTCTCTGGGGTCAAAATTGACCACACACACTTGTACTCTGGTGAGTGATATAGGGTCATCATGGCCCTCTGATTTAATGTTGTAAATAGTTTCATACTTTTGTGCAGGTCATTCAGTCCTTTACTTCAGAATCTAGCTAGATCCAAACCAAAAGTTGCTTGGCTTTCTTAAGAGGATTTGGGTTAGGGAGGAGTGGGAGACGACGTTAATGCTACTTTAAAGCAGCCACGCAGTTGGTTCAACAGTGGAAACTAGAGCTATCACTAAATGTGATTAATACCCCCAAAAGGATTGCTTTATAAACTGAAGAAGTTCGTAGTAACATAATACCTTGCAAACAAACTAAAAAGAGATATTGTTCTTAGAAGTTCCTCTCATTGTGCTTGACCATTGTATGAAGTTGTATTGAATTCCAACTTGGAGTTTTCGAAAAAATGCTCCAGACAGGGAAAAGTAACAAAGGGCAATAACACTGTAATTAGTCAAGATGGAGTTATGGTTCCTGTGCACTGCACTCCCTCTCACTGTGCTTGACCATTGTATGAAGTTGTATTCAATTCAAACCAGAAGTTTTCAAGTTATGCTCCGGACAAGGAAAAGTAACAAAGGGTAATAACTCTGTAATGAGTCAAGATGGAGTTATGGTTCCTGTGCACTGCACTTCCTCTAAATGTACTTGACCATTGTATGAGGTTGTACTGAATTCCAACTAGTAGTTTTCAAGTTATGCTTCGGACAAGGAAAAGTAACAAAGGGCAATAACTCAGTAAATATTCAAGATAGAGTTATAGTTATTGTACACTGCACTTCCTCTGAGTGTGCTTGATCATTGTATGAAGTTGTATTGAATTCCAACCAGTAGTTTTCAAGTTATGCTCCGGACAAGGAAAAGTAACAAAGGGCAATAACTCTGTAATGAGTCAAGATGGAGTTATGGTTCCTGTGCACTGCACTTCCTCTAAATGTACTTGATCATTGTATGAAGTTGTATTGAATTCCAACTAGTAGTTTTCAAGTTATGCTCCGGACAAGGAAAAGTAACAAAGGGCAATAACTCTGTAATTAGTCAAGATGGAGTTATGGTTCTTGTGCACTGCACTTCCTCTCAATGTGCTTGACCATTGTATGAAGTTGTATTGAATTCCAACCAGTAGTTTTCAAGTTATGCTCCGGACAAGGAAAATGCAACAGACCGCCCAACCGACCGACCGACCGACCAACCACCGGGTGACTCCTATATACCCCCCTAAACTTCGTTTTGGGGGTATAAAAAAACACAAGCATGGTTTTCTTGTTTAACTAAAACTGTCACTGAAGGTAACAAATACCCCAGTAACCTTGACCTTCTGACCTAAGGATCAGTATTGATTCTCCAGCTTCTACTAATCTCCTTACCAAGTTTGAAGTACAGCCACTGTGGTCATATTTATACTTCATTATGATCATACATGTGAACCTAATTTTATTGTATTCTACTTAAACTTTGTAAGTTCCAGACAATTAAAAATTTGCCTAAGACTGCTCAACTGCACCCAACCACATGTTGATTCCAATGCACTCTCATCAAACTTTGTGTTGGTGGTATGCAAGTACTCTCGGAAATGGCCTCCAACCTAGGACACTGCAACATGGGCAAACACTAAGAACAGTTCCATGCAATGTTCAGCATAGGTTGGTATGAAGGCAGACACGTTCTTCATATATGTTGTTTTAGTTGGACGACTGTTCCAAACAAATTTTTAGTCATTTTTACAGGCTGGCTGTTTATCTAATCATTCTTGGAAGAACCAGTAAATGAAACCGGCTTAAAATCCCTTTCATAATAATCAAACAGAATATTTATCTGCACCAAGAATTTTTGAAAAAGAAAACAGAACTATGAGAGTACCATTGATTTTGTTTATTAGCAAGTAATGCACTGTTTAAATGACACATCTGCCTCCGCGAGTCAGTAAAAGACACATTTATTTAACAAATCACAATTGTTATTTTCAATCACACATTTACAATTCTCTAAAATAATCAGTTAGTTCAAGGATATACAACCCTGTCAGTCCCACATACCCTCTCAATCTGGACAGTATCGTTTCTGTGTTCGCAATGGTGCTCAATGAAAATTCAGGCATAAGGAACAGTGCAGATCATGATCAGACTACACGGATATGCAGATTGATCATGATCTGCACTGATCACAAAGGCAGACTCTTGTATCACAGGCAGGGTAAAGAGCTAAGGTTGTACAAACTTAAAGTGATGCTTAAGATAAACAAACATTTTTCAGTAATTCAGTCATTGTACTAATAAATATTTCTTTGCCTAAATCAACAGATAGATCATTATAATATAACTAGAAATTATGTCCAAGAGACCACGTATTGTTCTGACCCAGTGTTAAACACTGTCCCTAGGAGACATTATACAACTACTGGAGTGTTTTGTAAGTTACACGAGGAGAAAAGCGCATAAATACGTCATATAACTTTTCTGTCGCCAAGGTAACAAACACATAATTCTAGAGGGGAAACAAATGTTTATACTATGCTTTTACTCTGCTTTGTAAGTATGCAAAGCACTAAAGATATCCATTTGGAAATGACATTTTTACGTTAAGCCTTTTAACTTAGATTCATCACCATTATGTTACTTAGTGAAATTACAAGTAAACAGGAGGACAAATCAATGCTGAAAAAGTTTCATGACTGTAGGTTGAACATTTTTTAGTTATAGGTGTACACAATCTTTCAAATGGATTGAAACACAAACAACAGCTATTCAGTATGCCCCCATCTCACAGCTGTTGGGGCATACAAATGTACTGTTAAATTATTTGGGTGTTTTCTGTTCTAAACTAGAGAAGTGATCATCAATATTTTCACAAGAACATAGGGAAATGAATTAACTTCCTCGTTTTGGGGTATTAATGGTAAGCACCTGATCATAGAGACAGTGACTGTGCAAACAGTTTTGTAGCTCGGTGGGTAATACAGTCTTGTCTCATTTAAATATTTTTCAAACTGTTTGACAAACTTTGCCAGACTTCTTCATGTTAAACTCATATGACTTACTTGTACTTCTTAATGCTAAACTATTTTCCCAAATTCCTAATGGAAACCTGTGCACCAGGCTGAGCCTGTATATGTAACTTCTTAAAACATGATTCAGAGGCGTGCAACCAGGTCACATTATCTATGTTATGCTGAACAACATAACAAAATCCTATAAACTTGTTGGATATATGTCATTTATTTCCGTCTTGAAGTGGGGTGGGTGGGGAGAGAGGATAAGAATTATGACACTACCATATACTTTTAAAATCCATATCTGTATTTTGCAATGACAAGACAGGACTCCATCACTGACTTTCAGTCTTTCATGGAGTACTAAACCTCTAAATTCTATGAACATTAGCAAACAATTTCTCAATGTTAATAAAATAATTTGTAAAGGCATTAATAACATCTATCAATTAGCAGAAATAACATGCAGCAGGTAATACCAGTTTAGTCAAGGACAGACTCACTTGTAGGCAATTTTAATGATCACTTGAAATGCATACAGTACTGTTTACAAAACAACTTGACAATAGAATAACTATGGTATAGTGTCCATGAAAAGTTTCACATAGACAGGGGAGAGCAGCAGACACCAGACTTAACAACATTTTCTTGCTATTTGTATCAATGTATAAACTATATATGAAGATTGGACAGGTTAGTGTGCTGTACCTGCAAACATTTTTTCATCTTTCCAGTACTGAGCACATTGAACCATGACTTCAGTAACCCAAGCAAAAACTGAAAAAATTTATGTATGTGCATTCCTGGATTTCAATGTATTTGCCTTTCTACATTTATTTCAAAAGTCACTGATTCGAAACATTTATAAAGATAATTATAATACCATGGAATTACAAATGAATATATACTTGCCAAAGTATATAAACTTTTCAAATTTAATACAATGTGTTTAGCAGCTGATTCACTTTCCAAGTAAAAAAAACAAAACTAAATACATGTACTTGTTATACTGAATTCATCTTGACAGGTATAGAAAGTATCAAATGTATTAATCTTGTTCACAATGATCACAATATGCCTCAGACCAACTCAAATATTGACCAAGTAATTCATATACCAATCAATGTGGCTTAGCTTGGTGAATTTTAGTGGATAAAAAACATTTTGTATTCAAACTTCAGTGGACATTATATTCCTTTTTGGCCAAGAAAGTAATAGCTGGTCATAAAAATGTAATATGGAAGGAAAAAACATTCAACATTTCAAGTTGTAAAATTGTGAGAAAAAAAATTACATGTTACACCTTGATGCCTAGGAAAGCAATAGCTGGACATAAAAAGGGGCAAGGACCAATACACTGACATTTCAACTTGTGAAAATGATTGTTACAAGCAACACATTTACTTATCCTGAAAGGTTTTTACACTATGTTATTACTAAAATCTCTAATGCCTGGTTGTAAACTGGACACAAATAAAAGTCCCTAGTGGACAATGACTGTGATCTAGCCCTTCAAAGCAGCAAAGAATACAATACATTAGGGGAGCTAAATGAGATCTCTATGTTGCAAATAATTGTGAGACACATTTACAGGTCAGGGTCATGACCTCTCCGTTTTCAACCTATATGAACTAAAAAATACTGAATAGTTATGGTAATATTGTTTGCTTGTTACAAGAATACTGATTAAAAATGAAGTTTTGATGTAACTGCACAATTTACAGTCAACTGTACCCATAAACTGAATTTCAAAAATGGACTTGTCCATCTTTTAATTGGGACAGCTCCATTAACTGTACATAGGGGTTCTTACTGTAATGTTACTGAATAGTGAAAAATGAAGACCAAAATTAGACTGCACCTATGTGCAGACTGATCATGATCTGCACTCACAATAAAGGCAGAATTACTTACACCAGCAATGTTTTATTAAAATAAAAAATTATTGCTCAATTAACTTTCTAACAAGAGGTCCAAGATGGCCCTTTATTGCTCACCTGGCTAACTCAAACTAGATTTCATCAAGGCAATCATACTGACCAAGTTTCATAAAGATCCAATAAGAAAATGCAACCTATATTGCACATACAAGGTTTCTCTATTTGACCCCATGACCTACTTTTTGACCTCAGATGACCCATATTTGATCAAGACAGTCATTCTGACCAAATTTCATGTAGTCTCAGTGAAAAATACAGACAACATTGCATACTCAAAGTTTTCTATGATTTGACTCCACAACCTTGCTTTTGACCCCAGATGACCCAATAAAAACCAATTTTCCAAAAAAAAACCACACCCCCCACCCTCCAAAAAAAAAAAAAAAAAAAAATGCAACCTCTTTGCTCGTCTCTTATTTGACCCCATGAACTACTTTTTGACCTGATACCCATATTCAAACTTGACCTAGATTTCATCAAGGCAGTCATACTGACCCATGTTATCATGAAAATCTAGTGAAAAATGCAGCCCCTATTGCATACACAAGATTAAGTGTGGCGGACAGACGACGGACACCAGGTGATAACAATAGCTCACCTTTGAGCACTTCGTGCTCAGGTGAGCTAAAAATAGCACTGACTGTACAAACCTTTCTATTAAATACCATTTAACCATGGTAACCCTCATAAATAACTTAAACTGAAATCCAATTTTATACAAGAAAATATCTATAGCTATCCTTACTGTTAGTGCCCTAACTGATCTCTAAAAATAAAGACTACACATGTACACGATATGGCAAATTTCAAACAATTCACATTAATCTTTTACTTACCCATGATAAACAGAAAGACCACCAGTTTACATGAAAGAGCAGTTAAATGTGTACAAACAGACAGATTGGCACCTACATGCTATAATCAGTCTTGCTAATTAAACCATGCTTATTTCACATGTAAAGCACTAGTTTCAGCACAGATCCTGCTAGTAATCTTGCCTTAATCTGAAAGTCTATAGATATAAATAACACTTGCGTCTGCCTCATGAATGTTTAGTAACTTAATTTCCAAAAAAGTAGTACTTTACCTTTTAAAAAGCTACTTTAACTGCTGAAGGTCCCCCCCCCTATTTTTCCATTTACTTGTAAGTTAACCTTCAGGTGGGATCCCAGTGGATATTCAGCTTGAAAAATCAATTCCAAAATTGTTCATATGTAAAATTATGTGCAAAATAATTTCTTACCAATGGATTCTTTACAGAAATAGCATATTTGCATGGCATTTTATGTTAGTGTAGATGCATTTACTGTGTCAAGCATATAGGTGCCAACCAATTACTTGCTAAACACGATAAAAAAATGACAACATTATAAATCTTCTATATCATCAACAGTTGATGTGACCCCGTTTAGGAATTTCTGTAGCACGGGTTCGCGATCTTTAGAACCTGCCGATCCAGGACTTCTTTCATTTGGGGATTGACTATCTGTGTGTGACGCATCTGTCCGTTCTTTTACGTCAACTGTCAACAACTTTGTATAATTACTATTAGGACTCTGGTCTCTAGGTGGGCTACCGTTTCTGGTCTCTGTGTGATAATTGTCTTCATTCCCTGAAGTCTTGGATTTTGAAGCAGCTTTTTTATTTTTTGGACTAACTTTTGATGGCCTAGGACTTGGAATTCCCGATTTTTCTGGAGTTCTTTCTCTATCTAATCTTTTTTCTTTTCCACAGTGGTCGGTCCTTAATGCGTCTTTTCTACCATTTTCAACATCTGTCAAATGTTGTTCTGTTGCTGTCAATTTTCCATGACTATCTGCTTGTTTATCGTCTAATTGCTGCCAAGAAAGGTCTGATGACTTTGGCGAACTATGATGGGTTGCCATTTGGACAGATGAATTTTTCGCGTCTTTTTTAGTCTCACTAGCTGGACTGTAATGATGATTAGAATTATTATCTACTTGTGGCTGCCTAGTCCTTTCTTCCGACATCACTTGCTGAGTATCTTCCGTTTCCATCGATTCTTGCTCCATCTCTGTCTCCATGTAGGAACTTCGATAATCTTGTGAATCATAGTCTTCATCGTAATTTTTATAACCGTTTTCCTCGTAACTGTATTGCTCTGAGTCAGCTGCCTGCTGTTGTTCTAGTTCTTCTTGGTACTTATCCTCATTTTCGTACACACCTTCGTAATTATAGTCTGCCTCGAGATCACTGTCTGTCTTCTCTTGATAGTAACTGGTTTCCATCGACGTATAGTCTGTCTCTTTTGTGTAGGAATTTTGATTTATATTCTCTGTTTTTATTGATCTTTCTTGCTTTGTTTCTGGTCTTTTATGTGATACCTTCACACTGCCAGACAAGTCACCTGATCTTAGGCGAGTGTTTTCTTCCTCTAGAGCAGTTATTTGTTCCTTGGACTCGCGCAGCTGCTGCTGCAATACGTAGATCATAGTCTGCATTCCTTCAACATCTTCCTCCAAATCTCCTAGGAATTCATCTAACTCTGGAAAAACAATCACACCATTAATAATTGCAATTTTAGCATCTGTTTGTTAATTTCTTCAATTCAAGGACATTATTCATTCAAGCCTGCTCAAGCAAGATAGCCTCTAGGATGTCAACAAGGCAAAGTATTGTATTTGCTGCAAAATCAAGTGCAAGTTACTCTAGCATTACTAGACTGATATAAACCACCATACAGCAGTAGGTGAAAAATATTAATCAGATACAATTATCTTATTTTTAATGCTTTAAGTTTTCATTTGGTTAGATACTTACATTTGTTTTAATAAGTTTGAAAATCAAACCTGAAATTTTATCTGTTATATGGAGCAGACAAAATGTTTTGGACAGCGACCATTTTGTATCCTTAACCCACACATTGATAATTCTTCAAGGATATTCTTAAAGAAGTTTAGGAGTTATGGAACAAAGACAAAATGCAAGGGCAGCACAGTTTTACAAATCATCTCCTTGACCCAAACTAAGCGATGGAATAGATCTATATCTATAGACATGAATTGCATGGGTCGAACCTTTGACCTTAAAATAAGACCTTGGCCTTGAGCAGTTTATACTTTTATTATGGGTTCCGCATGTTGTCTCACGGAGGTGAACATTTAATTATTTAGGCGATATGATTTTAGCACTAAATGTTACAGTCAGAAACCATTAATTTCTATATCCTCTAATAAAACAGTAAAAGCTCTAGAATAATTGATCCAAATGAAACATGCAAACAATCTGCATAACTAAACTTGGTACTCATGACTTCTGTAAAGTTTCAAAGAACTCTTTAAGTATAGGGTGGTAAGAAAGTCTAAAGCTTAAGGTGGATTGATGGACAGAACCAAGCAAACCATATAGAGTCTAGTCCCCTTACTGGTCTGTGACTGGTAGGGGACTTATAACACAAAATTTTATTTTACCAGACTGGTTGTTCTTCATTTCTGTGACCAATGTTTTCTGCAGTGCAATCTCGCCCTCCAGTTTTGCCGTTTTACCAGATGCAATAGTCTTACCAAGTTCTTCATTTTCTTGTAATAACATCTGACATCTTGCCATTAGGCGTTTTCCAGTTTGGCTGCAAAGATATGTCAAGGCATGCACTAATAATTACAACTGTTGTCACTGTTATGCTCCCTGATGCTGATCTACCCTGACACAACAGCAGCAAATCCCATTACAGCATCATCCACTCTACATACTTCCTAATTAACTAACAAACTACCCTAAAAGTCTTAAATGAAGCCCCCAGGGATGTAAAACTTTCTTAAAGGAGGCAATAATCAAGATCCTCTTAATACAAGCATCACAGTTTTTTCCCCTTATTTTCACGACCGGGTCATTGAGATTCAATGCGAAGCTGCTATAGGCACTTACTTTTGTCAGCAATGATTTACTTTTCTGTGTCATTTTTTTTTAGAGTTTTATCCAAAACAAGGGAACCATTGGCATTAGACAAACAGAACGATGTGCATTACCCGCAATCTGCCTGATCATACTACTGACAAATCTGGGGAGTGGGGAGGGCAGGGGAAGGGGCTTTTATTAAGACTTTTTTGGTTAGTCTGATGGCAGCATTACTCTGGTAACATTCAGTATAATAAACATATTTTCAAATCTGTGTAGCATGTTTTTGTGCATAATTAAGTCATCCACATAATACTTTACTTTCTTTTAGGAGAAATAAAACCTGAATGAAAAGAGGGCTTGTTGGCCTCCCAGTTGCTCACCTGTAATGTTAAATAGACGGAGTTTTACTTACATAGGTTTAACACCATCTGCTTCAAATGTTCAGATCAAACTTGGTGTATTGCACATTTATATGTAAACTCTGCTTGAGATGGTATTTTGGTTGCTTGGGGACTATGATTTCTTCAAATTGCTATGTTGATTTTCTCTTGTGTTTTTGATTTTTGGCATATACTTTTACCTTTTGTTTTAAAAGTTTTCACCACAATTTGTGCGCAAGTTACTTTAACATGTTCTGCCACTGACCTACATGTGTATATAGGTCCGTGGTTCTGCTCATTGTACTCCCTCTGAATGTACGATATTCTTGGCTGAAATTTCTATGAACGTCTGTGGCCACAATGCTTAGCATGAACCTCACAGTTATATTTTCATATTTAAGAGATGTGAACCTTCAAAATTATATTCCAATCATTTTTAGAAATGTGTATTTTTCTAATGCTATCATTACCATGCAGCAGGGCATAACTGACTCAGCATTCTTACTGTGTCTGTCACGGTTCTTATCTATATTTAGCTCTCAAGGCCATTTCCTTAAATTGGCTTAATTTCAAAAGATGATAATTCAAGGAACACTTCTGTGAAGATAACTTTACAATGGCTGATTATCAGCTAGCAACAATATTGTTTTGTATGAATATATTATCAAATTATTATTATACATGAATTACATGTAT
The DNA here is from genome assembly GCA_022818135.1 of Saxidomus purpurata. NCBI lineage: Eukaryota > Metazoa > Mollusca > Bivalvia > Venerida > Veneridae > Saxidomus > Saxidomus purpurata. The sequence continues at coordinate 6,077,230 of JAFMSR010000003.1, read as the reverse complement.
GACTGCAGCTTTATTTTAAAAACAAGCGTTTTTCACTTTTTGGATTATCAATACATTCTCTACTTTTCAGAATGAAATATTCTTCACTTTTCAGATATCAAAATATTCATGACATAGGATTATAATAGAAACATTCTTCACTTTTTGGATTATCAAAACATTCTTCACTTAGAATTATTAAACCATTCTTCACTTTTTGGATGATCAGGTATCTGTAAACAGACAGGAAGGAGGGTTAGGATAATGTATTCAGAAATTGCATCTAATGTTTTTCCTGACAGCGTCATGCCAAATGTGTCAAGTTTTTAATGGCGGACCTCAAAAAACAAGACTGCAACAAAACTGGGACACTTACCTGTTTCTACTGTTCTGCTATGAAATACATTCTTTTTGAACCAATACTTGTCCGTATCTACTGGTACATGTACATGAAAAACCTTCAAACTGTTTTCAATATCACATCACAGTATCTTACTCTAGTCACTTGTCAGTTCTTGTATCAGGCAATTCACATAGACATGTTTTATCACAGAAATGCTGTTACAACTTGCCAAATGCTATTTGCTAGTTTGTATATATATATTTCCTACAGTTTTATTTTCCATCAACAAGTTTTAAATCCCATACCATAATGCATTAAACTTCCACTAACCATTACCTCAACACAAATTTCGATCCAATACAAATTAGGCTGCCACTTTTCAGAAGACTTTCTCCATATTTTTACTTTACATCTGGTGTGACAACAATTCTCCACTCATCCAAAAAAAGTTTTATTATGCTCTGAAGGTTTTCCTTGCATCATGCTGGCTTTTCATTGGTTGAACATACTAATTGCAACAGACTTCCAAGTACTTTGTATATCCAAGAAAATGCATTTGTCTTCCAAAAAATTCTGTAGTAGCTGTTAACAGGTGCTGCCATGTAATCTTCACTATTAACAGATTTCAAAGTTGCCCTCCTGTTGGTTCATTATTTTGACACAGATTTTGGCTGCCTGCCAAATGTGAAATACATGCTCTTTCCACAACTTCAGAATCCCTAACTTGCATTTTCACATAAACAATCTTTAAACAATCCCTCTGGCGGGTAATCCACTTTCTACCAACTTAGTTTAATTACATGTATCTTACTTTTACAAACACTAAAGAATTCCTTTCCCTATGTATCCATACTTTAAACTGATTTTTAATTCACTTGTTTAAAAATGCTGTATGACAAATATATCATGCTTCACCATATAAAACAATTCCTAGAATTGACCATCAATCACACCGTGGTCATGTTATGTATGAATTCAACACTCTTTTGCTGCATCATAGTTAAACATAGTGGTGCCTTTTAAAAACTGAACTTACATTTGGCAGGACGCTGCATTTAGCAAACACATAAATTTATGCAAACACTTTTTGCATGGCAAGTGCTGTTGTCAAGTACATTTCTAGTTTAGTACACTTTCAGTATTCATGTAAGTTATATTTCTCATCTTGAAAACTATGACCCCAGAGGGATTTACCTAAATATGCTGTTTAGAATAACATGACAGTTTGACAGACAGCTATATCCTCCACAGCATGAAGGAATGTTCCCAGGATGACCTTTGACCTATGTGACCTTCACATTAAGTCTGCTCAGTTGGATCATGGGTTTTGCACAATCTCAAGGAGATGAACATTTGATAAGTGTTCTAAACCTTCGAAGGAAATGTATTCTCATGACCTGGACCCAATGAGTTTGGGAAATAGGTTCTGCACATAGTTTTGATGAGCTGGAAATATGGTGCAGACAAGAAAAAGACTCCTCTGTGTAACCTTGACCTGGTGACATTAAAAAAAGGGGATGTGCAGGTTAACTTGAAGAGATGAACTTCTGACCAAAGTTTCATGAAAACTAGTGATGTTCCGATTGTCGCTAGTCGCCGACGATCGGTTAGTAAAATGAAGGGCGATAATAATCGATTACACATATCCGGTCGGCGACGTCGCGGTAAAAGTTTTATACCATACCCAAGGGAGATAAATAGACTCACGTTATGGAAGAAACAAGTTCAACAACAACTGAGTCTGAAGAAAGCTCGCGGCTTTTCTCCCATCTGGGGAGAAAAACAAAGTCAATAGCTTGGAATTATTATCATTGACATTGACACTCTCTGATTTCTTTGCCAATACAACTTTCTGTTCATATTCGTGTTGTCTGTCTAGCATAAAAGCATACTCGGCCATCAGTTCTGTGTTAACAATTTATTTCAAAAACATCTAGTCTTCTACCAGTTTCTGGCCCTTACCAGAAGGCCAACTTTGTTGAAAACATGACCTCAGGCCTTGGGGTCTCTTGATTTTACACAGGTTTCTATAAGAAAACCTTTGAATATTCCCTTTAAAAATCTCTTATTAGGCCCAATGCTTCGATTATTAATCGGAAGGTTATCGATTATACCCCATCCGATTGAACCGATAATCGATTGTGAAAAATTCAACCGATTTCTATCACTAATGAAAACCCTTAAAGGGGTTTATGAGATAGGGAGCAGACACAAAATAAACAACTCTTAAGCGCGAGCTTGACCTTGAGCTAGGGGAATTTTGTCTTGATGAATGAACATATTACTCATGTTTCATGAAAACCATTACTGGAGTTTAGGAGTTATCAAGTGGACACTAAAAACCTAATGACCTCTAAGTGACATGTGACCTTGAGCCAGTGGGGTTGGAACATGTGTTCTGCACACGGTCTTGGAAAGATGTACATTTGACCAAAGTCTCGTAAATGTCCTTCCATGGGTTTAGAAGATATGAAGCCGACCTAAAAAACCAATGACCCTGACCTTGAGCCTGCTGTGTTGGAAATTGGATTCTGCACTTCGTCTAGTGCTCGTACCAGCATTACTCAAAGTGCTCTAGGGAATTTACTCAAAACTGCATACAATGACATGTATAACATTTGAAAAACCATGTATCTATATGTTGAGAATATCGTCTGGCTGATTTTCTAAATATGAGCATCCTAGGCTTCCAGCAAGATTTCCACATTGTACACCAGACAAAGGTGATCACAACAACTTATCCCGAACCACTGCCCGGGTCAGCTTATACAACCTCCAGACATATTAGGATTCATGGCTCTTATTACTAACTAGGCTATTTCAGCAGCCCCAACTCCCGCTGACCAGATCCAATCTAGACACTTCATAAATTCTCCAGTATCTTGATACCAGTAATGTTTACTTAAAATCAGAAAAAATGACTATGTTCCACAACAGATATTGGTGATACAACTTTCTACTTGTATAACTATAAGCCGTAAGCTGTTGGCCAACACTTGCCTGAAAAACAAGCTTTCAGCCAAGCAGTCCAAAACTTGCCCTAGAAGTCTTTATCTCAAAGTCTGTCAATACAGAGAACCATGTGTCAATCAGCCAGCAACAAAATGTCTAAAAAAACCAAGTGGCTCGTTAATGAAGGTGAATTTGTCCTCAAATGGAACACTAAAATCAAGGTACATACTAGCTCAGCAGAAACTTCTTAAGAAATAGGTGCAGATAGCTTTGCACTTTGCGCTTTATTTGAGAGAAATCAAAACTGCTGGTGACTGTACAACTCATGTGGCTGCTTACACAAGGTTCAACTGTACATACACTCTTATATATGATATTTGATAAATATAAATAGAGCAACAAGAGGTACACAACATATAGTTCTCTTCAAACTGTATGTAAATTAGTGGTGCATGACCTGTGTGAATCTGGTGACATTTTCATAAAAAAAAACCACAAAAAAACACAAAACACATAAATATGAAATTATTGAAACCAAAATAATGCTGCCAGTATGAAATTCAGTGTCGTACAGAAAGTATTAATTTTATAGAATGCCCAGAGAATGTCATTTAATTTGGACAGAACTACTAGTTATTCAAAGAGATGCCCAGTGAAAATTCCCTAGCTGAATAGCAAACAGTGCAGATCATGATCAGACTGTGTAGATGTGGAGACTGATCATGACATGCACTGGCTGCAAAGGCAGTATAAATTGATGCCAGCACGGTTAGAGTTTTTAACTCTGGAAACAAAAACTAAAACTTTCAGTTTTCTTCTGACACTGAATTTCTCATTCCTCCAAATTTTAAAATTAAAAAATATGACAATGTAAAAATGCAAAAGATACTGGATGAAAACGGATGAAATAAATACATTACCCTTTTCCTTCAAAGACATCCAGGTAAATTAAATGTCTTTTGCTGATTTCCGTTCCATATCAATATATGTGTCATTTAAGCGTCATTTCTTAAAGAGTTTTATTAAATATTTCAGTATATTTATAAGTCTGCTAAGCTAGGAAATGTTTGGTAGAAAAAGTCAAGTAGGAGTACCGAGTCAATCTGGATTGTACTTTGGTGATTTGAATGCCAAATTGTCTACTGTCTTACATGAAAATGTTGAAAGCAGTTTACTAAGCATCTGTAATATCAGATGATTACAGTCTTCAAGAAGCACTGCGTATAATGACACAAGGAAAAGTTAAAAGAGTCTTCCCTACAGTGGAAAAAGGGTCATCATCACAACAAATAGATTTTACCACCATGTTTTCCCCAGTGTTTTGACAGTAATGTTACAGTTTACCGCGTGACCTGGCTCACTTGTCTATAGAGGGGGACGGGCCTGCCATGAATACAGTGACGAGATTGGCCAGCAACTCGGGATAGAGTCAGCTCGCGATTTACGCCACATAGTGTTCAATGTCTGGCTGGCATACGCATCAAGTTCCCTTCAATCGACAACAAGCCGCAGTATTTCAGTCATTTTCCCGAAGCCGTGATTCCTAAGTTACAAAAGTTACCATATCGAGAGATAAGCACCTGTCAGGTGTGAACTTCCAAGCACTTAGTTCGTTTTGGGTTTGTTTCAGTTTTTCTTGTGCTTCTTCCATTTCTTTAGCCATTCTCTGGAATACAATGTTGACTGCTGGATCAAGTAACATTGATTTCAACTGTGTGGTTCCCTGTGTTGTAGCATGTTTCAGCTCCGCAATCTGGTTCTGTGAAGAAGAAATATCATATTTCATTATAAGTAATTTACCGAAAGAAAAAGATTAAGTTCTGGTAAGCCTATTGACCTTTTTTTAACTTCTAAATTATATTCTGATGGACACAAGGTCCAAGTTCAAAATTCTCTAGTTTCCAAGAAAAACAGTTTGGCTTTATGAAACAATTTTGAAAACTTGCCATTTTAGTATTATGTTACCACAAACAAAATTATGTATTTTCTTGGCAACCTGTTTGTTTGTTTGCAAAATGAATTAAAACACATTTTTTGCATAAAAAATTATTCGGAACTGTAATGTACAAACCAGGACAAGTTTCCAGGCTTACTCTAGCCATGTTATATCTATAAACCAAATTTTAAGTTTCAATATTACTAACTGAGACATTGATCAAAGATAACCTAAACATTGTATAATGATAATCCAAAACTGTTACCACAGGGCATCTTTACAAAAATGCACTTACATGCTGAGAGGAAACAAAGTTTATCCAAAACCCAACAAACAAATTGTTCTTTCAATAATTCTGCTACAAAAGTTCATACCACATAGTCCTGTAATTCCTGTTCTTTTGTAGTAAGTCTGTGTACAAGAGTATTTTCTCTGCGAGCAGCCTCTTTCTGCTGCTGCTTCAGACGATCACTGACCTCAAACTCATCATCAACTATAAGTATAACATACAAATAAAGCTACTTGAGCTTCCCTAGTGAAATTTTGTTTCTTTTGATAACCTCTTAACAATTTTCATTTTCTGAAGGTCAGTTTCAGTTATTGGTATTTTCCAAAAGGGGGAGTTTATTCAGTTACATTTTTCTAAACTACTGTGTCTCCATTTTTGCTTGTATTTTTAGGGAAAGGGGTTTCTAATAAGACCTTTATAGTATAAGTACATAATTTTTTCGATGTCAGTTGTAAATCTGTATTTGTACCAAATAAAACTGGTTTGGTCAATACCTGGTAGAAAATGACAGAAAATAAACCAGATCAAGTAAGTATATAAAACTTCTAGGATCATTTAATTTTAATCAATGTCGAAAGTAAATGTTTTCAACATGTAAAAATTGATAAAATCTTTGAAGTTTATCAATTAGTATACAAACAATGTAATCATCTTTTTGATAAAACAACCTTATCAGCAAACTGGTATTTACATTACTAGATCAAGTAGGAATGAAACATAACTGGAAATTGTTCACTGTTAAGTTCATTATCAAATTGCAACACAAAATGAGTTCTTTTTGAGGCAGTCTGGTAAAAATATGGATCAATACATCCATTAATATACTTGTAAAGGTAAAATGTGATGAACATGATTCAAAAGGCCAAAGTGATTGTTCTGACAGTGTGGTGGTTGGAACAGAATCATGCTAATTTCAGACCTGTTAGAATAAAAACAAGATTTTCTCATGATTTTAACTGTAGGCTTATTTTTTGTTTCAAGACAGATAATACAGAAAGGTGTAATCAGAAATAAACTATACAAACTTTTATCTATCTTCATTCGTTTGGCTTCGAGCTGCTTAATGTATTGGTCTTGTTCTTTCACCCTGAAATTATTAATTACATTTGTTACTCTAAATGCAGACATACATAGATCTTTATCAAACTACAACTTCAAAAATAAACACAGGCCTCTATCAAATGCCAAATTTATACAAAGATTAGATTAGAACATCCCGAATGTGACTCACAACACTTTAATTTAATAGAAAACTTAAGTAAACTATACAACCTATCAGTAAAGACCAATAAGATCATTGTAACTTTTTCGCATAAAGACTAATTTTGCTTTAGCTCAATTGCTTAGTTCTTTATTAAACTGTTGTACAACTAGTGTCTTGCCGAAGGCCACCTCTAAAATGGCCTGACCAGGGATTGAAGCTGAGACCTCTGGTTTCCTATATGAACACTGCAATCACAACACATCCAAGCCCACACCCTACCCAGAACACTACCAGTCACTGGATAAGACAAAAAGACACTGCAAATGTCTACAATATCAACTTCCTTCTCTCAAAAACAACAACAATACCTTGCAATGAGATCAGCTTTAGAAAGTCCCTCCAAGTCATCATCTGGATGCAGCTGAAGAGAAAAGTTACAAGAAATAAAATCAAACAATTACTTTCAATAAGAATCATGTGAATAGGTTCCTCGTGCATACTCTTACTGGAGATGTGAATAGACAATGTGAGACACAGGATGGTCAGCAATATAAAGCAGTACAGAAATTAATGGAATGTTTTTTCATACAAGTAATGGTCATTTTTGCCAGTAAGACATTTTTCCTGGTAATATAAGAGCTACAAGTAATTTTCTATCCAAAGTGCTCCTGGGACTTTAACCTCTACGCCATCATGCTCTATGTATTAATGTAGACAGTAACAGGGCATTTTTACCTTCTATATCAGAGGCTGGTATAGGGCGTCTTTCCCAACTTAAACTTCTTTAAAATCATGCAGTATTCCCGAATCTGTGACTTTACACCAGGATTTTAGTGTCCCCTTTAGCTAATTATCACTCAAATTTTCCCCAAATTGAGGGGCTAGGGTGCATTCCCCAAACTTGGAAAAAATGCCCTGAGTAAGTCTCTTAAGCATAGTACAATTAACACAGTAAACACTGGTATCACATACCTTCTTCGGTGTTGGAGATCGATCAGCCATAGTCATAGATTTTCTCTGGAAAAAAAGTAACTTAATATGAAACTGGTTACAGTTGTAAGACACAATTTTTTGACACACACACAAGGGCATGTCAAATCATGAAATGTCTATATCTTTCATTTTCTAGATGCTGTAGATATGCAATTTATAGATAGACATGACAGAACACATAATAAGTAAATTACAAAAATCACACTAAACAGTATCTTGTACCTAAATTCACAGTAAACAGTATGGTGTGTGTTACAAATTTCATGTAATGCTATCTTTTTTTCTGTGCCAGGTATCTTGTTTCAGTCACTTCAGTCAGTAATGTGACATACATGTCTAACGGTCAATAGAAGACAACTAGAGATCACTAAGAGATGTGGTTCTTCCATACTTTGAGCTACACGTTTAATTTTCTGTATTCCTTAGCAACTCTGTAAAAAAACTATGCTATAGTTAAAAGAGTGATGAACACTCTTATTTCTTAATTAGTTTCACACCATACAAATTACGTCCATTATGCCACGTTCATTACCCTTTATTAGCAAAAATCTATAAAGTAACCATGGATACTTAGGTGTAACATCAAATTCACACCAACTTAGCTAATAAAAATGGGTTTTCTCCAGAAACATCTGAGTAATTTTCACTGGCAGTGGTTGAGGAAATGACACATCACCCCACTGACCCCAGTCTTTCATGTGCCTGTTGTGATTTGAATACCAAAACTTAGGTTCCCCAAGAGAAAGCAACCTCAGCTAGTCATATAAACCCACACTAAAATATACTGTTTAAAAATGTAATAAAGAACCAGAACTATTAAATATGTTAATGACATTATTCTTTTGCCAAATATAAAGAGAAGACATAAGAATTTAACATAACCAAATTTTATATAAAAATACTGGTGTCAGGAACATAACTTAGCAGCATTGGTGTTAAAACACACATGAATAATAAGTAATACTGCTATTTTCGATTGAAAACATTGTATTAGTATCTTTTTTAATCTTTGGAACACCGTTTTTGTTGAAAAAATAACAAAAATCGGCGACACGAAATAGGTGACGAACAAAAAATTGGCAATTTTCGGCCGACTATTTCTTACGTTAGGTATCCAATAGTTGCAAGAAATAATTCTGAAGCGTTTTAATTTATGAAAACTTACATTTTTATAACAAGTTTGGTCAACTCTTGATTAAATAAATCAAAGATTTTTTCAACATTTTGAGGGGAATTTTATGCCAAAATTGGGGAAAAATACATATTAATTTTGGAGGGGAATGGGGACAAATTTCGGCCCCCAAAAAAACACTGCCATCGTTCTTGGGAACAAAATGTACTACATGTACTAGGACAAGTAGTGTACTAAACACTTATCCTCCTTTTCACAAAAGGAGACATGGAAGGTAACTGAACATGAAACAATGATCCTAAATCTATGATATGTCAAAGACCGGTAACCAATCCACCACAATGAATTAAAATACATGCCTTGTAAAGTGCGTCTTATCAAAACGCGTCACCATTGTTTGTGTGCATACATTTGGAAGTTTTTGGTGAATGCATCTGGTACATTTCATTTAAAAAGTACTTTAGATAAATGATCTGAGCACATGCCATTCTCCCGATATTTTTCGGATTCTCTCGTTATTTTGACCCTAATCCAGCATCCCGGCGAAGCTCGCAAAAAAACATGTGATATCGATATTAACAAATTACTAGTATTGTGTACAGATGATGAGGTGACAAAACTGATGTGTTCACAGGAGTTTGTGTTGATTGTCACTATTATCTTGGGTGAATTGCCCGGAGGGTAGTTAGCGGTGATTGTAAACTTTTCAAACAGTGATGATTAGCCAATAATCAACCATCAAACAAGTCACTACGCTCCAAACATGCCGCTAATAAAATCATTTCACCAAGTTTAACAATATTAAAAGATTTGATGTATTCGTAACAGCACCAAAACAAATTTACACTTCGCTTGTCCGGTGTCCATGCGATCACACATCTATGTTGTGATAAATTATTGAACCTTTTTGCGTTCTGATTGGATGAGAGTGTATAACGGGCAATGCCTTCAAATTTTTCAGCTGTCAAACGGTGTATTGCTGATCGTGATGATTACTGACCCACGTTTTCTCAAAGTGTTACCCAAACCGTTGAATTGTTGTCTGATTATAAGCATTCTTTTCAAAAACGGTGTGTAAAAAGATACGCGGATTTAAGCGTTTCTGTGAACCATTACTACAGGAATAGTAAACTAATGTTTTAAATAGGCATTTTTTGTGTAAATACGCAAAAAATGTCAAATACATGATTTCCTGCTAAATATATATCTCCTGTCAAGTCGTCCAATTTGCAAAAACCCGACAATTTTGCAAAATCTCCTGGCATTAGCTCAGTCCTTATGTACCTGGATCTGGTTCCCGAAGAATCGTTGTCAGATTTTCTTGCGTCCTTTTGTAAATATTATGCATATTTAAGCAAGCATCCCCGAAAGCCGTTACTCGACTCTTGCTTTGGGCTAGTGGGTCATGTTGTAGACTGTTTATATCAACAAAGTAGTATACGCAATTTAAGCAAGCATCCCCGAAAGCCCGGTTACTCGACTCTTGCTTTGGGCTAGTGGGTCATGTTGTAGACTGTTTATATCAACAAAGTAGTGTCCTCCTTACACACTGAGGATGTTGAAGTGTATTCTATGTTGTACCATAACAAATAAAGATCATGCTCCACTCCAGTCCAATGAATTATCTCAGCAGAACAGAAATTTCAAAAATTGAATATCTCGGTCTCTTACTCAGTGATCAGTTATTTCCAAAATACTGGTTAAAAGACACAAACACATTATTTTTTTTGATTTTCAGTAACGAAAAACACGCCAGTAGCCTCTATAACCTCTGTTTTAACAACGCTATGAAGTTCAAATCGAAAGGAAAACTGCAGAAAATGGCGGACATTTCACGGATCGATACATTATACAATTCTTAGGGAATTACAAATATAAACTAGCCATTATTCTATTACTATATGGAAGCAATGCTGGTCATATTCAATTTACCTTTAATAACTATTCAAATCACATAAAAAGGCATTTTATAAGCCCAAATAATCTTCTAAGTTTCCACCCGTGTGTAGACAGGAAGTGGTCTGTATTTCTAATGAAACCTTAAACCAGTCACCTACAACATTTATTATTATTTTGTAATTTCTTCTCAAGCTCATTCAAAAGTAATAAACAAAATATATTGTAAGATGCTGACAATCTTGACATATTCTTGAATAATTAAAAAAATGTTTAAAAAAAAAAATTAACTTGGCCGATTTTTCTTTGACAACTCTAGTTGAGCACAATTCTCGTTTTACAGTGACGTCATACTCGCAACGTCGCTCTCTTGAAATCACTATACAAAAATTTATTTTAAGTCGTTATGTCATTACAAACATGAAAAAAAACATAAGCTATGTATAGCTTTTGACCGACACTGAAACCTCTCGTAGATTGAGGGTCCTAGGTTCGAGCCCTGCTACCGACCATGTCTCTTTATGTGAGTAAGTTGGCAGTTTTATATGCAGGATAGGGATCTCAAGTATTGGTTCTTCTCAGGAATGACGGTAAGGTAATTAAATTGTCTGCCTGTAAAAATGACCGTTATGCTTTAAAAGGACGCCACACTCGTACAACAGCAAGCACAAAGGATCTTTTAAGTGCTTCAGAAGCTTAGCTTTGTGAAAAGGCTAGCTTGCGGCCCTTGTTATTTTAGACGGATTTAAGCCACTTGGAATTTGGAACTAATTTTGAATTACGGACACTTCGGACCACGGACATTTCGGACCAGACACTTCGGACCAGATGTATTGACACTTCGGGCCATCTTTGTAATCATTATAAAAACAAAAATAATATCAAACAGGGAATGCCACGTACCAAAAACGCAGCCTCCCCAAAACGAGCCCCACAGCACCCAGAAGTGCACACCACACCAACACACACACACACACACACACACAACACGCAAACGCACACACACACACACAATCATGTACACACACAAACATACACTACCAACACACACAAGCATACAAAGCAAACACACGAGGACAAAACGAACAATTAACGGAACACAGTGGGGCACCGCCTTGGAACGGTCAGTGGCAAAAACACCACTGGGGAGCTTAAACCGGTTTATGGTGCGCACCCAACTTCACTCTTACCCCCACCATCATAGAAATAAAACGAAATTATAATCATATTAATATATATGTGTAACGAATTTCTCTTCCAGTGTGATATCAACAAAGCAAAACGTCGACCGGTTACTAAATTTTATTATACCTCCAGATAAATCACAACCTTGAACAACACTGCTGACTGATTACTCCCCTTTTGTTTGTAATCATGCTTATTAGGTCCACCACCCTCTGGCGAGGTATATATGCGGTACGAACCGCTAACTACTCCCCTAGTTTCAACACCCCTTATATATGAACATTGCTCCAAGAGCGGGGTGACTGAGAGGAGCGAACTTGCAAGCACTCTAGCTTCTGTCCTTGACCTATGAATTCTAGGATCCGTTACATATGTTTATTTAAAATGTTATTATTTTGAAGTTTGTAACTCCTAGCACTTTTCACCAGCGGGATAATATGTTAAAAGTTATTAAATGCTTTGTGTCTGTCAGTGTTTTGATAGCAAAGTGTTATTGGAGAAAATTGCGGCCGTAATTTGCAAATTTGCAAACATTGTAACAAGTTGTTGTTTTAACAATTGACACGTTCGGTCAATGTCTCGCACCTTTTAGAGCGTTGTGTATAGTGTCAAATTGGACAAGTCAATTTTGAATATATTATGTAAAATGATATTATTTTAAGATGTTTTTACTTTCTATGGGCGTATTCTGTTTTATGGGAATATAAAAAGTATTCCTGTGCCGTCTCTGTAAAAAAGTCAGCCCGGTTAGCTTAATAGGTAGAGCACGAGACTTGTAATCTCGGGGTTGTGGGTTCGATTCCCGGGGCTGGCCAACTAAAATTACAATATAACAGTCTTTCGGATGAGACTTAAAACCGAGGTCCCATCATGTATGGGTGCTATACACCTGGCATGTAAAAGAACCAGGAGTGTCTCTGGAATTGGGACGCTTTTTTTTTTTTCCACCCCCCCCAAAAAAAAAAAATTATATTTTCTTTTTTTTTTTTTTTTTTTTAATTTAAATTTTTTAAATTATTTTTAAAAAAAAAAAAAAAAAAAAAAAATTTAAAAAAAAAAAAATTCCCCCCCCCCTTTTTTTTTTTACTCCCCAAAAAAAAAAAAAAAAAAAAAAAAAAAAAAAATTATTTATAAAAAAAAAAAAAAAAAAAAAAATTTTTTTTTTTAAATTTTTTTTTTTTTTTTTTTTTTTTTTTAAATATTTTTTTTTTTTTTCCTCCTTTTTTTTTTTTTTTTTTTTTTTATTTTTTTTATTTTTTTTTTTTTTTTTTTTTTTTTAAAAAAAAAAAAAAAAAAAAAAAAATCCTTTCCCCCCCCCCCCCCCCCCCCCCTCCTTTTTTTTTTTTTTTTTTTTTTTTTTTTTTTTTTTTTTTTTTTTTTGCTGTGAGGTTCAACACCCTTTCTGGAAGATTAAACTAAAATAATTTTATATAATAAAATAATTAATTATATTTTTTTTTTTAAAAAAAAAAAGCCACGCTTTCTGCTATCTTGCACTATCCTCCGAACTGAAAAAAGGTCGTAGTAGAACGAAGTTTTCCCAAACGGCAAAAAAAAAAAAAAGGGGGGGGGGCTTGCGGGGGGGGGGGCCCCGGGGGGGCCCCCCCGTGTTTTCCCCCCCCCCCCCCCCGGGGGGTTTCCCCCCCCCCCCCCCCCCCCCGGGGGTCCTAAAATAAATAACCTCTTCTGGGGGCGTTGGTCATATAAATTATCCGGTACCAACGAGAAAGCTCTAATTACACATCCTCTGTATAAAGTTTTAAAGTACTTAAGCAGAACTGTTATATGAGACAATTAAATGTCCTGTACTGATCCTAACATGTTAATTAAGTTTAATTGGTGCAATTAATCAAACTGCTAAACTCACGTTTTCGATTACTTTCTTTAATCTTCATTGGTAATTTCGAAACAATTCTTTCTAATATTTGTCGGCATTCAATTCTACATTACTAGTTGATTACATTAAATTACTTATTCGCAATTTCATATATCAAAGCAGCGGATGCCGAAACAAATAACATGGCGGGCTTCTTTGTAGAATTCACATCCATTATCAAAGAAAGTCTAAAACTGCTAATTAGTTAAATAACAGTATCGCAATATCGTCCTTTTTTAAAACAAAGTAAAAAGATCATCGGCTCAGCAATTTTTATTCAGGTTTAGGCATTTTTATAATTGATTGTCTTACACCAACATTTGGTGATTTATCGTCAATTGTGGTGGCAATATGAGAAAGTTATAATTAATAATTAAATCATGACGATATTTTGTAATAGTATTTCATGTTCCGAATTGTCACATAATATTTTGTTATAATGTTTTGATGGTCCGAAGTGTCATTTAAAGGTCCAATACTCAGGAAAGCGAAAATTCAAATATACTTAAAAAAGCACAGAAATAAGTTGTTTTTAATAAAAAATGAAAGTTGGTATGTAGAAATTCTAAATAAATCACAGTACATGTACAATTATTTTTCTATGCATTATGAAGAAAGTTAAAAAGACCTGGGTAGTCATTTTGTCGGTTCACTGAGATTTCAACATAATACACATACTTTTCTTTGTGTTCCAAACACTTTCTGTAAATTTTAACCTGCCAATCTTCATTATTTAGTGTCTTGCATAAGGTAATGTACTTGCCATTGAAATAACTGTCACTTAATTTTCGCTTAGTAGTGGACCTTTAAGAAATTATCCCATTCAGTAAGAGAGGGCATTAAAGAGAAGTACATTGTCCAAGAACTAAAACTCTACCTTGCCTAGGTTTTAAATTATCCCGAATTGTTAAAGTTTCTTATATTGCCTTATTTTTTAATGATCTCCCTTTACTGAACTTTCTTGTCGGAAGCGTAACTGAAAACGTATAAAAGGGAATGACTTGAAACTGCATACATTGATAGAACACATTGAGAGGAAATATATTGTACAAGAACCAATACTCATGCTTGCCTATTTTTTAATTTTTCCCCTTTCCTCACATTTTCTTGTCCAGAGCATAACTCCAAAAGTATTAAAGATAATTATTTGAAACACTTCATACAATGATAGAACACAACTAGAGGAAGTGCAATGCTCATCAACCATAGATCTACACTCACCCAAAATGAAAACTTTATATTTTTGTTTTTATACTTTGCACTTTTATTAAACAAATATTTAACACAATACTAAATCAATGTATTGCACTCTGACTCTATAAAATAAGCCAAAGTACAAAGGCGATAATAGGCCTGAAAGTTAAAGTCATTTAACATGCATAAAAGGGAGATAACTCATATAGTGAAAACAGACAGTTTATCAAAAACAAAATTGGTTGTCAAGACAAAATATTCTTTTTGCTGTCAGTTGAGAGAAACTTATGTCAAGACTAGAAAACTCAACAATGTTTTATGAAAATACAATGCAAAAGCGATAGTTGAGACTCCAAAGATTCAAACTCTTAAATTATCTCCCTTTGAATTGAATGTATAGGTGAATTTATGACCTTAACTCTTAAAGCTCCTGTGATGATTTTTAATATTTTTTTGATAAACTCACTCCCCAACTGTTAAAATTTAACATTCTTACAAATGATTGAATTCCACCTCCTGCATTGTGAGGTATTGGTGTTTCTTTCTCACGAATAGTAAATCCCATTATAAACCTGTAAAGTTTTCATGTTGGGTCAGTGTACCTTGTCTAGTTCTCGAATCTTACATTTTCTTACCAATAGCATAACTCTTAAGATGCTACGGGAAATTCGTTCAAATAGACCTTCTTAATTTTCCCTAATACAGTGAGAGATGACATACGAAGGAAGTGGAGTGCCCAATAGCCCAAATCCTCTATTGCCTTATTTGTGAATTATCTCCGTTTATTTCTGTTAATTTTCTGTCAGACCACCTTGCTTCAATATGCAATGATTTTATACCAAACTTTGAATTTGTGTAATTTTGGCAATGAATAGTAGTGCTATGCACAAGAACTATATTCAAGAATCACCATTTCGGGGGCATTTGTCACTTATGAGTGACCGCTCTTGTTTAAATTTTAAGTAGTTCGTCGGCTCAAATTTTTTAAGTTCATCTACAATTGAAAATCTTGCAAATCGTAATGTTGGTCAGTTTAAGTTTCTCTCGGCATTTCGTTGTTTTATTAGTCAATTAAAGTTCTCATTTCTAAAGGCAGCCGAGAGCTCTGTGATAGCTTCATCCGAAGTATGTGGATCAGAGGAGAGAGGGGTGGACAGGCTCTGTTTGAACAAGAGAAAATGTCCTGTCCTTTTTCTTTTTTTTGTTTTCGTGGTTTTGTCTAGGCTTTTGGGGCGGGTTTGTTACTGGTCTGTTGTGACGGGACGGGATCACAGTAATTGTTTAAAACCCACATGCAGCGACAGATCTTGAAATACGGATTCCTTTCTTTTTATCGTATATTGCTTTTACTCTTTAGTTAGCACTTTGCAATCTGAGACTAATATGGTTTTCACTGACTCGCGCATCCCTGTCATAAATGTTTATAATGTACGCCATGTACAGTGTGGATATAGATTCACAGTGTACCGACTGATAACCTAATTCAGAAAAAGAAGGTATTCCCTGTTTCTTTCGCTACTTAAAGTTAATAAAAAAGCAACTTTATATTCAAATTAAAAGCTTTCAACCTCTTCGCTGTTTTTACACTATACCGTCCTGTTGAGACGGACTGGAATTAGCGAAGTGTATTGGCCATGACTGTCACATCAAAAATTAAAACATAAAAAAGCGATTCAACAGATGATTTTTTTTTACAAAAAGAAGGTAAAACCCAAACATCATGCGACAGGGCTGTAAAAATATCGAATCTCAGTAAAAATACAAATTATAACTTAACAAAAATCAGTATTCCACTCATTTAGTAAGCGCAACCACAAAATCGAAATTACAAGTGTCAAATATGTATGTATTGAAATAATCTATAAGGCCGTTTTTCCAAGCATCAAAGTAGACAAAAATATGGCCCTCGCACACCGGATTACCACTCAGTGCTGTCTATCACAAAGGCCAACATGCACGCCACCCTTCGCCATCAGTTGTACAATCTTGACCTTGATTTGGCTCTGTAAAGTGGCGATTTTTCTGGTCCCGACTATAGATGGACCACTCAAAAATGCTTTGTCAATTATTGGACGAGGTCACGTTTTCTATGTAGATCTATTTAAAATGTAACTCTATAAAAAGAAGTCTAAAACATATTTGACTCAAAACAAAGCAGTCAGCAATTCAAACATATGTCGCCAGGCCATTTATAGAATCTTCTTCGGTCATTATTTTAAACGTTGGTTTTATGTGATTTATGAGAATTTCTTTTGTGAGTGGATGTACTATTTTTTGCCGAATAAAATTACTGGGCCAATTTGTTTCCCGCTACTAGGTTTACGCCGGTCACGTGATAAGAAACAAGTCCAAAAATTTGCGACATCACCTAGTATAATGGTCACTTTATTTAATTGAATTTCGCCACTTAAACTTGTTCGATTTACACAGTAGAAGACAAGTGTCTTCTTCCTTTCAATAGTATTCTACTCGAAAATATTTGAGTTAGTATTAATATGATTTACTTGACTCGACTTCTGAATAAAATGTACATGTATTTGCGTAAAATTATGTCGGAAGAGAAAATTTAATTTAGATATAGAATACAATAACAAAATCTGTGATGTTGATAATGGAGTCGATAAAGCGAGTCACTGCTGCTCATTTTGAAATTAAAATAAGTAACACGTGGAAGAGGCTTTAAGTGGTTTAAAAATGCGATATCACAGAATATTTCATGACTATGTGCGTATTTGCAAAATATTTGATGAAGATGACAAACATATATCTATACATACATGTGTATAAGTATGTAAATAATGCGCGCCAGCTATACCTACTTTCGGTATCGGCCGACTTTAGATGTAACCACATCTGGATGTAACGATTTAAATTCTGTCAAATGGTAGCGTTCATTAAAACTGGAAGAAAGGTTCAACAAAAATAAAATACTCTGACCCAGCATGAAAACTTTACAGGTTTATAATGGGATTTACTATTCGTGAGAAAGAAACACCAATACCTCACAATGCAGGAGGTGAAATTCAATCATTTGTAAGAATGTTAAACTTCATCAGTTGGGGAGTGAGTTTATCAAAAAAATCATCACAGGAGCTTTCATATTTAAGGTCATAAATTCACCTATATATTCAATTCAAAGGGAGGTAATTTAAGAATTTGAATCTTCTGAGTCTCAACTACAATTGTTTTTTTTTTTTATAATTTTTTTTTTTTTTTTTTTTAAAAAATTTTTTTTTTTTTCCCTTTTTTTTTTTTTTTTTTTTTTTTTTTTTTTTTTTTTTTTTTTTTTCTTTTTTTTTTTTTTTTTTTTTTTTTTTTTTTTTTTTTTTCCCCCCCCTTTTTTCCCCCTATTGCTTTTGCATTGTATTTTCATAAAACATTGTTAAGTTTTCTAGTCTTGACATAAGTTTCTTTCAACTGACATCATAAAGAATATTTTGTCTTGACAACCAATTTTGTTTTTGATAAACTGTCTGTTTCACTATATGAGTTATCTCCCTTTTATGCATGATAAATGACTAACTTTTAGGCCTATTGACACCTTTGTTATTTGTTCTATTTTATAGAGTTAGAATGAAATACATTGATTTAATATTGTGTTAAATATTTGTATAATAAAAGTGTAAAGTTTTCATTTTGTGTGAGTGTTCTTGTGGCGAGGAACCCTTTTTAGTTTTCTTTACTTTAACTGTTCCACAACGCACTGACGAATAAAAATAAAATATGGCAATCATGCATCCTGTCCAATTTTAACTATTGTCCTCTTACTTTGCACTTCTGTAGTGAAACATATACTAAAATGATAGAGAAAATCCAAGAACGGACATTACTTTTCGTTTCATATATGATGATTATGAGTCTGACTAAACTTCTCTTTTATTTAGGTCTAAACTATCCACTTTGAAGCTGCGAAGAAAAAGGACAATAGCTCTTCAAGTTCATAAAATAATTAACAAACAAGGTCCGGTATATCTTTATGACTTAATAACAATAAAAGACAACAGTTTTAGGTACACAAATACAGCAAAACTTCCCCAGATAAAAACATCAAACTATGGTAGCAGATATTTCCGCTCCCGTGCTCCAAAACTATGGAATTCGCTTCCTCAACACTTTAGAGATGAAACAAACTTCTCTCACTTCAGAAGCTTGATAAATACCTGGGATGGGGAGGTCTGCTCCTGTTCTTTTTGTTCATGAAGTAATAGTCTATTGTTTATTTATTTATTTGAGTTGCAGCCTATAATTACAGCTTTCAGTTCTGTCGTTCTCCTTCAGTTACTTTATTTATTTATTTATCATTTTGTGTAAGTACTTTGCATGCAATTAGTTTGCTTTTGTTCATAATGTCATTCCCTACCTGCATGCACTGTGCCTGTAATGACTTTTATTGTGAGGAAGTTGCTGATCAGTTCTTCCCAAATCTAATTTGGGGAGATAAATGTTCTTACATCTTTTTTATCAGTCGCACTTTTGTGTTTCTTTTGTAATTCAGAGTTTTAAATTATTTCTGCATTTTATTGCAGTTTTTAGACCCACATTTGTAGGCCAAGATCAGCGACTTCCACACAACTTTTGATATCTGTCTTATAGTACATTTATACTTTGTATTATGCTGAATTGCTTATTTTAGTTTTTTTTTTCATGTAGTCTTATCTGAATCTGTATTTTATTAATTTTTTTTTGCTTAACTAAACATTTAAAATTTGCTATTTCTTATGACTATTGCATAGATGTTAATTATAATTTTTTAGTTCGGTCAAGAGCTATACATAGCTTATGCTTTCTGTGCTATTATATGACATGCCGACAATAAATAAACTTTGTATTGTATTGTATTTTGAAAAAAAAGTCCTGATAGAGTATCACGTATGTATCAATTGAATGCCAACAAGGTATAATATGGTGTCGAGAGTTTTAAATATCTTAAATAGTATTATACGGGCGGAAGAACGAAGGGCGCGAAGCGCCCTTCGGGCGAAGCCCGACCATAGGTAAACGTATGTACGAGAATACTGAAAGCAATAAAATTAATGAATTCACGATTACCCATGGAAGATTTCAATTTGTCCGCACCCATGGACGATACGAAAACATACTTATAACGATGCACCGTTTTTTAACTTCCGCTGCAAATGACCAATCGGAAGTCCTCGGTAGATTCCGTTACCCTACATCAAACGAAGCATTCTGCCGAGGTGTTCCGATTGGCAAATGACGTCATTTATGTGACGTCATTAAATGTCAGCCATTTTTGTTTTGAAAAAATGCAACACATTTCCGTTTAATGCAGGTTTGTACTTTGGAAATATAAAGAGATTCTATTTATGTACACATTCCTAAAGTTTGATACCCTTCCTGTTACGCCATAAAAAGTAACATTTCTTTTAGCAGTCAATACCTTGATTCATGATTCAATGGATATTCGATATCATTATTTTCGTAACTTCAAACGTTTTTGCGACCCCTGGGCCCTGAAAATTCGTAACATTTTTAAAAATAAATTACTGTTATGCTTTCGCCCGATATAGGTTTTGCCTATTTTCATATTATATATACTGGTATATATCAAATTTACTATCCTGTTTGTTTTATGAAAACAATCGCCGGTTTTGGTCGCGTTACCGGAGCATAGCCGGTTGCTGTGGCGTACGCCGGAAAGAAGAAACAAGTTGGTCCACTAACGCACCGGAAGTACAGTCTCTGCGCATGATGGCGGCTTAGAATTGAGAATCGCTTGTTTGAATGCAGAACTGAAGAACTATTCGAGGTATTGAAAACATGGCATAAAGAATGCTATGTGCATAAATTCAAGTTTTCTTATTATCAGCATACACACTAAAATGTGTGTTAAATATCGGTCTTTGTTTTGTTTATTTTCCCCAGCTTTTTATGAATTTCCTTCTTTTGCGGAGCAGCAAGGTGCAACGTTGATTTGCGCGCAAAAAAGGTGAAATTGTGTTTTAGGATGGTTGCTGAATGTACCAGATGCATGGACTAGTCTTGTTTTTCACATTTATTTGGATGTCATTTTATCTAGACATTCTACAGGAGAAGTATTTTCCGACCATCTCTCAGACATCCACAGACATTTTCACAACAACAATACATGCTTCAGGGATTTTATATAGAGAGGGATGTGACATAAAGTAAAATCCAACCCAAGTCCTGTATGTTCATTTTGTCTCCCAATATATTTGAACTGTAGCTTCAATGCCATTTAATGTCAGTAATCAGGAAAAAGCTGATATTCTCGGCTTTGCCGTGACGTCATACTGACCAGTTAACCAATCGGATTATTAGGTCGCTTTCATTTCTCCATTTGGTAAAAGCAGGGTTGTCATTAAGAGCGGCTGCCGGCCAAATTGACCGCTTCAATCAAGATTTGCGCCGGCTCAAATCTCGGAAGAAAAAAAAACAACTTAAAATTGCGACGACGATGATATTTTCGTTCGTTTTTGTAAAATAAAATGTATTATATTCGGTAGAAATGTGTCTACACGTGAATGCATATTTATCTAAAAATATTTGCCGACCGACGTACATTTGTATAGCGTGTTCGATATATTTTATCACCAAAAATAAAACTTACTCATAACATTATCTATTCCAAACTCTTATTTTTATAATCCAAAATTATCATACTATTTTAGAGCTACTTTTACATGTCTCAAACTGTCAAATATCTCGGTCTTTTTGATGCCACGTGCGACGGCTTTACTAAGATCAAAGAACGCTCACATGCACAGTGTAAGGCCGGGCTAGTGTCTTTGATCTCGTGGCACCTGCGGCTTTATCTTTATGATTAAAAGAGGTTGCAGTATAAATAACTTATTTGGCAAAGGTTATTCATTAAAATAAACAAGGAAAAACGTTGGCTTTGACAGTTGCTGAAACAATAAATGACAACAAAAAAAGCGGATATGCTCGAACGCCGATTTTCTTAAAAACAGAACGCTTTTGTTTTAATTAAAGAACTGTTGGAACTTTTTAAATTAAACCAAAACAAAATGTGATTCTTAAGTAAAGTTCAGAAACAAAAGTGTTATTGTATATGTATCCAAAATTGCTCAGATGCCAGATGTGCATATATTTTTTTACAACTATAATTATTTTCTAATTTTCCCAGGGGTGATATGCTCCACCCTCCCTGCTAAGTCATTACATCATGTTTGTTATTCAGTATCACAAACCCAGAAAACTAACAAAAAGTGGTAAAAATCAGAGATCAAATTCTGATGATAAAGGTGCCCACAACTGCTCAGATGCCACGATTTTGCAGCCTATTTTAAAAATTTGGGTGGGGCATGCCCCCGTCCCCCATAGATGACCGTCCTGCGGCGCTCATTACTTCAGCCTCCTCAAATTATAATTAAGCCTTCTCCCAAAAAAATTAATGACAACCCTGGGTAAAAGGTGAAAACTCGGTCTTTACCGTTGACTCATATGCAAGTTTAAATTTATTTTAAACGAAACGAAAAGCTTTTAACAACATAGAATTATTATAAAAACAATCTGATAGTTTCAAGGTATTAGAAGATCGTCGTCTTCTTTCATTTCTAATCTTGGTTATTGTATTATTCAAAGTTAAAGATGCATAGAGACCAGCGATAACAGCCGAGGAGTCACCTTTCCCAAATGAAAATATTTGATCATTACCCGGATGTGCGAAGCCGAGAATATTATCGCAGTATTGGATGTGTCGCGATATCTGAAAGGAAGTGCAGGGATCACGTTTGAGGGCGACGTGGGCGAAATAGTGCCGTATCCCCGGCCATTTTGACGTGATCGCATAGAAAAGCGAAAACAAAGTTGCTCTAATTAAGTAAGCCAATCAAAAGCGGCTAGACAACATAGCGATTTAAAGGTTGCCATGTGTGTTTTGACATGTATAATGTTTATTGTCAATTTAATAGTTGAGTGTTAAAAAGCTCGAAGGAACCTTGCATTTAAACTGGCATTTATTTACCGATAACACCGTTTAGTACTCACCCGTTCCAAACATTAACCTCCCAAGTTACCGTGGGAAAATCAATTCACAAGTGACAACACAGAGTCACATTAATGTGATCATGTATACGTATTTTCATGGTGCTATTTTAATACTGGTAGAAATTTATGATAGTTTTAGGTTGACTTAATAAATTTACGTAAGAGGAGAGAGACTAAGGCGCATGCAACAAATTTTGACCATAGACATAATTTATTGTTTACGAGGCATGCAGACAAAAATTCGGGGTTCTCAAATTGTTCATCAAAGCTTGGGCAAAAGTCACTTGTATTTTTCAATTTAAACTTGCATTTTGCAAGTATGCGAGCTTAATTTCGAACCCTGGGATATAATTTATAGTATGAATAAGTTAATAATTTAGCAAAAAATACAATAATCAGGACTATACAGTCATGATACATAAACAAATGTTATATAAGCTTTCGTTATCGGACCAAAACTGCCCCCGCATTTGCCGATCGATAACTGTTTGTGCCCTTTTAACACTGAAGAGTACGCAAGAACCATAAGCCTGTATTGCCACTAATTGCCAAAATCTTGTTAAAAACGGTTTGTGATGGCAATTGTTACTGTTTACTGTAAGGGGAAGTAACCACTATGCGGTGTTTGTTATTAGATGGCCCTAAAGAGACAAACATTCAGACCAATTTACATGATGATAAGCTGTAAAATGAGTATCTACAAGGTTTTACTTGGAAATGACTTGGTGACTTAGTTTTGGTGCTAATATGTACATGTATTGTTGACACTGACAATTTAATTAGTTCCTATACTGTTAATAAGGGTGAGCATATCTGTGACATTAATACAAGGAATCTTAACATACCAAATTAAGTGATTCAGGTACATGTAGCAGAATCAATCCTACATGTATATAGAACAGTTATCATTTCAATTCCATTTGCATACAATGTGATGATTCTTTTTTGTAGTGTTCAAGAAACAAAAGAATTAGAAATACAAACAATTGAAAATGCCTGCAAAGAAGAGGGCGTCTTCGGGGAAGAAAGAGGTAGCTAAAGAATCACAGGCAGCAACCAGGAGATCAGCACGAGGTGCTTCCGCAACAAATGATAGTAAATCAGCTGCAGGGACAAAAAGGAAAGCAAGTCCAAGTCCATCACCTGCACCAAAAAGAGCAGCTTCAGCTAAGAAGGGTAGAACAAAAAGTCCAAGTCCTGCACCAGAAGAGAGGTAAATCAGTCAGAATCCTTTCATTTATTTGCTATGCTTTAATACTGCAGAAGCAGTCCTTAACTGTTTTTATACACTGAATATACTAGCAATTAACTTGTGCTTTCAAATTATGCAAGTTTGCAACATTTCATTTCTTATCACTGTTACTTTCCTTTTCCTTTCATTGTAAAGTCTATGAGATGATGCAATCAGTTCTCCAAAGACATGTCAGCTGTACGCTTGAAGTCATTAGTAAGATGTTTGGGGTTTGTCACTTTGCTTTGAAATGAGCACTACTTTTTGTACCGTAGTCCGGACGGCAACAGCTTGATGTAAAAGCCTTAGTTTGTTTTGATATAGCCACAGAGAATTGTGATCACAAAAGCTAAACTTACTTTGTAAGAAAGTTGAATCATTTAGTTTTCTATTCATTTAATAGACTGAGACAGAAAAAGTGCTTAAACTGTTGTCTATGGATTAATGTATAATAAAAGTTTTAAACCATGAAAACTTTTTTGTATGGATTATTATACTCATCTTTGGTAAAAATAGGTCATGGATAGATACGGTGTAATTTCTAGTTAAAAAGTGTGTCATGGGAACAGTCTTTCCGTAATTGACCTGAAGTCTGTCTGACATCTTGTCAGACAACTCGAAAAATTTTAGTTTGACATACAGTTAAACTTCATTCGCTCGAATACAACCGATCGCTCGAACTCTGATGACGGTCCCGGCAAAATCTCTAAATACATCATATTGTTCCTCCTCTGAAAATAGGAACCATGATCTCTCGAACCTGACTGGTGGTCCCTTCAGATCTATTTCATTGTCAATTACATCATTTAGCTCGAACAATAAAACGTGTCTGTCTCAATTATTGGGCATACAATTGCACATTGATCAGGCGTTATGTTGAACGGTGCATGTTTTTAGCAACTCGGTAAATGAACAATTAAAGGTAAACTGAATTTTAATTCCCCCCACAAAGTGGGGTGCATATCTTTTTGTACTGTGTCCGACCGTCCGTCCGGCCCGTCGCATCCCTGCAAATCTTGTGAACGCAACTCCTCTTAAACCGGATGGCAGATTTTGCTTAAACTTCCAGGGATGAACAACCTTAATGTGTAGATGGTAGTAAAGGAAGGAATTTTCGCTCGACAAAATTTAACAGAATTATTGCCCTTTGTTGATTTTTTTCACTATATATCTTGTGAACGCAACTCCTCTTAAACCAGATGGCAGATTTTGCTTAAACTTCCAGGGATGAACAACCTTAATGTGTAGATGGTAGTAAAGAAAGGATTTTTTACTGCGACCAAATTTAACAGAATTATGGCCCTTCTTGATTTTTTTCACTATATACTATGTAGAAATTTTGCAACGCAACTCCTCTTAAACCGGATGGCAGATTTCGCTTAAACTTCCAGGGATGAACAACCTTAATGTGTAGATGGCAGTAAAGGAAGGAATTTCTGCTGCGCCAAATTTAACAGAATTTTGGCCCTTTGTTGATTTTTTCACTATATACCATATAGAAATTTTGTGAACGCAACTCCTCTTAAACTGGTTAACAGTTTTGCTTTAAACTTCCAGGGATGAACAACCTTAATGTGTAAGATGGTAGTAATGGAAGGAATTTTTATTGCAGTCAAAATTTAACAGAATTATGGCCCTTTGTTAAGTTTTTCACTATATACCCATATAGAAAAGTTTTAAACCTGCAACTCCTCTTAAACCGGATGGCAGATTTTGCTTAAACTTCCAGGGATGAACAGCTTTAATGTGTAGATGGTAGTAAAGGAAGAAATTTTTGTTGCGACCAAATTTAACAGAATTATGGCCCTTTGTTGATTTTTTCACTATATACCATATAAATTTGTTGCGACCCAAATTTAACAGAATTATGCCTTTGTTGCTTTTTTCACTATAGTACCATATAAATAATTGAACATATAAATTTTACATTTGTAATTTAATTTAACATGTACATAAGGTTACCTGTAGATCATTTTAGGTATATGTACAGAAATGAAACAGTGGAATGAAAAAGTTCCACATAAAAATCTTACATACAGATATGCTTGCTCTTGTTTATGAGCACATCTGCACAGTGGGGGCATCCGTGTCCTTTGGACACAATTCTAGTTTTTTACAATGTTGATAAAAATTGGCATAAATTGGCATAAAGTTGTTTCTTTTCACGAAATTGGATATAATATTTCATGAGCGACGGATTATTTTAAAGGACTTGTTGCCGCTAAAAGAACTTATAAAAAATAGTGCAAGCTATGTGATCGCGATTTAATCATTTTGACTTCTAACTAGAAGTGCAATTTATTAAAATTTTGTGTTTTATCAGCTTTCCAATGATTTAAAACATGCTGAAATGTGTTTCGTTTTAAGAAAGTCAGATATTGGAAGTCGGCTTTTAAGCCCACCCGATAAAAGCTCTTCAAAAAATGAAAAAGTAAAAACAATGCAATAATTTTGACTGAATTTCGCCGATTTAACATTTTTTAGTGCTGGGACAAATTGTCTGAGATCCAATCTTGGTGTATAATACACACTTATTCTTGGAAATATGAAAAATATAAAACCTTGGTTAAAATGTGAATGTATATATACCAGTGACTGGTGGACCTCGGTGGATTGAACTTACGATCCCTCGAACTAAAATCAACGGTCCTTTCGAGTTCAAGCGAACAAAGTTTAACTGTATATAACAAAATTTGGCTGACAAAAAAATTCTGTAGTCAGTGCAAAACATTTTTTCTAAATGTTCGTCAAACTGAAACCAAGGTCTACCATTTCCCATTTAATGTTCTTACTGAGATATTTTTTCATATACACCTTAGAACTGTTTTATTTTGGCTTTCTGCTCACTCAGTTTTTCATTTTTGCAGGTTTATCCCCTTAATAGTATGTTCATGTTTTCAAAGTTGGTAAAATACACCAGTGAAACAAATTTGATTGGCTTCCTGAATTAATCATTGAATCAAAACATAGCTTACATTCCGCATATTCAAAATGAAGAGAAATTACTACGAATAATTTTTGAGCTGGAATAAATGCTGGATACCAGTTACCAACTCTTGGAAGACCTATCGGACCGAGCTAAAATTTGCCTGTCATGTCCGGCATATTTCAGGAAGACTGTGAGGATCTTTATAACCTATTACCAGCAACTTTTGTATTTGTTAAATGTTCTAAAAGCTTTAACAGAAAGTAGCTTTAACTAATTATTTCATTCAGCTGGAAGTCAGGGTCCAGTTCTGGTGCTGTATTACAGACATTGGGATACTAATTTATGCTTTCTTTAAAACAGCAAAGTCATGTTCTCTATTATGTTGTAGGCCAAGAAGAGGCAGATCAACCACTAAGAAAGAAGAACCAAAACCAGTAGAAAAACCAGCAAGTAGAAGTACCAGTAGTCAGAAAGGTAAACTTCTATAATGCCTCACTTCAGGTTCAAGAAAGTGTATTTGTGCGTCCGTCCATCACAAGGTGTGTTGGATACACAGCAGCAATGAGATCTGTAGAGAAGCTCATTAAACTTTTACAGAATTTTGTTTGCACAATTCAATTTAATTCAATATTGCACAACTCCTCTTTCACTTTTGATACCTTTACTGCAATGTTTATCAAATATTTATTTTAGTAGCTCAGATCCAGTCCTCTTCAGACTTAGTCACAGTATGTTTTGGCTGGGATAAATGTGAAAATAAGCAATACAACAAATTTGGCTGAAAGCATTAATGTTTCTAGATATGTATATAAACAATAAAAAAGGCATACATATGCGGTAAATGGGTTAAATTTTCATATTTTTAAAATAGCTAGAAGTTAATGTCTGTTTAATATTGAATACATACATTTTTTTCTTCTTTTGTAAAGGAAGAGTAACTAGGAATGTAGTTCAAGAAGTAGAGACAAAGAAATCCACAGACACTAAGTCAAGGAATGCTTCCAGGGAGGCAAAAACACCTGCAAAATCAAAGGCTTCTGCCAACAACAAAGGTAAAGCAGTTACACCAAAACAAAAAGATGAAACTCCTAAGAAAAAGGCTGAAACTCCAAAACAGAAAACTCCAACTCCACGTGGCAGATCTGCCACACCAAAGCAAGCAACAGAAACACCCAAGGAAAAGGCTGTTACACCGAAACAAAAATCAACACCCAAACAGAAAGCCACTCCAAAACAAAAACAGCAAACACCTAAAAAGAAATCAGAACCAGCAGCAAAGAAGAAAAGTCCGAAATCAACTCCAGTGAAGGAAAACAAGCCAGAATCTCCTCAGAAGCCAACAAGATCAAGGAGGTCAAGGCAAGATGTAGAACCTGCAGATAAAGAACCTGATGACAAAGAACCAGATAGGAAAGTTTCTAATGAAGATGATAAAGTAGCTAATATGGAAACTTCTGATAAAGATACAGAAAAAAATCTTGAAGATGAAAAGCCTGAACAGGAAAAGCCTGTCGAAGATTCAAAGGCAGAAGCAGTTGAAGAAATTCAGAAAGATGTTGAAGGAACTAAAGAGCAAACAGTAGATGAAGTGGCAGCAGAAACTGAGAAAGTTAAAGAAGATGAAAACAAAGAAGAACAAGAAGAGGAAAAAGAAGATGCAGAAGTAATTGAATCAAAAGACGAGCAAATTGGAAATAATGTTGAAAAAGAAGATGAAAGTGCTGAAGAGGACCAAGAAAAGGAGGAAGATGAGATAGACCAAGACGCTGAAAAAATAGATGAAGAGGAAGGTGAGATAGAACAAGAAGATGAAAAAATAGGAGCTGAGGCTAATGAAATTTCAGAGGTGGCAGAAGAAGAAATGGAAACAGGTGATTTAGAAGAAACTGAGCCACAGGGGGAAAAGGCTTGTGAATCTGACCAAAGCAAAACTGTGGGAGAAGAATCTAGTAGTAAGGAAGATGAAACTATTGAGAGCAATCAGGCAGATCAAACAGAAGTTGTTGATGAGGTCATAGCTGATGTAGATACAGAAATGACTGAAGAGTCAAAAACTATTACAAATGAAAGTGAAACAGCGGAAGAGAATATTGAAAATATGAAGTCTTCAGAGACAAGTTTGGAACAGAAAACTGAAGTTGCCTCTGAAAATTTAACTGATGATTCAGTTGAAAATATAAATAATGATAAGGCTGAAGATATTTGTGACTCTGGACAGGAAATAAGTGATTTGAACAAGGATTCAGAGGGAGCTGTTATCACACAAACAGATTCAGGTGTTGTTAATGATATAATTAGTTCTGAAGAAATAGATAGTGATGGTGGTGATCAAGAACAACCTAAGAAGGTTGCAATAGTTGAGGAAATTTCTGATGATGATATTGAAGAAATAGACACTAAACAAAATAATGGGGCAGCTAATGAGGAAATTGATGACATTGAAGAAATTGAATTTGTAGAACAAGTAGATAAGTATGTTGAGAATTCTCCTACAAAGAGAAAGTTTGATGATGTTGACACAGAATTTGATGAGTCTTCACCTGTTAAAAAGATCCGAATATCAACAGAGGAAGAAATACAAGAAAATGGTTCTAGTTCACAAGAAGATATAGCAAAGGATTATGTTGTAATAGAAATGGGCGATGTCCCACAGGCCAATAGCACAGAAGTTCAGAGCAGTCTTCCTAATCCTATATTTAACCGGACATTCATCCCAAATCCAACATTTAGTGGTGCATCTGATACTTCTAAACAGTTTTCTGTTGTAAGTTATAACATGTTAGCTGACTGCCATTTGTTCAGGAATGACTATAGCTTCACTGAAGCAAAATATTTACAACCCGAATACCGTTTAAAGAAAGTGATAGAAGAACTTCGGTATTTAGATGGAGATATTGTGTGTATGCAAGAAGTTGATCCACAATTCTTTGCAGACGAGTTGTTGCCGACTATGAGACTGTAAGTTTTTGATTTGAAAATGTACATATAAATTGTTTGAGGCCAAAACCAGTTTCTAACCAGCATCACAAGGGCAACAATGCCCTGCAATAACAAATGGAATAGTGGTAAAGACTGCATTATAACCACAATATCCAAAATGTATGTCCATAACACTTTGCTATAAGTGATCTCTGGTGCATCACATATTAAGTTTGATATCAAAACTTGACTTAAAGATGGGGGGATGGGTACAGGCTATATTTTATGTTTCTTTACCCGAGAAGTGTTGTATATGACTTTCAAAACAGTAGATGTATCTAAAAGTTTAAAATGATCAGGGTCGACTTTCTGTAAGGGAACTGACATTAATAAGAGAAAAGAAAAGTGAAATATGAAACATTTCAGTATTTTTTAAATTGAGCTGGAACACTGATATTATAAATAGTCAGGCGTGATTCTTACCAGTTTTGCAGAAAAGAAAAAAAAGGGAATGAGATGGTAGCTTGTCTACAAAACAGCCTCTGTCGTAACATGTGTTGCAGAAGATATAATTTATTGACTTTCATTAGTACAGTAGATTCCGGTTATTTGGCAGTTCGGACACTTTTCTATCACCATACAGTATATCGAAATGATAAATAATAATAAAGAAACGTATTTAGAATACCATGTGTACTTCCAAATCATTTAATTACTTCGCAAAACTGTTAGCATCGTCAATTTTCATGTTTTCTGACATGTGTAAAAGCGAAAGTAGAAATCTCGGCGGCTCGTGAGCATTACACAACATGTGACAAACGCTTGGCTTTTACCTGCTATGGACGGCACACGTTGCGAAAATGATTGCTTTAATTGTTTTCATTTTTTATTCATTTTGTATCACTATATCTCTTTTATTGTCAAAGTTACACAATGTCAATTGAAAAAATTGACATTTTATAAAAACAAACTTTTAAAAAAATCACGAGGTCAGGATCCGTCTGAACTAAGATCTTGGTCAATTAAATGGATAGACTTTCTATTCACAGCGTATGAAAAGAATGTTATCAGCTTACTATGGGTCACTGAATTTGCCAAACTGAGCAATTCACACATCGCTAATTGTGTTATGCACTGCTTGTCACCTTGACAACTTAACAGCTGATCGGGTATTACAATTGTCGGCGTCGTTGATGATTAATTGGTCAACACTAGACAGCTTGGCTGTTTTCAGACAATGGGCTATGCAATTAAGCGAAACTAAGCTGAACTGATGAAAAATATGATGCAATTATGCGAAATGTTTTAATAGTAATTATATAGGGATTGGTCGGTGTTTTAAGATTGTATGCATATATCCGGAATATGCAAATAACCGATATGCAATTAAGTGGAATCTACTGTATACATGATTGGTATACAGTTATTGTTCAACTGTTTGGTCTGAGCACTTTCAACAATTTCCCTGATCATGCTAATGAACCGAAGGGATTTAATATCTTTTCAGAATTTTAGCTAAATGATACACAACTGGCATATTTGAATTTCAAAGACAATTATTACTGACATAATCTGGCCTACTTGAACGGTCTAACAAAAGTTGACCCCAGAATATACCCCAAAAGTCAATACATTCTTTTGTGCAGACTTTAAAAAAAACTTGCTTAACAAGGCAATGTGGCATGGGTATGTTTCAGCCAGCTTAGAACAATGAAGCACTTCATGGTAAAATGTCATGTGGTTATGTTACATATCCACACTATCTCTGGAATCTTAGCACAAGTGTTCATTTTATCATGGCTCAAGTTCAAAATCATGTTTGTAATTGAATGTCATGGCTATATCAGCATCTCTTCAACCTCTTGAAAGATTTTAAATAACTTGGCTTTATTGATCATTATACTGATATAACATGCAGAGTATTGATACATTGTAGTGCTTAGATATGACACAGTAATTCCATATTGCCTCTCTCTCACTTTCTGTTTGAGGTGGATTCTATCTAGAGTGAGTCTCGAGAACGATTGATATAAGTTGCAAGAACATTTTCGCAATCAAGAATGAATAAGTATAAGTCAACCAGCTCAGTTCAAGGTCAAGGTCATCCTTAGACCCTTTGGTTAGTGGCAGTTTGGTAGGAGATACTTGTTTCTACAAATGAACAGTCTTCTTCAGTCAAATCTCGTTTACTCAAAATGCACTTGCTCAACATGATGGGTTGACTCGAAATAAAAAGTATGTATAAGCAGTATATAATATAAGTTTGCCTCCAAGTTTAATTCTTAAACAGGTATCACATTCTTTTCTTCCTTTTATTAGCTCACCTTGCACAAAGTGCCAGAGTGAGCTATTAGGATAGCATTCCGTCTGTCGTCCGTCCATCCGTCCATTATTCAAACGTCATCTCCTCTGAAACCACTAGGCTAATGTTGATTAAACTTTGCAGGGATGTTCCTTGCATGAAGCTCTATCAAAGTTGTTCAAAGAATTCTATTCCATGCAGAACTCTGGTTGCTATAGCAACAAATAGGAAAAAACTTAAAAAATCTCAGAAACCACAGGGCCTAGAGCTTAGATATAGCATGTAGCATTGCCTAGTAGAATTTTTCAAAGTTTGTTCAAATCATACCCCTGGGGTCAATATTGGCCCCGCCCAGGGGTCACTTGTTTTACA
Organism: Saxidomus purpurata; assembly: GCA_022818135.1. Taxonomy (NCBI): domain Eukaryota; kingdom Metazoa; phylum Mollusca; class Bivalvia; order Venerida; family Veneridae; genus Saxidomus; species Saxidomus purpurata. The sequence continues at coordinate 6,044,506 of JAFMSR010000003.1, read as the reverse complement.
AAGACGTTTATAGAAAAACCTATTTGGTATCTAACATTGTTTAGTGGTCTTCCACCTACTTTTTACAAAACATGCCTCTTGGGTCTAAATCGACCACACCAATCAGGCAAGTGGACTTGTATACAGGTGAGTGATGTAGGGTCATCATGGCCTTCTTGTATTGATAGCTTACGTTCAATACTGAAACATGGCCTTGCGTGGGGGGTTAAACAGACATGCATTTACATGACGATTGTATGCATTCAAAAAACTTTTATTTCTCTAGTCAAGGATATGAAGGAGTGCACAAAAAGCGTGAAGATGCTTATTACAATGAAGGGGAGGCAACCTTTTACAAGAGCAGTAGATTCGATGTTATTGAGACAGCAGCTACTTCATTCTCAGAATTACTTAAAAAGGTAACAAATTAACAGATATTTTGTCATTCATGTTCTTCATAATTATAAATGTAGGTTTGACATACCATTTATCCTCCTTGAGGCCGTATGTTTTACCAGTCCTTATGTTACTTGGCTAGAATATCTGTCCTAGGTAATGAAATATCTGGCAAATTCCTAAGTGAAGCGGTGCTGGGTCAGTGAGACTCAGATTCTAAGAAAATGATGTTCACACTATGGAGGAAGTTGCTTTGATTTTTTACATCCCCCCGTTAAAGGCAGAGGAATATTGATTCATGTGGATTGACAAAACTAGGTAGCAGATTGATTACATTCCATGAAATATAGATATGTATCACCCTAGTAGGATGATGAAGTTTTGTTTGGATCAATGCAGTAATTCTTGATTTGTTATAAAAGTCCTATCAGTTTGGACAGTACCATTAAGTGTTCGTAGGAATACTTACAGACTGAATAGGGAATAAATATCTAGTGCAGATCATCAGATTGCATGATCTTATGCAGACTGATCATGATCTACACTGGGCGCAGAGGCTAGTCTTAACTTGCCACCAGCAGGATAACAGTTACAGGGAATGTTAATTTTACTGTAATGAATATTTACATATATCTTTCAGGAGTTAGACGGTATTGAGCCTTCAGTTCAGGAAGCTGTGAAGAAATATACAGACTTGCCAGATGTTGTTATAGTGGCAAAACTGCAGTGTAAAAACACTGGGCAAGACGTCACCATAGGCAATGTTCACATAAACTGGGGTCAAATGGAAACTCCAGATGCACAGTGTGTACAGGTATGAAAACAATTTTACTAAATATTCCACTGTTTTTAAAAAGTGTTTGGATGCTAGTACAAGCCTAATAGAAATCCTATGATGATAATTTCTATCATTACACCCCTTCAGCAAAGACATCAGTATGAAGACAGACTTGAGTTTAATTTAGGGCTCTGCAACAAGTGCAGACTCCGATAAGCCTTCTCATTCTGTACAGTCTGATATGGCTGCATACAGTTGCCTTGTGTTATTATACAAGTAGTTGTGTTCTGCAATTGATGTAACTTATTAGTCCCTAACAAATCCAAGATCATTTGGGACTAGTTTTGCTCTGTACTGTCTGTCCGCGCATGGGCCGTTTGTCAAATAACTTCACAAAAGGGTGTGACATGCACCACATCGAGGGAGTTACCTTGAAGGTTGTCACACTTGGGGCTTAAAACCTGAAATGTAGGGTTATATACCATACCAGTACTTCCTCGTGTAGGCTGTAAATTCTATATGCATACTGATATTGCAATGACTTCTTTTAATTGTTGCCCATACCAAAAGGATGTGTCATGCACCACACCCTGGGTAGTACTACCTTGAAGATCAAGGTCACACTTGTAATAGATGTTTGTATACCAGAACTTTGTGTCTGGGCTGTAACTTCTACATGCACACACTGATTTTAGATAAGTTGCACAGTTGTCGTACCACACGTGCACCACACCTGGAGAACTCAACACATGATATAAGGTTATATAACAGTATTTCATGCCCGGACTGTAACTTCGATTGCCATGTTTCAGCTAAGCCCTCTCAAAGTTAAGGTCATACTTAGGGTCAAAGGATTTTCATCAAACCTGGTCAAATGTTTATCTCGTCATGACGAAACATGTCAAAGACACTCTGGGGTCAATGTGACTATATCTCCCGAACCCATGAAGGATTTTCATCAAACTTTTGTCATATGTTTATCTCATCCGGTCCTATCCAGTTACGGACTTTATCCACTTGTTTCTTTTCATTTTAAAATGACTTTTGAGTATGAGCTTGATTAGAACATTTGATTTTGCACAGTGGGAATCGAATGTGTGTTCTGGATTTATCATTTTATGAATGCTCCTTGAACTGTTTTTTTTTTTTATTTTCACCAAACTTAATTAAAGCATTATAGTACAGTTTGACTTAGTATAGGTTAGATGAGTAATTGATGTATAGATAAAAGGCTAGTTCATTTTTTGCATTTAAATCGAAATTTTCTTGACAGTATAATCATACATATTGAAAATGTCCTCTGAATGGTATACATGTATATTTAAATAATATGGTAGCAAATTTAACTTGTTTGTAGATAACTAGTGCTGTTAAAGAAGTATATAGGGTATGCTTAGTTGATTCTTCTTTCAAACTTTTCTTTTTGTTTTAATAAGTTATTTTTATGTTAACAGTTTATTTTCCCTTACCAAGATCAATTTAATTCTGTCCTGTGACTCAACCTGTCATTGACAGCTCAGGGTACAGAGCCAACTTGTGTGCTTGTAAGAGTAAGAATTGCCACATGCTGTCTGATAACGGGATGTTGTAAGACATTAAGAGTTAGAAGATTTTGTAATAAGTTTCTCCTTTGCAACATTGATGGCATCACACATTTCATATCTAACCCGTAATTCTAGAGCACCTATTTTCATCAGAACTGGTAGAAACTTTAGTAGGGGCACCAGATAACCCCTATTGATTTTGAGACCACAGACTTGAATCATTATCACTGGTTATTGTCAAAGTGAACAAGAGTACGAAAACTTTTTTTGTTTGAAGCCTCAAAACCAGTTTGGCCAAAGATCTCCAAATTTGGGATACAAAGCTTACTCATGACCAGTAGATGACACAAATTGATTTTAAGGTCAGTAGGTCAATGTTACAATGACCTTCGGCTGTAAAAAGATCTCTAATCAATAACTTGATAATATTTGCACTCCTGATACTTGAACTTTAGATGGAGGTTTTTCAAGATCAAAATGTATTTCTCCATCACTTGTTGTTTGAGCACTATCACATTTAACAGGTTTGTACAAAAATCTTCTAGGTTAAATTTATTAAAGCCAGGTGGTAGAAAACGACTTTCAAGCATTTCAAGTTGCTTTTTAACAAGCACTGTGCAATAACAAGGACACCGCTGTGAAGGGTTATCAATAAAAAAAGAAAGTCACATGGATTTTATTTCATAGTTTCTTAAACACACAATTATACTAACACAAAACTATAGTGTAAAAGATGCATGTGCTCAGTAAAAAGTGATTTATTGTTTTTTATAAGTCTCCCTTTTAGTGTTCATAATTGGCAGTTCTTTAAATAAAATTTAATTTGGTGGAAAAGGTACAGTTTTCCAATTTTAGACCGGTCCAGTTCAAGAACTTCCAAACCTCTCAAATTTTTTTCTCTGCAGATTCTAAGCTGTATCCAGAATTTCTTTGCACTTTTTCAAAATGTTTGTTTTTCAGCTCACCTGAGCACAAAGTGCTTGTGGCGAGTTACCATAAGTTTTTTTCAAGTAACATTATCTAAATCTACGGATGAAACTTCGCATAGATTTTCTTTCGATGGTCCATCCAGGATTCGACACTAACTTTTAAACCAGCAATCCTGACGGGACATCTACTTTTGAAATAAGAAGTCCCTCCCAAAAATCGGAAATCCCTCCTACTTTTACTCAAGTCAAGTCAAAAACCTATTATTCAAGTATAACCTGAAATAGTATGTTAAAAATTCAACAAGAGGGTTGTTTAAACTTTTTATTGATGGCATCTCTTTTACAAGAGTTGTTCAAACAAATCCATTCAATACAGAACTGGTTGCTATGGCAAGATAGGAAAAACTTCTTGTGAAACACTGGCCAGATTTCAAAATAGTTCTCAATAATGGACATTGGGTGTATGGCTGGACTGTTCAAGAGATGTTAGTTTGTCCAAATACAACTCCCGTGAGAAATATAAAATACATGTATTTATTTTGTACACTCTGCAGTAATAAACTACTAATGTTTCAAACATTTCAGATTGCTAGTGCAGTCAAGGAGATCGTATCCAAGGCAACAGGAGACAACTTTCCTCATATCATCTGTGGGGACTTCAACTCACCACCAATAAGTCCTGGCTACCTTGTTGCCAGGGACGGCTATCCAAGTGGAGATGAAACCATAAATACTTTAATGAAGATTGAGGGGCTAGAGTTGGCAGATGGAAAGGTACTTCTGACAGTTACTTGTAAACTAAAACAAAAATACGTGTTGGTCCAAGATGAAACAGTTTTATTTTTCAGAAGTATTTTATTTAAAACTAAACTGTGCTCCATTTTTAGCTCGACTATTCGAAGAATAAGGAGACTATTGCACTCGCGTCGGCGTCTGCGTTGGTTAAAGTTTTTCATAAAGTCAAATATCTTGAATACTATCAAAGGTATTGACTTGAAACTCAAACTATATGTTTACCATCAACATCTTCACCTGAGGAAACAATCCCCATAACTCTGTTTTGATTTTTGACAGATTTATGCCCCTTTTTAACTTAGAAATTTTGGTTAAAGTTTTTTATAAATTCAAATATCTTGAATACTATCGAAGGTATTGACTTGAAACTCAAAGTATGTGTCTACCATCAACATCTTCACCTGAGGAAACAATCCCCATAACTCTGTTTTGATTTTTGACAGATTTATGCCCCTTTTTAACTTAGAATTTTTGGTTAAAGTTTTTTATAAATTCAAATATCTTGAATACTATCAAAGGTATTGACTTGAAACTCAAAGTATGTGTCTACCATCAACATCTTCGCCTGAAGAAACAATCCCCATAACTCTGTTTTGATTTTTGACAGATTTATGCCCCTTTTTGAATTAGAATTTTTGGTTACATTTTTTTATAAAGTCAAATATCTATAGGTATTGACTTGAAACTCAAACTATATGTTTACCATCAACATTTACACCAGAGGAAACAATCCCCATAACTCTGTTTTGATTTTTGACAGATTTATGCCCCTTTTTACCTAAGAATTTTTGATAAAAGATTTTATAAAGGCAAATATTTTGAATACTTTCAAAGGTATTGACTTGAAACTGAAATTATGTGTCCACCATCAACATCTTCACCTGAGGAAACAATCCCCATAACTCTGTTTTGATTTTTGTTAGATTTATGCCCCTTTTTAACTTAGAATTTTAGTTAAAGATTTTTATAAAGTCAATTCTTGAATACTATCAAACGTATTGACTTGAAACTTAAAATGTATGTTTACTATCAACATCTTCACCAATGTTTTTGATTTTTGACATATTTATGCTCCTTTTTAACTTAGAATTTTGTCACAGTTTTTACCAGACATTATTAGAAATACTCGAAATGGCTTACTTTTGAAATGTCGTAGAATAATTATGCAGCATGCAGCGGGCATGCTTTTTTAATTTTAAACATATTAATTTTGAAACGTTACAAAGTTATTCATGATCAAATATACAAGGTCATGTATTTCTTTGAAATTATCCCCCCCCTCTTCTCCCCCCAGTTGGCTTACAGAATCCAGAGTAAGGCAACGCATGTATTGTACATTTACATAGGTCTTTGAACAAGTTTCATATCTTTGACCTTAATTCTGATAGACAATTACACAAAACACCAGGTCCTGTTCTTAGACAAAAAAAACATTTTACCGACAAGCTTTCGAATAGTCGAGCGTGCTGTCATGAGACAGCTCTTGTTTTCTTTTGTTGGAAGTGGTAGATTTAGTTGAGGTCTGCCAGAAAAATTATTCTGGGTAGGAGCAAAAACTATAGAAAATAGGGTTACCAGGATAACATCATTAATTTATTTTGGCTTTACTTAAATGTGGAATTATATGCACCTGGGAAGCCCTTTGTTGGTTGTGTGTGTGTGGATGAGGTGGGAATTATTCTTGAGTGAACACTTGAATAAGCATTTCATGAGTGGGGGATAAAGATAGTGACTAATAATTTGTAGTGTTTATCTCATCACAGGTTGAAACAAAGAAATTATCCAAAAAATGTAACCATGAAATAATTCTTTTTTAAAAAAAAGTGGAATTTAAAAAAAAGAGATGAAATATCATTTCAGCTACCTAGGTTTGACAGAGTTTGTTCACTGACAATAAGAAATATGAAGCACTGTCATTTGGTACAAGCAGACATGCTGTCTTCTCTATAATAAGTATACATATAACAATGAATTGAGTGACTTTCTACAGCCACCATACAACTGTGTCATTGTGGTATTTATAGATAAGTATATCAGGATTGTTAAAATTGTCATAATTATGTAATTGACTGGTTTTAATTTACCAACAGAAAGAGTCCTTGGTGAATTCATTATGGCCAGCGTTCCAGCATACATCATCCTCATTGAGAAGTGCTTACAGTGAAGCCCAGGTAAATATTTTGTCTTTGAGTATTAAGTTTTTGAAGTTTCGCTTTACCTATGGCCAGTAGTTTTCAAGGCATGTTTATGTGTTTCACACCTGTGGTTTTGTTAGTTCATGCAGCTAGCCAGAGCGTAGTAGTGTCACTTGACAGATACAGACAATGGTAATTGCGGGAACCTGTGTCCTACTTATCAAATTTCTACTTTAAATTTGTGTAACAGCACGTTTGATTTAAAAAAAAAGTTGACTAAAACAGTCTAAATTCATTAGAAAATATGTACGCAGGACCAGCAAATGACTGTCTGGCCTATATAGCTCAGTGGTTGAGGTGTTTGCTTCTGAATGGAGTACCTGTGTTTTAATCTGAGCATGAGGTGTGTCTATGGTCAAATACACTGATGCCACACATGCAGCTGTAAATAGGTAGCAGTGATGAAAAACTTGCTGCCTCTCTTGCACAAACGTGATGACATCTGAATAAGTGTTCAGGAGCGATTCATTAAGCTATGGAAGCTGTGTACGTAATTGGACTAAAGTAAATTTGTATAAACTAAATGATTTTGAGATAAGTCAAGAATTGACTTAACAAGAGCTAAAGAAAACTAATAGTTCGCTGTAATAACAATTCTGATGATTTATGTTTCAGGGTTATGAGCCAGAGATTTCATCATACAACCGTGTAATGTGCGAGTGTGTAGATTATATCTTCTACAGTTCCATGTCTCTGGAGAATGTTGGTGTGTTACAGACCGCTTCAAAGGAGAAAATCATGGAGACTGGCGGCACGCCAAATTGCTACTTCCCATCAGACCATGTCTCCCTTAAATCTGTTCTCTCATTTAAATAATTGAACAAGGTACTTGTATTCAGTATTTACATAGTTATGTAACTGATTTTATCAAAAATGCAAGTTACTTGTCTTTGTTATTATAAAGGGATTGCCAAGATTCACTGGTACAGAGGCATTGATCTTAATTCATTAGGTACACACGGGTATTTGCTCAACAATTATTTTACATACAAGAGGAGAAGTCTCTACAGACAATTACATTAGGGGATGGTCAGAGAGTTTTCCTTTCACAAATTTATAATGTGCAATGAAGTATGTCTGCTATAAAACTTTGAAATTTTTGCATACAATAACTCTCTTACCATGAATTTATGTGAACTGAATATTTTTATAGTGAAGTGGGGAATTCATGAAAAATAGTGAAAATAATTTGCAATGTAAAGAAATAATAAGGCTTCAGTTATCCATAAGTTGTAATTGTACAGAATATTAAGACAGAAGGTCCCAAACAGTTACATTGAAGAGCAGTCTCCCCATCTTATATCTGCAACACGGCCTTTTCAAACTTGACTGACAGAAGTAGCTCCATATAAACATAGTACCTGTAATATATTACATATTTTATCTTCAGTTGAATTAGTCACTGGGCATCAGAAAATTGCACCATTAGTTAACAGATCTCAGATGGAAAAATACAAGTTACACTGGTTTGGGAAACCTTTTCTTTGGCTCAGATGTTTCTCATCAACAAAGAGCAGCAGGATTCAGTGTTTACTTACAATTATTGTTAAAAGTAATATTTTTATGTGACAGTAGTATTTTTCTAGCCATTAGTATGTTTGCTTCCGTCTTATTGTTACTGTTTAATTATTCATTTGTATTATCTCTCTCTCTGTGTGGAGAAAAATGCATTGTTTCTTATTCAAGTTATTGGAAGATACCTGTACTGCATGTACACAGTTAGGTAAAGTACACAGATAAATATTTGTAAAGATCAGTTGGGCAAATTTTGTAAAACAAGAAAACAGTTTCTGCTTGTTTCAGAATAGTAAATCGGTGTCAAGATGCAATGTAACTGACTTGCGTGTTTCTCTTATCACACCCTGAAGTCAGGAGTGCAGTACTAGAAAATTGGGGGGGGGGGGGATGTTTTTCTACTAAGCTGATTGCACAAAGGTACTTCCACTTCAGGAATGTAGGAAAACAGGCATATTTAGTAAGTTGAAAATAGGTTGCTTTGAGCATACAGATGAATGCTTGATGATGTATAAATGATAAATAATAGGAATGAGAGAAGTTAAGGAATTTCAATGTGACAGGAATGAAAAATCAGGTTTCGTTTGAGATGAAAGCATTTTATATAATATGTAGATTGTAGAATTCAGCCATTTACATGTACAGTTTTCACATTTACTCAGAATTAAATGAAATAATATGAAATGTAAATACATGATTGAATTTGATTTAGCACATACTAGTATCTTGTTGCTGTACATGTTTTGCATTCATTTATTCTATCATCTTTTCATCATTTCATGTTCTGACATTAATTTTAGATTAAACATGCCATCAATTTTAGTGTTTTTCATACTTCATGCATTTCTTACCTAGATAGAGAAGTTTGTAAATACGTATAGCATAAAATAATAATATTAAATGTTCTCAATATTGTCTCTTGTACTGTTTTTCGCCATAAAGTTCTGTGGTCAAGTAAATGCTGTAACTCTACTGCCTTGTTAGCAAGTTAACAATTTTAAGCTCGTTTCAAAAAATTATAATCTTTGATTTCTGACTTGAACTTTATCTTAGTAATCATTGATTCACGGTGGTGGTGTTTTTATTAATCAGTCAGCTTCAACAACAACTATGATAATTAAGCACAAAGGAACATATATTAGCTTAGGTTTTGTTCAATTTTCTTCATGACATATTTTATTTTTATGCCCCCGAAGGGTGGCATATTAAAATCGCACCGTCTGTCCGTCTGTCCGTCTGACCGTCTGTCCGTCCGTCCGTCTGTCCGTCTGTCCGTCCGTCCGTGCGTCCCCACTTACAAATTCGTGTCCGGACTGTAACTTTGTCATGCATTGAAGGATTTTAAAATAACTTGGCACACATGTCTAGCACATCAAGACGACGTGTCGCGTGCAAGACCCACATCCCTACCTCAAAGGTGAAGGTCACACTTGGAGTATGAAGGTTATGGAATCCTCTATATATGCACACATTCGTGTCCGGACTGTAACTTTGTCATGCGTTGAAGGATTTTAAAATAACTAGGCACACATGTCTAGCACATCAAGACGACGTGTCGCGTGCAAGACCCACGTCCCTAGCTCAAAGGTCAAGGTCACACTTAGAGTTTGAAGGTAATGGATTCCTCTATATATGCATATATGCACACATTCGTGTCCGGACTGTAACTTTGTCATGCATTGAAGGATTTTAAAATAACTTGGCACAAATGTCTAGCACATCAAGACGACGTGTCGCGTGCAAGACCCAGGTCCCTAGCTCAAAGGTCAAGGTCACACTTAGAGTTTGAAGGTAATGGATTCCTCTATATATGCATATATGCACACATTCGTGTCCGGACTGTAACTTTGTCATGCCTTGAAGGATTTTAAAATAGTATGGCACAAATGTCTAGCACATCAAGACGACGTGTCGCGTGCAAGACCCACATCCCTACCACAAAGGTCAAGGTCACACTTACAGTTTATAGGTAATGGAATCCTGTATATATGCATACATTTGTGTCCGGACTATAACTTTATTATGCTTTGAAGGATTTTAAAATAACTTGGCACAAATGTCTAGCACATCAAGCGGATGTGTCGCGTGCAAGACCCAAGTCCCTACCTCAAAGGTCAAGGTCACACTTAGTGTTTAAAGTAATGGAATACTGTATGCATGATTACTCTGTCATGCATGGAAGGATTTTAAAATTACATAGCACATTTATTGAGCACATGGAGAGGACACAGACTGTGAGGCACCTCTTTCGGGGGCATTCGTCACTTGTGAGGGACAGCTCTTGTTTAAGATGCACCCGCATTGAATATAGGTCAACCTCAATAGCAGCATTAATGCTCATTCATTTTTTACCTCGTTACTATTTAATTGATACATGTTCTTACAACTACTTCTGGTACAATAAAGATAAGACATGAGAAGAGTTATTTCCCTTTGATTAGTTGTTAATGACGGCTTTAAGCACTTTTCATTTCTTCTCTTAATACTTTGTGAGGAAACTTTTTATGCCCCCGAAGGGTGGCATATTAAAATCGCACCGTCTGTCCGTCTGTCCGTCCGTCCGTCTGTCCGTCCGTCCGTGTGTCCCCACTTACAAATTCGTGTCCGGACTGTAACTTTGTCATGCATTGAAGGATTTTAAAATAACTTGGCACACATGTCTAGCACATCAAGACGACGTGTCGCGTGCAAGACCCACATCCCTACCTCAAAGGTGAAGGTCACACTTGGAGTATGAAGGTTATGGAATCCTCTATATATGCACACATTCGTGTCCGGACTGTAACTTTGTCATGCATTGAAGGATTTTAAAATAACTAGGTACACATGTCTAGCACATCAAGATGACGTGTCGCATGCAAGACCCACGTCCCTAGCTCAAAGGTCAAGGTCATACTTAGAGTTTGAAGGTAATGGATTCCTCCATATAAGCATATATGCACACATTCGTGTCCGGACTGTAACTTTGTCATGCATTGAAGGATTTTAAAATAACTTGGCACAAATGTCTAGCACATCAAGACGACGTGTCGCGTGCAAGACCCACGTCCCTAGCTCAAAGGTCAAGGTCATACTTAGAGTTTGAAGGTAATGGATTCCTCTATATAAGCATATATGCACACATTCGTGTCCGGACTGTAACTTTGTCATGCCTTGAAGGATTTTAAAATAATTTGGCACAAATGTCTAGCACAGCAAGACGACGTGTCGCGTGCATGACCCACATCCCTACCACAAAGGTCAAGGTCACACTTAGAGTTTATAGGTAATGGAATCCTGTATATATGCATACATTTTGTGTCCGGACTATAACTTTATTATGCTTTGAAGGATTTTAAAATAACTGTGCACAAATGTCTAGCACATCAAGCGGATGTGTCGCGTGCAAGACCCAAGTCCCTACCTCAAAGGTCAAGGTCACACTTAGTGTTTAAAGTAATGGAATACTGTATGCATGATTACTCTGTCATGCATGGAAGGATTTTAAAATTACATAGCACATTTATTGAGCACATGGAGAGGACACAGACTGTGAGGCACCTCTTTCGGGGGCATTCGTCACTTGGGAGGGACAGCTCTTGTTAATTTTATGATTGTGCCGCGATAAGATACTGGACGTTGCTTAAGAATGTAACCTTTAAAATAAGCCAGGGAAACTTTCATGAACACATTAATAAATGCAGCAGAAATGGTTCTGTTTTCAGTTAAAATTTTATTTACTTGTGTGCAATCTGTCAAGCAATATCATGTAATTTCTGTGCCTAGTAGTTTCCTATATGGATGAGAAATTATATACCATGTGTTAGATTAATGCATAGATATAGAAAGATCATTAATTTTACGAACCCTTTTCACTTGCAATAAGTGCATTCCCGATTTTATCTTTCATTATGCGGTTCACCTACAATTGGATATACAGGTTGATTTACAATGCTGCAGCTAACAACAATGGCAATTAATGTTGTAAATTTTGCAAGAGTAATTGTAAATATAACTCAGTGAGTTTGGTAGGTGCCTATTGTAATTATTCTTACTGTATGTATATTATTCATTTATTCTCTGTAAATATTTCATACTGGGCTTTAAGTGTGACCTATAATCATTTTTGTTGTGGTAAATGGAATAATTTCTGAAAAATTTTATCTCTCAATACAGAGTGAGTAGGATTTATTATAAGAGTTTAATGAAAGAAGTTGGTAGTGAAGTGTTGTGCTTTTATGCTATGTGAAATCAGATGTTGATGTATCATGTACATGTAAGTGAATGAAAACCCTTACCCTGTTGTCAGAAAGCGATTCTCCTTTTGTGAGCAGTGCAGATCATGATCTGTCTGTGGATTGGTTGATTTCCAGTCAGTGAATGTCGGTGAGCAGCCTTTTGAGCAATTGGAAAACTGGACAAGCTCATTTTAGAAATTGAGGTTTTCAGTTTGTACATTTGGTCATAAGTTTGCTGCCAAGTAAGGCACCGTACCTGTTCTCCCCTGTGACAGATGAGTGTCTCAAGTGCTACACTCGAGACTGTTGTCACAATTAAAGGTCCAATACTAAGACCAAATTGAATTTTCTGAAATTGTATCGTGTAAATACAGTTTGAAACTGGCTTCTAAAACTTTAAAATAGCCTTGGAGTATTTCCCTATTTGAAATACTGCTGCAGAAAAATGAGTGAATGTTTTTGTATTTCCTTAGAATGACCTGGCTGCACTTTTTGCCCTACTTTTGCTTTATTGCATGTTGTCAACAGTTGGAAATATACGTTACAGATCATTGGAAGTGGAATTCTTTCAATTATATTTAAAAATAGGCATGCTTATTCATATACATGAACAACCTATTTACAGCCTCTTTTCTGTGAGATTTCTGGAAAATTACAAAGGTTTTTGAAAACTGGAAAACCTACTTTCATTTTTGAAAATTCAAAATACAATGTATAATTTATTATTTTGTTAAACTCAAATTTAACACAATATGGTCACATTCGTTGCAGTATGTCATATTTTCCTTCTGAGAAGACGCCCATTACAATTCCAGATTTAAAAGAATATTCGATTTGGTCTTAGTAATGGACCTTTAAATCAGTATAACGTAAAAGTTTGAACACTTTACTTGGTGCTAGAATTCTAGTATTTTAATGGCATTACACATCTTCTGACTAACAATTAGCATTAGAACTCTCACATGTTGGATAAACCTTGCATTTATTTTGTGTGATCTTTCTAATCAAATAGCTTGGATGATTGTGCAAACAAGAATAAAAGCATTTTATTGTTGCCAACACATACAAGAAATCATTTGCATATAAATCACATTCTGTTCCATGTAACAGTTTGTACATATTTCTTTATCTTTATAGTTAATGAGAAAACGAGAATAATTGATGAAGTACAGCTATCAATTAAGTCAACTGTTTTTTTTATGAAAATGAAACAGCATTATACAAACACAGCTGATCAGGCCAGTATGTTTCTTGTTAGAAAGTGTGTTGCGCTAGAGACATGTTAAATATGCAAGAAATCTTTTTTACATAATAACAGAGAGTAATTTGCTTGATTAAGGTGTCAGTTACAGACAAACAGCAATAAGATTGTTATCTCTTGTGTTGATTTATGTTAGTTCTTGATTGTTACATTAATTTTGTAGATTAAAATACTTTTTCTTTTTTTTATAGAAATGTCTTTGCAGCTGTAGACGAATTTTGTCAAAACTAAACAGATATTTGCTAGAGATTGTTGAAGAGTTAATGTTAAGTTTTATACTGTTTAAGACCACAGGTAGTGAAAGCAGTTCCTGTTAGCCTGGTCTTTCTGAATTCAGAAATGCGGTCGTTGATTGACATAAAGAAAATGTAAGATCACAAGTGAAAGGGAAACATAGCGAGTATGATTGTATAAAGTTTAAATTAGTGTTTGTCTAGTCAAGAAGTACATTACACATTACAGTATTTTGCTCTTCATATGTTTTGTCTAGAGTGTTTGCACATGCAAAATGAGTAATTCAGGGTAAATGTTTCCTTTTAATTTGCCCGTTGTGATTGGCCATATTATTGGATCACCTGAGCAAATGGCTCTTGTTACTCCGTAGTTATTCCCCTTTAATTGTCAAAATTGGACAGATTTAAACATGTATGGTCTCGGACTTAACAATTCTTTATGCAGTGTGCAAGTGGCGTCCACAAAGTTGTCTGCTCTCTTTCTTCACGTCTTTTGAAGAATCTTCACGAAACTTGCTGTGAATGTGTAACGGCGTAATATCTCAGTCAAGTTTGATGACCAGCCAAATCGCCAAATTTTGACAAATTAAACCTGTCCGGTCTCTTACTTATATCATTTCTAACCAATGTTCACTTAACTTGCTGGAATGTCTGATGGTTTAATATCTCGACAATGTTCGAAAAGCAGGCAAGTCGCCCTTGTCACTCCGTAGTTATTCCCCTTTAGTTGCCAAAATTGGACAAATTTAAACATGTCTGGTCTCAGACTTACCAATTCCTAACCAGTCTTCACTAAACTTGCTGCGAATGCTTATTTGCCTATTATCAGATAACCAGATTATCCAAGTCACTCCAGACTTGTTACTCTAATTGCCAAAATATGAACAATCTAGAGTTGTATGCTGACAGGTGTATTTTGTGATTTGGCAACTATCTATTTGACTTTCAAAAGGTTTAGTTACAGAAATATACTGATGTAAGATGTGTCTGACAGAATTAAGAATGAAATAGACCAAACACATTCTTGCAAATGCCTTGTGTGGCATGTGTATTTGATGAATTGATGGTTTGTAGAAGGACATCATTTAACACTAAGCAATAAAGGATTCTATAGCTTACTGATTCAGTTATCTAGATCTTCATCCAATGGTGTGTAATGATGAACAAATTAACCTTAAGCAATCGGATGTATACCAGGAAAATGAAAAAAATACTGTTGCCAGGTTGGGTGGTAGAAAATCGTTCTTAACAGACTAAGCAAGTCTAATTTTAGCCTGGTTTTCATCAGTGTGAGAAAGGGTAAGTTCTGTCTATATGCATCTAGTTTTGATTCATCATGTACACTTTGCTTTCTGTTTGTCAGTGCTCCATCAATACTTCTGTTTTCTGTTTGTCAGTGCTCCATCAATACTTCTGTTTATAACATCAAGTTGTATTTTCAATACTACAGGTGAGCAATGTTGAACAATGTCTTTAACACCCTCGCCGTTTAAAATATTTGAAAAAGACAGTGGAATGAGAGCAATGAAAGTCAGATTTCAGGCTATGTAAAATTCTTGCTATAAAGTTTTCATCTGTTATGGAAGAAGGGTTTGTAAATATGAACATAATATGTACATGTTAGTCTAGGCCATTGTTAAAGCATTGCTGTTTAACCAGAACATGATTTTTAGCTCACCTGAACATAAAGTGCTCATGCTGAGTGATTGTGATCATTCTGAGTCTGTTAACATTTTGCTTCTATTGACATCTGGGGCAATTTCAGTGTATATTTCAGTCAAATGGTTCTTGTGTAGTCTTCTGCCAGATACCTGATGAGTCCTGTTGAAGAAAGTGTTGCTTTGTTTCTCGTCAGCTGTCAGAGCTAATACGCATGACAGCCAGGGT
Source organism: Saxidomus purpurata (assembly GCA_022818135.1). Taxonomy (NCBI): domain Eukaryota; kingdom Metazoa; phylum Mollusca; class Bivalvia; order Venerida; family Veneridae; genus Saxidomus; species Saxidomus purpurata. Next base: position 6,028,777 of record JAFMSR010000003.1, on the reverse strand, counting down.
CATCTTGGACCTTTGACTGATTTAGAGGGTGTTATTAAAATAGCTCAGTACTATGATCACACCTTGGATGAATGATACAGGTTTAATCCAGCACTGCAAATGTTCCATGTGGACTCAGATGAGCGATATAATGTAGGACCCTTCTTGGCCCTCTTGCTTTCATAGTGTAATGTATCACGCATCTTTTTTTCTTTGACTTACTGTCTTAATACTTATTTTCTTAATGTCACCTTCATAATTGGCCATATGTGTACTTTTTCCATTCACATGATGGAGACAACTGCTTATTCAAATTGATATACTGTTATTTCAGAGAAATGGAATAATATGTAGAGATTTCTTCAGTTGAAAAGCAAACAATTTGAAACAGTCTATAAGTACAGTATACTCCAGAAATGATATTTTTTGTATGTACATGTATCGTCAAGTAATTGTTTTAACATGCATTTTCATTGCTGTCCTCGGAACCGTGAATGATTCTCATAGCTTCCATTTTAAACATGCAAATTGGATGCACTTCCTGGTTAGTTTTTAGTTTTTGTCAGTGGTACATCTCTATCACTATCATGAGTGACCATTGTTACAGTGTATCGGTACCAAAAACAACAAAAGTTGATGTATCTATATTTTTGTTCATGATTTCAAATAAATTGTGGATCAAATTTGTGTTTGTTATGTTTATGAGTTGATTGAATTATATTGATCTCTTTGTTATTTGCCAGTTTCGAGATTCTGATCGTATTTGTTCTCATGATAGAGTTACATATCAAATATGAAGAAGTATTTACAAAGGCAGTGTATACGCATAGAAGGGGTGGATTGTCTTCCCGTCTGGCTCTATGAAAGGGACTTGACTAAAACGTATATCGAGACGTTTTGTACAAATGTCTTCGCTAGATGGAATTGAATTCAACATTCGTTTTCCTCTGCTGAGACAATACAAACTAATTGACCTACACAAATAAATAAAATGCAAGTAATACACACCCATTTGATTTCTAAATCATATATTGTTAACACTCCGAAATTGAAGGGGACCTATGTAGACCGGACATTCTCTATGTGAAAAAGTGCCGCAAAACACCCACTTAAAACCAGTCAGTGGTCGTAACATTATACACCACTGTTAAACGAATTATTTGTATAATGTGTCTCATTTCAGTTCAATGAAGTTTATGAAAATTAAGTTTACTGGTAAATAGAAACGACTGTACACTATGGTCTATACAATGATTATTTCCAACGTGAAAACTTTGCTTGAATTGAGCCTACCTACATTGCAGTATACGTATTACCTGCACATAATACTCGAAAGAGGGTGTTGCAGTATAGATAGATATGTATACGTCTTTACTGTGGTTCTACAGGTGACAATTTCTATGACTTGGTATAGGACTAGATGAAAAGGAATGGACTTCAATCGGAATAAATACTTTTGCCTCCACTTCTCTGGCTATTTCTTCTCTAAAGTCAATTTAGCACTAAACATTGAAGACCAAATAGCCTATATTAGGTCCATGATCCAAATGAAACGAACCAAATAACGTTGAGTCCTACTAGGATCTATATATAATATTCTACATTATTTTTGAATTCCATAAATAAATGATAAAACTTTACTAACCCTTACTTTTTTCTGTAAGATGGTGTTCCGACCGCATCGCCCACAGAAACTATCCGCCGGTACAAATTGAAAGTATGGACACAGTCTGACCTGCGAGTCGTTTTCAAGATGCTTCTCTTTGAAAAGAGTTATCAGTTACGCAAAATACAGGTAGTATAACAACAAGATGTCTTGGACAGTAAAAAGGATTTATAAGCGTGTTGCAGTCATACCACGTGTACTGTACGGCTTTGAAATATAACGGGAAACAAGCGTTTGCCAACGGCCTGCTTTTGCAACTAGAAAAGGCACAAAGAATTTGCATTAAACATAATCAGCACTGTCCAGTTGATACAGGGACAGACATTAATCTCATTCCGGTTGATACACGGACATACATTTATCTCATTCCGGATGATACGCGGACAGACACATGTCTAAGTGAGGTAGGGGCTATGTCTTTAGAATATGAAAAAGTTTATTGGGAACAGATATTCATGGATCAATTGAGTCATCTCACTACGCGTCATATTTCAATGACTATTTTTCTGTACAGATTAATTTTTAGATACAATGTAGTTGACTGTAATTAAGGACTGCAGACACGAAAATCTATACAACGAAACATTATTTATTAGAATTCATTTCTTCATGTAGTATGTTCAAGATTACTTCGAGACATTGTTGCGCGTTAAAGTGCCGGAGATCATGGGAGATGAGAATGATGATGGTCCTATCATCACCAGAATGTATCAGTCACGGAGTCTAACAAGGCACCTGGAAAATGCCACTTACCAAAAGCGGTCTGCAGTGAAACCACAGTAGCTGGAGAAAAGATAAGAGGCAAATATTTATTAAGTAGAGAAAATTCTGATTGTTTGCTGAATAGAGTACCGGACAAGGATCAAACCAATGTTATCTGAGTAGCGAATCATGAATTTTATTCTATTCGGCGCAGCCGTATTAAGTTCGCTTTTTTATTTATACTGGTTTATCTATTCTATCGCGAAACAAATTCTTACAACTTATATTAATCGCTCTCGAGACTCATTCCCGATGGAAACAGCCTCGAAGGGAGAGAGGCAAGAGGAATTATTTGTGTCTTGCCTAAGGACACTACCGAATGGCTATGGTCGGCTATGATCGAACCCGGGACCCTTCGATCCTGAGGCGAACGCGCTACCACTGCGCCACGACGGCTCCACCTGAAGCTTTTGACCGGAAGGCTAACTTTTCAACCGCCAATGAAATGACAAGTTGAGTGTATAACATTTTTTGAATTGAGAAATTTACTCTGTAGGCACATTTTAATCGGATAATACCGAATGAAAAAGGTCAATAAAATACTTTCGCGTTTTCTTGAATGGTTTTATACTTTTAGTACGAAAATATTTCATATCTATCTAATACGTTGTTACCGCCAAACTAATGTCAATTATAAGTGTAGAGTCATTATACTTTCCCGACCAGTGAATAACGGTCCATATTTCGAGTAACATATTTGATAAGAAACACAAGGATTAAGTTGGTTTTCCTAATGCACATGTCATTGTACGGAAGAAAGAATGTGTAAGTGGCCGGTTAGCTCAGTCGGGAGAGCATTCACTCTGACAACCATGTAAACGAAGTGGCCTCCCGGTCAGGGTGCACACTTTTTCTCACCCTGTGACATTAGGCGCCTTCTGACTGTATAAAAATTAAACTCGACAGGATTTTTACTACAAAGTCTCATATACAAATGTACTCAAGATTGCGCAGACCATCTTTTTTAAAGATAGTTCTTCTTTTAAATATGATTCTTTTTACATAATATTATTAATTTAAAAGATTCTAGGATAGGGCCGTTTACTGATGTTGCTATAACTCGTGGCCCAATCCATTTGTTTAATGTATTTAATATGTATATGTCTAAATGTTATAAGTGTATTTGTACATAGAACAATAAAATAGTATTAAACTCAAAAAAATAATTCTAGTTAATATTATAATTAAGAAAAAATCTATGGCTTGGAGTGCTTTATCGAAATTGAAGCATTCCCCGGAGGTGATGTGCGGCTGCCGGACGGAATAATTCCCATTTTTCTGATTTTTAGACTACTGAAAACTTGTGTGTATTAGATGATCTTCTTTCAACAAGTTATCGTCATATCTTTGTCATCTAAATGCTTAAAGTTGATTGTATTGATACGATTATGTAAATCGCCATTCTTAGGAAGCACATCTAATTTCTTCTGTGGTGCGGAGACGTATAAAACACGTCAATGTTTGATGGGCGTCTTGGTCTTGAAATGTTTCGGTCGTTAAAATGAACCGAAAAAGGCTAGCATCTCTTTAAGATTATGTAAATCAATAGCTATACATTGTTACCATGCCGACTCATTTGTTTTTGTATCTTGTATCAGGGATCTAATATCTTGTTTATAAGATCCCTGCTTGTAACAATTCCATAGGTGGAAAGCCCTCAATAAAGAAAGGGTCCGTACATACGAACCTCAATGTTATTGAGCATGCGTTAGTCTAATCTGTTAGGGGCCATTTCACATATACAACGAAACCGAACCGAATGCGATCAGACCGAAATTGATGGTATATATTCGTCCCAGAAAACATGTATGCAATTCAATTCAATTCAATTCAATAGATACTTTATTTAACGACGGCTGGATTCGATTTCTATTTTTTTTTTAGGATTCTGTCACTGCATTTTGATATTTGCAGCTCAGCGTTGATACAAAATCTACTGTAGTTTGCAACGTGGAATCTCTCAAAGGTTAGAATATGACATTTTTTGATGCGTCTCCTCGTCCAGTAAATGATAGCAAGTAGTTCTTTTCAACTGAAGTCTTTAATTTGGGTAATTAGATTCCTTTGGCCTTTTTGTAGTGCACATGCGCGTAGTTGAATAAAACACACTTCCGGCAAGAAATTTAGCCTTTTTGGGCAGTAATCAAATAAAACACAATTATGGAGAGTCCACCGTCTATTGAGACGGTAAACCAAGCTCTCCAGGCTTTATACAATAATCCTGATGTCATCGGAAAGGAGAAAGCTTCTGTCTGGTTGGGGGAACTTCAGAGATCGGTATTTAACTTTCTGAACATGTTTTTTTTTAAAGCCATCTTGAGATAAATGATATATATTTCTCAGTAGGGACAGTGCTGGTCTAATGTAGATTGTTTCCATACGTCGTTTTTCTCCAGCTATTTATTTTCTGCAAGAATGCATATCTTTTATAAAATTTATATGATTTTTTCAATTGCAGCTTTAAATTTGTCCAATTCTCGACTCCTGTTGAAAACAATATAGTGGTTTGACATTTTATGGTTTTACATGGGGTACAAGCATGAGTGTGAATGAAGTCTAATTACCCTGGCATGTGTCAGTTATATATGTTGGATCGAGAGAGTCTAAAACTCTATGGATGGCCACTATAGATGCATTTAACGGGCTAGGTCTCAGTTTAAAAGGAGTTATAATAGCCCGTTCTAGCTAAAATAGCCAGTTCAAGCTATAAAACGAACAAAAGAAACTCACAAAAATGCTTCGAAATACTCCTTGTACCCGAAAGCGCATGCTGTCCAAACGTATGAAAGTTCGGATGAGGCCGCAACTTTCAAATGTACTTCAACTTTATATTTGTAAGCTCCACTTAAACGCGCATTTTGGGGTAAAAATGGTCTTATTTGAAAATTACATCAAAATACATGTAATAAAACCTTTGAAGCTTCTGTTGTTCTTTGTTTTGCAAACGGCGATTCCTCAATATGATTTTCACATCCAGTTACGTACTTCTATTTTTATATTATAATTGCTATTATACGAATTCTTTAGTTTTACCAAAAAATACGATCATTCCTATATTTCAGTCGTATCGCTGCACCTTTCCTGGGCAACAGAAAATCAGATTTTCTTTACTTCAATATTGCTAAAATTCATACAAAATTACAAATACACGTGAGAGAAAAAAATCTAGTCATCCGGTAACCGGACGAACAGAAAATTTCTTTCTTTAATTTCAGTTCACATATACTATGATATAGTTACTAAATTTTAAATAGGGGAGGTGTATAGGTGGCCAGATGGCTCAGTTGATAAAACACTCATACTGTAACTAAAGGGTTCTGGGTTTCATTCCAGATCAGACTGCACTTTTTTTTTATCGTGTTAGTCCATGGTGACATTAGAAAGCTTGTGTCCAACACATATAATTGCTAAATTTAATAATGATGCTTACTGAAATTGAAGGTCAAATTTCAACATAATGAGAAAGAATGTCGCAGTTAGATACTTGATAAAAAACGGGAGAAAAGATGTGTACATGTAGGTGGCCAGATAGTTCAGTCACTACTCGGTACATCCTTTGCCCTGTAAGCGAAGGGTCTTCGGTTCCAGTCACAGTTAGACTGCACGTGTTTCTCGCCCTACATCACACATTAACAATGACATGAAATTCTTAAATTATTTCCTGATTAAAAAAAAATTGGTCCAAAAATGACTGTATAAAATCACTGCTCTTTCAAAAGAAATTAAACTTTTAGTCTTTTATTTTACATTTAAGTCAATATAAAACCACTGTCAATGACAGTGTCATTTGACATAAGAGAAAAAGTCAAAGTATAGTAAAGTGAGAAGAAGGCAGATCAAAGACAGAATATAGCGAAGAGTTAAGCTTGACTGACAGTATTTGGGGCTTTTTGTGAGCTGATATAAAATTGATCTCTTTTCAGGTACATGCATGGCAGATAGCTGACCAACTGTTGACAATGCACGAGAGCCTTGAAGCCTGCTATTTTGCAGCCCAGACCATGAGAACTAAAGTATGTAACTTTCATTTTCACTATGTAGATGTAAAGAATACAATGTCTTTTTTCTCTGCTTTTGCAAGACAGACAGGTAGTGTCACTTGCACCAGCAATTTAATCTTGCTTAGTTTTGCTTCCTACACTTACAAACTGAAGGAATGTAAGTATTTCAGTGATTGGAAATATGCCTTAATCCAACATGAGTTGTCATAATGTAGTAAAAACTTAATACGCAGTAACTTATTACCAAGCACTGCCATTTTATTTTGCAAATTAGCCATGTTATTAAAACAAAAATCACTGTCAGAATGAGCTTAAAGGAAAAACTGAAGCCGGCAGAAGTCGATAAAAATTTATTCCAAATTTAATTTATTTGAAATTTTTAATATATACGCGGAACCATCTACTTTCAGATACAGTATGCCTTCCATGAACTTCCAGCTAATGTACATCAGGTGAGGTAAAAGAAATTCAGATGTGGAGGTTACAAAATGCGCTTGCATTATGTTTTCGAACTCTTGTTCTTTATTTAGAGAAACAAATTTTAAAAACAAAGAACTGGATTCAAACCTGTACCACACAGGTATGTCCCCTAGCAATGCAAATTAAGGATGCCTTGGTCCCACCAAGCCCAAGAAAGGTTGCGCAGTATCAGGTATCTTTAGTGTTTCCTCCACATACAAACATACTATCTAAAGCCGTCTGAAAAGCTTTTACTGCTATATAGCAGTTGAAAACGCACTTAATATATATTCAAATATGATACTGACACTATAGAATTATTCAGCGGGAAAGATTATTTTATATCAGATCATGAGATGTAGCCTTCATTTCTTGCAAGTTATTACTAGCTAATTCAATGACTGCTTCCCGTTCCGAACAGTACTTGCCTCCAAGAAAATGGATTGTGGAGGTCAGGATGCTATGATGTAGACTGTCAGGCTTCCGGCCGACAAGATATGAGTGAGGAGTCTGACGCATACCCCCTGTGCTACATCATAGCATCTCCCTAATGTTAACGCTGAAAATACCCACTCCACAATATATGCACAATATAAACAATGACAGGTTAATTATGTTACTGTTTTACTTCAGTCACTGAGAGATTCATTGCTGGAACATGCTGGTAAAGTCACTGGGGAAACAGCCCATGTCATTGTTACTCAGGTAAGTTGGCTTTACTTGTAACACATGTGAAGAACATTTAGCAATTTACAATATTTGTGAATAAAGAAATATTTAAGATGAGGTTTCAATATAAAGTTACTAGATTTATTGATAATCTTGATATGATTTAAGAACATATCAAACAAGATTGGTAATGAGATGTATTATGTTTAGCTTGGAGCCTTAGATACACTCTAGGACATTAAAGTGTAAGTGAAACAATTACTACCATGTCATGGAAAAAAATCCGGTATTTGGAAAGTTAAAAGCCTCTATATTGGAAGAAGTTTGTGCTAGTTTCAAAATAGGGACCATTTTGTTTTTGAAATACCTGTTGCCAAATGTTAAGATGGAACTGTCTTGAATATGTTTTGTTGAGTGTATGATTATTGTTCTCTTTTGTTTTAAGCTGAGTTTGGCCCTTGCTGACCTGGCATTACAGATGATAGCGTGGAAAAGTCCAGTACAAGATTTAGTTCAAAAGTAAGGCATGATTTTACACTTTGAGCATGTTTATCAAGTCTTGATCACAGTTTGTCCAAAAAAAAACCTGTTAAAACTTACACGTGGAAGTGAAAATGAAATTGTATGCAGTAAAATATCCAATGATAGTTACGTTTTAACTTCAGCATTGTGGGCTACATGTTTCATCCTGAATTATTATGTATCAGCACAAGATTTTAATTTCTGTATAGAATTTAGAGAAAATCATTGTCAAGGTACAGTCAGAGCTGATGTATGAATGTAGAAAAGCCCAGTGATGCATAGCTTTTTGTGCACAGATTTTTAGCCCTTTCTTTATTTTACAGGTTTGGATCAAATGCGACACAGCTTCCATTTCTACTAGAAGTTCTTGTAGTATTACCAGAAGAGGTACTTCTTCTATTCACTTTCCATCATTGTTAACGTAAAAAACCTTTCCCATTTGTCAGATTTAATTTATTTCATTGGAATGATCCTGATGCAACTTTCATCTAAGATTGCTGTAAAAATATCAATTCTACAAATTTTTTGGCTGGGTTGTGGTTGGGACAGTTTCTATTAAACTTTTCATAGCAGATGATCTGAGATCAGTGGCTACATTTCTTTGAATTTTTTACTTAAACAAAGTCTAATGCTCTTGGATAAAACATAAACAAAAAAGCAGGTGCAATAGTTTCATGATGAACCCGTGATTTGTATGTAAGCTATTTTATACCTCTATCTGTATTTCAGATTAATAGTCGATCTTTACGCCTTGGTGCAAACAGACGACAGGAAGTGATAGAAGATTTAAAGTCATCATCAGAAGTGGTTCTTCATCTTTTGGTAAGCAAACCTACGTCTGTACATGGGGAAAGTACAGAAGAGTCATGAGAGTGTTACAAGGTCAACATAGCACACGGTGCTTACTGTAAGCTTTTCACTACATCAGCTGTTGATCAGCTTCCAGTCATCAAAGCTTGCTACATCTCATCAGAGTACTGGTCAGTTTTGACCAAACTTTACCAGATTTTGTTGGCTGGATTCTGATGAAAGTCAAAAATATTTTGTGTTTACTGATTTATTTAAGCTCGATTGTGAAGACAGCTTGAAGCTTATAGAGTCACTCGAGTCCAATTCCTGGAAAAACCAGTACTGGTGTCATATGAGGAGGTACAGTCGTGGCCCATATTTGTTCTTTAATGGTATAAAATAGCACTTACCAGAATACCAGTTTATTCTTTGCTTATGATTTAGTGCACAAGACTGTTCCTTTGAATTATTTCCTCAGTTTAGTAGATCTTAAATGCAACAGTGTATGTTTATATCTCTTTCAGGGTGTATGTTTAGAGAATATGTCCACAGACATTCAGATACAGGTTAAGGTCCTCAAGTGTTTGAGTAGCTGGTACAACATTGATGCAATACCCGAGACTATAGTACAGTCACCATTGTTTACAGCGCCATTTAAAGCGATGGTGAGAAATTGGCTGTTTTCAATCTTCATTTGTCAATCTGTCTGTGATCTGCAGACACAGTTGTTTATGACCAGCTTCATGTAATAGTATTGTAGAGTTACTCTGACAGCATGATGTGTAGTTTACATCACTTAAGTTTTAGACATTTTTGATGATTTTGTCACACACACAAAATGAAATTGGACAACTAAAAGAACAGTCTAATCTGAGTCCATACTGTATACTTATTAACCATAGGCAACCTGGGTAACAATATAGCTCTTATAGTTGAATTCTACAAGAAAACACTTCTTTTTTCCTTCTTTGTAAATTTACTATTAACAGTAAACATTAGTTTTTGCTTGTATAAAAAGTAAGGTAAGTTATTCAGGACATTTGTGTTACTCGTGGTTTATGATGTTTGTATTCTGCAGGTATCTAAAGACTGTACTAGTGGACTGCATGAAGCAGCTACAGATTGTGTATGCAATGCTCTATACTGTGTAGAGGTAAGTGACACCCAGGTTACCTTGAACTTTGGATAGAATTACTGTATAGGAGGTTAAATTTGGGGAATGGTAGGGTGTAGTATTCTGTGGTTTTACATAAATCGTTCCTGGGATGAACAAGTACTATATTTCCATTCTCTATACGAAACTACCAACTTTCTTGCATAAAATTTCGGGTTGGTAGAACAGTTTGAACCTATGACCCTCTGTCAGTAACAGGTTCAGTGATTAAAAGTAAAAGACCTGAACCACTTGAAAATGATGGCCGGTCAAAAAGCAAGAAAATACATCCAGAATGTGAAAAGGTGATATATACATTATTGAAGAAGACCTGAAACAAGGAATACAACTCATAGTTTAACATAAACTTTGTTAGCAAAGTATGCTTGTGTGGAAAAAAATGTGAGTACGCAAAAGAACACGCTAGTGTGGCAGAAAAATATGACAGGACTTTCGGTCGATTTTGCACTAACTGTGTCTATTTGTGTTTCAGGACATTACTAAACATCCAGCAATGGCTCAGGCATTGTTTATGTCTGTGTTAGAACTGACAGAAGCGTACCACCATTCTGTTGCTGAGGAAGATATAGATAAGTATGTCCTCTGCGTCATTTGTTTCACCACATTGTACAACGTTCTTGGTAGTAATTTCTTGATAATTTTGTCAACTCGGGATTTATTTTCTTCTTTTTCACTGAAAAAAAAGCATCAAATTAAATTAGAAATATTTTTTGCCTAAGTTGTTCCACCAGTGGCTTTGTGGTCAGGTGCTTTCTTAATAAATGAGGTTGCCAATGGATGCAAGTCTAAATCCTGGTTTCTGCATTAATGAATTGCAATATGATATATGAACCGATATGAGAAAATTGTTTATTATAAAGGACATATGATTGTTGTTTACAAAATGATAACAGTTTGTAGGCTTAAACATTTTGTAGGTCTTGGAAATATTGCATCATACTTTTAACCGGCTATTGAAAATATATCATTTGTGTAACTTTATTTCAGATCTTTAAATTACTGCAGAATATTCACAGAATCAGCAGAATCCTTTTTAGAAATTATAGTAGATGAGCCAAAGCAGGTACACACAAGTTTTTAATCAGTCAAGCAAGAACTATCAGTCATATACTTGTTACATGTTAGAATAGTGAAGCAATAGTGATGTTATCTAGATACATTTTTTTTGGCTTACATAGAAGTCTTTTATAAGTTTCGGAATAGTCATACCTAGCTTGGATGACCACTCGTGCAACTATTGATAGCCACCTCCAACAATCATACCATCATAGCCATGTTTACAATAAATCACAAGCCACTTCTACCAACAATTTAAGTATAAAATAAGTTAAGAGGACAAAGATAAAGAAATATAAACATTACTTCTTATCATGTAGTTTTTAGCTCGACTATTCGAAGAATAAGGAGACTATTGCACTCGCCCCAGCGTCGGCGTCGGCGTCGGCGTCTGCGTTGGTTAAAGTTTTTCATAAAGTCAAATATCTTGAATACTATCAAAGGTATTTACTTGAAACTCAAACTATATGTTTACCATCAACATCTTCACCTGAGGAAACAATCCCCATAACTCTGTTTTGATTTTTGACGATTTATGCCCCTTTTTAACTTAGAAATTTTGGTTAAAGTTTTTTATAAATTCAAATATCTTGAATACTATCAAAGGTATTGACTTGAAACTCAAAGTATGTGTCTACCATCAACATCTTCACCTGAGGAAACAATCCCCATAACTCTGTTTTGATTTTTGACAGATTTATGCCCCTTTTTAACTTAGAATTTTTGGTTAAAGTTTTTTATAAATTCAAATATCTTGAATACTATCAAAGGTATTGACTTGAAACTCAAAGTATGTGTCTACCATCAACATCTACACCTGAGGAAACAATCCCCATAACTCTGTTTTGATTTTTGACAGATTTATGCCCCTTTTTAACTTAGAATTTTTGGTTAAAGTTTTTTTAAATTCAAATATCTTGAATACTATCAAAGGTATTGACTTGAAACTCAAAGTATGTGTCTACCATCAACATATACACCTGAGGAAACAATTCTCATAACTCTGTTTTGATTTTTGACAGATTTATGCCCCTTTTTAACTTAGAAGTTTTGGTATTTTTTTTTGTAAATTCAAATATCTTGAAACTATATAAGGTATTGACTTGAAACTCAAAGTATGTGTCTACCATCAACATTATACACCCGAGGAAACAATTCCCATAACTCTGTTTTGATTTTTGACAGATTTATGCCCCTTTTTAACTTAGAAGTTTTGGTATTTTTTTTTGTAAATTCAATATCTTGAATACTATATAAGGTATTGACTTGAAACTCAAAATATATGTTTACCATCAACATCTACACCTGAGGAAACAACCCCATAACTCTGTTTTGATTTTTGATAGATTTATGTCCCTTTTTAACTTTGAATGTTTTGTTAAAGATAGAATACTATCGAACGTATTTACTGTCAACATCTTCACCAATGTTTTTGATCTTTGACATATTTATGCCCTTTTTAACTTAGAATTTTGTCACAGTTTTTCCAGACTAAAATGGAAATACTCAAAATGGCTTTCTTTTGAAATGTCATAGAATAATTATGCAGCATGAAGCGGTCTGCTTTTTTAATTCTATACATATCATTTTGAAAAGTTACAAAATTATTCATGATCAAAATACAAGGTCATGTTTTCTTTGAAATTATCCCCCCATCCTCCCTCCAGTTGGCTTGCAGAATCCAGAGTAAGGCCTTGAATGCAATGTACTTTACAAAGGTCTTTGAACAAGTTTCATATCTTTGACCTTAATTCTTATAGACAATTACACAATACTCCTGTTCTTAGACAAAACCCCATTTTACCAACAAGCTTTCGAATAGTCGAGCGTGCTGTCATGTGACGTTTGTTACAAATGGAATTTCGTCTATTTTAAGATCATAACTTGTTCTATTTTTAGGGTTTAGGAGATTTCAAGATTTTAGAATTACTACTGATGTGTGTAGGACACCACCAGTATGAGGTAAGACAGTGTGTGATTTGATTGGTTGATTTCTGAGGCTTTAATTATACCCCCGAAACGAAGTTTGAGGGGGGGGTATATAGGAGTCACCCGGTGGTTGGTTGGTCGGTCGGTCCGTTGCATTTTTCTTGTCCGGAGCATAACTTGAAAACTACAAGTTTGAATTCAATACAACTTCATACAATGGTCAAGCACATTGAGAGGAAGTGCAGTGCACAAGAACCATAACTCCATCTTGACTAATTACAGAGTTATTGCCCTTTGTTACTTTTCCTTGTCTGGAGCATAACTTGAAAACTGTTAGTTTAAATTCAATACAACTTCATACAATGGTCAAGTACATTGAGAGGAAGTGCAGTGCACAAGAACCATAACTCCATCTTGATAAATTGCAGAGTTATTGCCCTTTGTTACTTTTCCTTGTCTGGAGCATAACTTGAAAACTACTGGTTGGAATTCAATACAACTTCATACAATGGTCAAGTACATTGAGTTGAAGTGCAGTGCACAGGAACCATAACTCTACCTTGACTCATTAAAGGTTGTTGCCCTTTATTACTTTTCCTTGTCCGGAGCATAACTTGAAAACTACTGGTTGGAATTCAATACAATTTCCTATAGTGGTCAAGCACAATGAGAGGAAGTGCAGTGCACAAGAACCATAACTCTATCTTGACTAATTACAGCGTTATTGTCAAGGACAATATCTCTATCTTAGTTTTTTCTGCAAGGTATTATTTTACTACGAACTTCCTTATTTTGTAAAGCAGTCTTTCGGGGGTATTAATCACATTGTGGTAGCTCTAGTTTTCATTGGAAATTTAGTTTGAACACTCATGCATTATGTCTCTCCCATAAAATATGGGGAGATATATTGTTTTTGCCATGAATGTCTGTCTGTCATCTGTCTGTCTGTCCGGCAAAATCATGTCAGCTCCGTATCTCCTAAACCCCTCGAAGGATTTTCATGAAACTTGGGTGAGATGTTCACCTCAACTACACAATGTGCAGAACCCATGAACCAACCGCACTGGCTCACGGTCAATGTCACATCTCAAGGTCAAAGGTTTGAGCCTTGCATTTAGTGTCCGCTCCGTATCTCCTTAACTCCTTGAAGGATTTTCATGAAACTTGGGTCAGATGTTTACATCAACTACGGGATGTGCAGAATCTGGGAACTAACCACGCCGGCTCAAGGTCAGTGTCGCAACTGGAGATCAAAGGTCATATGTCTATTTTGTGTCTGCTCCATATCTCTTGAACCCCTCGTAGGATTTTAGAATTACTCACCACAAATTTTAACCATAGCGACACAATGTGCAGAGGGCTTGTAACAACCACCTTTGTTCAAAGTCAAGGTCACTGTAACTAAAAATAGAAAAATGGTTTCTGCTCAATTACTCCAGTTAGGATTTTTGTGTTCTTTTAATATCATGTTTGAGTATTACAATCATTGACAAACTGCCATGGGGGAGACATATGTTTTTGTGACAAAAAAAACCATCTAGTTAGACATGTATTAACTCTGAAAAGGAAAATTCGAAAGATTCATCCATTTAGTCAATTAGAGTAGATTTTATTCAAACTTTCACAAAGATTTCATTCTGATATCGAAATGACCATATAGGCAATAAAGATGAAATGAAATTTGAACAAATATTTCTTGGAACAGGTAGCTGAAGTGACTTTTAACTATTGGTACAAATTGTCAGAAGAGTTATACCAGAGAAACGTGGCGGAACTGAATGAGTTATTTAAACCTTACGTACAGAGACTAATCATAGCCTTGTGCCAGCACTGTCAGATGGATCCTGACCATGTAAGTATTCAATGTGCACTGCTATTTAATTTATCTTCTTTTGTCATATTAATCTTTGATAATTCCAAAAGATGCTAACAAGGGCTCTACCCTTAAAACACAGCTCCCCAGTCCTGAGCAAGGTTTTCTGTTAACAAAATCAAATAGTTGTCCCTGATATACAGCCAAGGAGATGTTTTTACCTTCAGTGATAAGTCTTCTTCTTTTCTTCCTTTTATATTTGACTGTAGACTTGAAATGTAAACGAAATTCCTTCTTCAATTTTACAGGATGGTGTGTTAGATCCGTCGGATGATTTTGCAGATTTCCGAGTGAGAGTATCAGAACTGATTAAAGATGTGATATTTATTGTTGGTTCTTCTACTTGTTTTACTCATGTAAGTATGAAACGTTTATCTTATATAAGTCACAGTTGTCTGATCTTCATTAACTTTTGTCTCGAAAATAATGGCTTTAACTTGCAACCTGTTTGCAGCAATGTAGATTATGATCAGCTTGCTCATCCACATAACCATGCAGTCTAATCAACATTTGCACTGTTCAAATTTTTAATCATTACATTTTCGGCAGCACTTTCCAAATATAACAATGGACAAGTTCATATTAGAAATTTAACAGATCATTGAATAATTACATGATTTAAGTATCTCTTCAGCCTTGTTCAGATTGACACCTAAATTTGTCTAATATCACTGCTGTTAAGGTCTTCCAAAGATTGTCGATACATGTCTCTTTATAAACCAAGTAACAGATTCTTACAATGGTATGCAGGCAGTTTATATTAACACTTGCAAGGCAGTTTTGTGAGCATGCATGAATAAATATAGGCATATTGTAGTTGTCCCAACTCTGTAATTCAATGTCTTTGTAATTTGCATAAAAATGTCATAAATGATGGACATACTCTTAGTTTATGACATCAGTAGCTTTTTGCCAAACACTTTGAAAACTTTCTATATGTAAGTCAATGATGGTGATGTTAGTCATTCAATGTGTTCATTTATTGCTTACAGATGTTCCATAATCTAAAAAATCAAACTTCTGAGACAACCTGGGACGTTTCTGAAGCTTCCTTGTTCATCATGGCAGCGGTTGCTAAAAATATTCTGCCGTATGTATAACAACTTTGTACACTTACGTGTCACTTTATAATAAGACTTACTACAGTTTTTGTATATTTTGATATTCCAAGTATTCATAAAGCTGTCAGTGCAAGTCATTTATTGATCTACGCAGATTTTTGGTTATCAGTTTTACTAAAGATGAAAACTTGTCGTTAAATGGTGGTTACAGGACAACAAATCAAGAATATTTAAAATATGAAATACAGTTAATGATGCCATCTGGTCATTCTAAGATTTTATGGGATATTATTGAAAATATTGTTTAAAGCAAGTATGTGGTACAAATTTTGCTGTTGATAATTTTGCAGTGAGGAGAGTGAGGTAGTTCCCCAGGTTGTGGAGGCTGTGTTGTCTATACCATCCACTGCCCATATTGCTGTACGCTTCACCACGTTACAGCTGTTTGGTGAACTCTGTGAATGGATAGATAGTCATCCACAAGTCATTGGTAAGAGTCATTTATTGTTGATCAAGGTATTAAGGTGTCCTGACACTTTTGTCGAATTCATTTTAGGTGATGAAAGTCCGTAGCTTATTTAAGCTCCTGCCACTAGTTACAGCTGGGTAAGACTGGGCTGTGTGGTTTTAGTGTCTTTGCCCAAGGACACACCAGACACAGTTGGCTTACCAGACTGGCTGTCTCATGTCAGATGTTTGTGATGCAAACTCTTTTAACATTTCTGTACATACTTCCTCAGTGGTTGAAAAGTAAGAGTCTCTGTGTTTTAGTTACAAATTTTCTGTGTTTATACTCTAAAATCAACCATCCAGTGAGGCAAGTCCCATTGATTGGGGATATGAATCACCTTCAGTGAAAGTTCATGTTTTGCCTGCCTCACTTCAAAATACAAGTGTTTCATGCTCTTTGTAACTGAAGACATACAAAAAAATTAGGTTTGAAAATATACTTTAGTAGAAATTACCTTGAAGATTTTCTGAGGGTTTTTGAGATCTGGGAACCTTTTGCAAACAAATTTTGATTCTTCGTGCTATATTACAGACCCAGTATTACAGTACCTGCTGGCAGGATTACAGGAATCTCGACTGGCATCAGTGGCCGCTACAGCTTTACAAAGTATCTCAACTACATGTAAAGACCACATGAAATCTCACTGCGATGGACTGATACAGATTGCACAAGCTGTTGATACATTCAATATTTCAAATGATGCTGCAACCGGATTATTACGAGGTAACTTAGAACTTCTATGTAATTTCATGCTTGTTTGAAGTGAACTGTGAAATAATGGTAGATTTTATCCCGATAAACTCTCTGACAGTTCATTAGGATAAAATTTGATGTAGTAAGTAAGAGATTTATTGGTGCTTAAAGAAATCAATTCTTTAGTTATTTTATGTTTTGCCTGGTGGGTGGGGTTACATGAGTCAAACTTTGGATTAAGGTGAAATCCTGGTTTCTGACAGATGAAGCTGACCAGATGGTTGGAGCTGAGGGGTATAACATACCTTATATAATGCTATTGGTGAATAATATTTCTG
Source organism: Saxidomus purpurata (assembly GCA_022818135.1). NCBI lineage: Eukaryota > Metazoa > Mollusca > Bivalvia > Venerida > Veneridae > Saxidomus > Saxidomus purpurata. The sequence continues at coordinate 6,011,295 of JAFMSR010000003.1, read as the reverse complement.
TATTTTGTAGGTGTGGCAACAATTTTAGCAACTCTACAACATGACAAATGTACAGAAGGAATGCAGAAATTATGTAATTTTCAAACTACAGGTCTTGGTAAGGTAAGTTGGAAGCACACTTCTTTTGTTAATTAATGTATTGGATGGTGCACATACTGGGATATTTATCTATACTCTTTTTGTCCGTGTTGACTTATTCTGAAAATACACTACAGAGCTTTTTGAAGACTTTTCCATGCAGTCTGATCATGATCTACACTGTTTCTTACTCAGTGAAATTTTCATTGAGCACCCCTTGGAGCAATTAATGGAACTTTCCAATGTGACAAATGGACAAGTCCATTTTAGAATTTAGCATGATAAAGATTTACATACAGGAATGTAAACTTAAGGTTATTTGAAACAATATATTTAACTTTTAAATTATTTCCAGAAGAAAATAACGTATAGGTGTATTGCTGATCATTTCTGGTACCATGAGGAAGTTAATTTACCTGATAACGTGAAAGTTTATATATCTCTTTGGGGAGCATGCATCAGTGATATTCTTGTTTGTTACAGCTATTAACAGAAGGATCAGATACACCAAAGCAAGGAGCAGCCGATGATCCAACCGTGTGGCTCGACAGACTGTCCGCTGTGTTCAGGTACCTTAGTGTAAATGATAGTTCTAAACAAAATATGTGGACCTATTTTCAGCTTCTCAAAATTCTTCAACTTGTTTCAGTATTTCCAGTGACAGCAACTCTATAGAATGAGAAGCACGGCCTCCTGCTGTGAAAAGTACTAAAATAAGTGCTGTAGATCAGGACTTCGTGTACTAGGTTGTTAAATATTTACATCTATGTATACACTCTTGTATGCAACCACCCATAATTGTTGTTTTTACATAGATATACATGTATACTATATTTGCAGATATACTACGCCAACAGTGACCAATGGTCAAGTTCATCCCTGCTTACAAGTTATACAGGAGGTAATATTATAACATATACTTTCTTAGTGTCCTTGTTTCTCTAGATTTGCCAAACCAAACAATTTTTCATAAAGATTTATAAATCTGGCAATGCAAATCTTGCCAAACAAAGATTACATATGGCAAACCATCTTAGTTGACAAAAGGGCTTTACTTTAGGTGAATAGTACTCTTGTTTTTACCTTTTTGAACTCTTTCTACGTGGAAGTTGATATGTAACCGTGCTCTTTAAAAAAGTTTCCGTGTACTCAAAAACAAACAACATACAACTCTTCATGAGCTTTTCTAGGATGTTGGAATATTCGCAAGAGAAATTATGATCACTATATTGCTTTCAGGTGTGGCCAGTTTTATCACAGGCGTGTACTAAGTACCAGGCAGATGTACGGATTATTGAAAGATGCTGTAGGTGTATTAGGTTTGCAATACGGTGCCTTGGCAAGAGCTCTTCACCACTCCTTCAACCTTTAGTGCCTCAGGTTAGTGTATATGGTGATTACATGTAACTTTTAGTCATAAATTTTTTTTAGTCCTTATCTAACTCATTTTAAACTACTTGTTGACCTGAGTTACTGCTATTTACTTTTGCTGACTGTTTTCTGTAGTTCTGACCAGTACTTGCTCCAAAGAAGTGATTGTGGAAGTCATTGTGAAATGGCTCAAACAGTATTTGAACCCTGGACCTCCAATTTAGTAGTCCATTGCTATACTCATATTTCAGTGCCTCACTTTTAGCAGGAATAGTCTATCTAAAATTGAAATGTAGACATGTCCATTAATATTGTAATACTGTTTAATTGTGTCTTCTAGCACAGTTTTTTCTCCGAACTCCTAAATTGTGTAAACCATGAACAGGAGAGTAATCCTGCTTGAAGGTATAGCCCAAAAGCCATTAGCGGTAAATGATCTTTGCAGATCCAAGTATCCTTAAAGAAAGAAACCTTTCTTAGACTGTCCCAGTTTGAAAGGTGCTTACAAAATAGACTACTAGACTGTGTGACCAAATTTTGTGGTAGGCACTGGCCTGCCAGACCCTCGGTTTGCTGAAAAAAATATTGAATCAAACCCAATATGAAATTTGTTTTCTCTTTCATTGACAGATGGTGAATTTGTATCAGTTACACTCGCACTCGTGTTTCCTGTACTTGGGTAGTATACTTGTGGATGAGTATGGTTCTGACAAAGATTGTATACAAGGCCTAATAGATATGTTCCAGGTAAAATGCTCTTCATACAGCATAATATTTTTATAGTAGTGTATGTAAGACCACTTCTACATTTTTCATAGTGAATGGTTTTAATTGTTCATTGCATGAAAAAGTTGATGACTGTGACCACTCAGTTTGCAGCATCCAGCATTATATATGTTAGTTGTTGTTGTATGAGTTAAACCCCCCTTCCAACCGTATTTCAGTAATTATTTACAGGCGGACTGTTTACCATTGTTTCTGGGAAGAACCAGTACTAGAATCCTATCCTCAGAAAGAAACTGTCAACTTTCTCCCATAAAGAGACATGGTTGGTAGCAGGGCTTGAAATCATGACCTTTAATCCATGAGAGGTTACAATGATTTCAAGTCAGCGACTCCAACCACTCGACTAAGGAGGTGGCTGTCAAATGTTCACCATTTTCTTTAAACAACATCTCTTCTGAAAACACTTGATGGCAATTCATAACACTTTGCATGAATATTCCTAGGACTGTTACCAAAATTGTTTAAAGAATTCTATTCCATATGAATGTGTAAAAATACTATGCCTCAAACTGCAAGAGTCAGAGCTAAAATTTTTGGTATCTTGGATTGTCCAGTGGTCCTCTTTCAAGTTTGTTTAAATCATTCCCCTTGGGTCAATTTTGACCCTTTCTTAAGGCTCACTTGTTTTCCATAGACTAACATAGGAGAAACTAAAATTCATTGTTATTTTACAGGCATTTTGTCCACCAACCTTCAAGTTGTTAGAAGAACAGAATGGTCTTAGGAACCATCCAGATACTGTAGATGATTTATTTAGACTTAGCTTAAGGTAAGTACTTTACCCTGACCAGGCTATATTTCTACAAGGGACTTGTCCGTCTTAAATTTGGAAAGTCTGATCAATTATTTAAAAGAGTACTCGGTGAAAATTTTGCTGACTTGCATTCATGATCAACTACAGATTGATCATGATCTGCACTGGTCACAAAGACAGGGTAAGAGCTCATTTTGTTCATTATTTCTCCACTGTTAATCAGTTTATGTAGTATTTTACTTGATTAAAGGAATACAACTTCTACAGATGTTTTCAAGTTTTTTCACCAATTCAAATAAATCTTATCCCCGGTCCTTAACAGTGTTTCCTGGTGCAGCACTCAATTTGGATTACCAGCCTTTACCCAGTTCAGTTACAGTTTTACTTGTTGTTTTTTATTTTGTTTATAGTCCCGGCCAACCATGGGATTTCTCCCCTGGGTTTTACTTGTTAACAGTGAATTATTATCCATGTTTAGTTTAATTTACTTCATATCGGTGTGATGCAGTTTGTAACATTAACAACTCACATTAGCTTGTGCAGCTTTTGTACCAGCGGCAAAAACTTGCATATGATGGTCTTTATGTGGGAGGAAACTGGAGAAACAAGAAATTAGCAACCTGTCTGGTGACCACCTATCATCCAAGGACAAGAATGGAGCACCTGCTGCATTGGGGAAAAGCAAAAGTGTTTGTGTGCTAATGTCTGTACCTGTCTGCCAGCCATGTAAGGTTATACAATCCTAAGCAATCTTTTTCATTTAATTTGTCATTGAAATAATTTTAACAGGCATTAAGAGTTGATGACTTCACATAAACATCATGATCTGTGTTCTTCTTAGTTTTTGTTTTGTTACAGATTTATACAGCGGGCACCCTTGCCTTTCCTGCAGAGTGTAGCCATAAAGCCTGTGTTAATGTGTGCAATAGCAGCTTGTTCTTTGGACCACAAAGATGCAAACGCCTCTGTGATGAAATTTATAACTGAATTTATTAAAGCATCATCTTCAAAAGATGTAAGTATATGTTTTATTGGTTCCATCCAGTGTTAATATTTAGACCAATATTGGGGCTCAAATTGATTTACTTTGTCTGTTCATTTATCTATCAATCTCAATCTGAAATTCTTAGGAATACATATGTTAAAAAGAATTGGAGATAGTCATGAAATTTTTGAGAAATCAGTGTGTGATAATGCTCAAATGAGAATTTCTTCCTGCTTCTGGACGTTGTAACACTATGGCCTTAACAGAATAAGAATATTATTGGCATTTAAGCTCATCTGAACCTTTTGCTCAAATTGACTACCGTTTGTATTGATGCTTTTGTAGTTACAGACACAACTGTGTATGGAACTTTTAACTTGTTGTAGTAAAGCATCTTTTACGGGTTTAAACCCCGCCACTGACCTGACCCTTCATTTAAGAAAGTTGGCAGTTTATTACGGAGGATGGTAGTCTAGTACTTGTCTGTAAATAACTGAAGTACTGGTGAAACGAGCATTTAGACTGTAGAGAGAACAGTCAAGTACCTTTTAACCACTTCTATCTTGTCCACCCAACAATCCATGTACAGTCAATCGAGTTGAATTTTGTAGTGTTTTAAAGGTTTTACTTTCATCTTATTCAGGAGCGTGAGGATTTTGAAAGCAGAAGTACCCTAGTGAAGACGTTACTACACGAGCATGGACAGTCTCTGGTACATTCCCTGATACATTCTATAGTGTTCTGTCTACCTACGTACATGTGTACAGACATCAGTGAAGTGTTGTATGAGATTATGCAGGTGGACAGACCGGTAAGTACTTGTGATTGATAGTAGTCTTTAGTGATTACCATGCTATGTTTCTAAAATGGACTAGTCCATCTTTCAAGTTAGACATTACCAGTTTCTGTTCAAAGGTGGTGCTGAAAAAATCTCCTACTGAACTTTGCTGTTGCTCTTACTTAAAATTTGCAGACTGAATACTGTAAAAGTCAGATTTTTTTGCAAGGTTTTTATTTTTGCTAATTTTCGTAAATGAAGCACTTCGCAAATTCATCAACTGGCTAAAACAGTAAACAAACAATGATTATATAGAATAGTGCTCCTCGCAAATAGAAAATTGGAATATCGCGAAATAAACAACTCGCGAATATAAAGACTTTTACAGTAGCAAACAGTGCAGGTCATGACTGCAAAGATGTGTAGGCTTATCATAGTTTTATTTTGTAACAAATGCAAAATCTCTTGCTGCTAATGGTGAAAGAATGAATTGATCTTTTAGAAAACTAATTACCAGAAAGCCGTTAAGGTGCAATCATTGACATTTATTCTGGATATGAAACAAGTCTGCAGGACAAAAGCTTTAAATTATGGCTCAGTGATAACTTTTGGACTCAGGTTGTCGGTTATGGATAGATTAATAGTTTGGAATTGGGCAAGATGCTGGTAGTTCTGGGTCCATTCTGGATGAAAGGCCTAAGCACTGCAGCTTGAAATGTTATTTTATTTTCCCACGTACAAGAATTCATGCAGAACCAATTTAGAGGTATTATAATATAACTGTTTTCACGTTTCAGACATTCTGCGTGTGGTTGGAGCATGTATTAAAAGCCTTGCCTACAGAAAGTACAGGAGGTGCGGTGACAGTAACACATAAACAGTTAACAGACTTTCACAAGGCAGTGACTAGTGCAGAAAAATTGACTCCGATCTCCGAAGCTTTGCGAGAATTCGCACGTTTATACAGATGAAAGTGAATATAAAAATCATAGGGCTTTTACTAGAATGGTTGTTTTATTTATATGTAGGCTATTTCATTCAACAGTGGAATAACAATTGAGCAAAAAAATCTACACCACTTTTATCATCGGTATTTAATGTAACCATCGGCTTATGGCAAGATTGTGAAGTGATTGTGTGCAATGTCATGCCTGCGCTTTCTCATTCCTTTTATTTCCAAAATAACAGCTGATCTTAATTTCATTTTAATAAGATAGTTATTTAATTTTGCATGGATCAAATCTTAATATTTAGCATTTTAGAGCCCATGAAAAGCTGCTAATCAGGACTCCGCTCTGGTTAAAACGCAAGTTTATTCAGCTTGTCTTATAGTACTATTTAATCAACTTTAGAAAGTTTAAATCGTGTTTAGAAATGTAACAGGATCAGTTGGAATTTGGAATTTAAATGAATGTATAACTTATTAATTCATATTATAGAACCCAGTATTACATGACACATGATGGTGGGTTCATTGAGCCCTTGATTAAGGGTCATGGGTTGGGAGTCCTAGTGCCGGTCTTTTTGGGAGGGAAGGAAGTTGGTAGCTCTTTATGTTAGGTTTGAAGTCTAGTAGGCCTACTGGCTCTTCTCAAAACAAAGAACATGTAGCTAGGTAAGCTATCTGTCTGTATATAACTGAAAATATTGTTTAAAAGGGCATTCAATCTTGGATGTTTGAAGACCACAGCTGCAACTACAAATGCCAGGACAGATTTTCTGAAAAATTGTTAATTATCAATTACAAAGAAGGACATAACTTATATGTTGCAACTCGGTCTTCATTTCATTATAGCTGACTTTTTAAGTACTGAAATATTTTATTTTTTAAAACAACAGCTATCTGGGTATGGGTTTCTTTTGATGACAATAAAGTAATCAAAAATAAAAAGTAAGAGTTCTTTGATACTATAAACGAAAATATATGTCATTTTGTGTTGTAGACTTAAGGTAGTGACATACCTTGGTTGAAATATTACACAGCAAAAACTTTTAACAATTTCATAGGGTTTATTGTGTATGATATGTCAATTGTTTTTTTCTGAATCTTTAAACATACTAAAAATGAAACAAGTAATGGTGCTCTTTTATGTAAGGAATTAGGTTGGAGAATGTTCTGAAATTATTATCTGTTACTTCAGAAACTTTTGAGAGTAAGATTTCAGGTTGGGTCAATCACAGCCTTAAGTGAGAACCAAGAACCAGACATGTAAATCAGATTTTTTTTATTTTCGCGTACCACAGTGTTCCTGAATAGCTAGTCATATTTTAAATGCTTCCACACATTTTACATCTTTTTATTGTATGCTATGTCTGTTACTGACAAAACATGCAAGAATGATACATTTTATATACATGCAATTTATGGGCAGTTTTTATTTTCTCAAATACTATGACTTGGTAGTTATGTTCTGATGTTTGTCTTCCGAACTGCTTTGAACAAATTAAATTTGCTTGAATGTTGCGATCTTTTCAATATGTAACATTCACATGTGGGACAGATTAATTCTACAGACATCTAAAATCTCCCATCAACACATGTTAAATTAACCTACAAATTTCTGTTCATATAATACTTATATGGGGCTATTTATTATTTAAGACAAATGAGGTGGCAGCGATTTTCTTTGCCTATAAAAATTTCCATTTAGACAGATTTTGTGTCTTCTCTCCTTGCCTTCTGCGTAATATACAGGTTGTTATCAAAGTGGTTTAAACTAGATGCCCAGTCTGGGTATGGTATACTGTAAACACTCATTTAGTTGTGTTTGTCTGGAAATGCTTGCCTCATGCCACAGTCAGGGTTCCCGCTGTCGGTCGCCAATGGCGCCAAATGCGACAAAAAATTAATTCTGGCGCTAAAATCTTTCAGTTGGCGAATTTTAGTGGCGCCAACAAATTAATCTCGGCAATTTCGCCATGTCAATCAAAAATCAATCGTTGTCTTTTGGCTAGTATGCGAAGAGGCGGAGCTAATTAGACGCTACCTGATAACGAGCACGTGGCCGTTTAGGTCGCTATCAAAGGTGTTAATTGATAAACAACATAAAACAAAATATAATAGACCCTCGGCGAATTTATAATACGTTGTTTGTAACCCGGTCACCGGATTTAATTAGCGATGCTTTGTTGACACGGCTCCGTGTATTGTAATTCACTGATAGCGCTTACGCCGGCGATCAAAACACAATTCATGTATACCCGTTTTTCCGATAATCACGTGTCTTACTACTTGAAAAATTTCGGCTTGATTTTTGTCAGTATTTAAATCATAGACATACGTGTTGCAATTTTAATTTGCAAATTATTTTGGACGTAGTTTTTTCTTCTACATATATATCTTTGGCAATATTAATCGGCGCCTTCTTAGTCTTCAGTATTTGTTAATACTTATCTAACACTATTCAAAACCATTCAACATACTTTTTTGTTTTATTACAAACTGTTTAAATCGCGAAAATAAAAAATATAAGTGTACGAAAATCAGTTCACGGACATGCGAGGTCGCGAAAATATGTGTCAAACGGGGAATGCGAACTGTTACTTTTTTTTTGAGCTCATGGTGATGCAGAAGACGAACAGAAAATATCATATGCAAGCCTAGATTATATGAACTCTATGACCTGTGCCTCAACCACTGAAAGTCTCACTTGACTCCTGAAAATGTTATTTTGACCCTTGAAAATTTACAAAAATGTTTGAATTAAATTTTGTATCAGTTAGATCTACACACATTTTTTGCTATCATGCTATCAAATCTTAACTAAAAGTGGTATGACTCGATCTTCTCTCCTCCAGAGTGTTCTGTAGGCTTTGAAGACTAGTGGCTCCAACCTTGGAGCCATTGCGCAAACTTTTTCTGATTGGCGAATTTGTTGGCGCAAACTAAAATTGACCCAGAGGAAACTGACATTATGATGTAACTTAAATAAACACGGACAATCTGTAGAAAAGATTTAAATGTAATATATGTCTCGTATGCCAAAATGGAACTGGACTGGTAAAGAAAATATGTAGAGCAATATAATTGTACAGTTCATTCATTGTTTCATACCAGTTTGATTCAGACATATAAAGAACTTTTTTTATGTATTTATTGTTTATAGACCATCTTTTTTTCTTTCAGTTGGTTTGTAAATAGCTCTCAGAGCTTATGGTGTTGTATAGACACATGACCATTCAGCTTTTTTTAAAAATAAAAATTGGCAAAATTGATGGTTGTTGATGAAGCTATTGTAGCTGTTACTTTGTGAAGATTCAGTAGCTTTTTGACCGACCCTCAAAATGTCAAAACAAAATCTTGCCTGCCGAGTGTTGCAGTTTTTAATCTTGTATAGTTATAACATCTATAAGTAGACACTTCTCCTGAAAGCTTAACAGTGTATAGAGTATCGGTGTGCTATTTTTATCGTGTATTACAGATTGTGTATAGTTTGATGAAACTTTTAGTTCGTTTTATATGCCTTTTTTTTTTTTACAAATCATGTTAAAAGCAGTATGACAGTATTGATGTGATAATGTCATATTTTATAACAAAAGTAAAATACTAAAAATCCGAATAGTCTTCTGTTTTATGTTTCTTGGTTTATTCCAGTGACATGTGTTCCTTATAGCAATGGTCATCTACCAAGTTTGTGCAGATTATTCCCTGGTGGTCAAGCTAGCCACACTAAATATAAGCTTTATCAGAATTTGCAGGCCCTGTTTCAAAGTAGTTTCAGTTTTTAGCTCGAAAAGGGGAGCTATCCTACTCGCCCCCGGCTATTAATTAATTTAGATATTAATTTGAAAGTTGGAATACTTGTAAACCATCATGATCCCAAAACATGGGCAGGAGAATGTAATTCTGTCAAGGATTTTATTTGAATTATGGCCCTTTTTGACTTAGAAACTTGGTTAAAATTTTTATTCTTGTCCACTTGTTGACTTAACCATTTGAGATATTACTTTGAAAGTTGGAAGAACTTGTGTACCATCATGAGACCTATCTGTGAGCAAAGAAGATAACAGAAAATGTTTCTTGATTTGTACTTAAAAATTCCTAGTTTATGTCTTGTGTGCCCTTAACTGTCAAAGTTTTGTTTTATAGGCAAGCATTAAAAAAGTAAAGTGCGCTGTCCTACTGACAGCTCTTGTTAAGCACTTTCCTAGGATTTACTTAAATTTTCTGCATTTTTCAAGGTTTGCACTAGTCCTGGGCAAAGGAGCAAAAAATATATGACGATTCAACTTGTTTTATTCAATTTTAATTTCAATAAAATGTTAAAAACAACAAAAGGTACAAACTGTCCACAATTATTCGTACAGTACAAGATGTGAGTAGATAGGTTTTCATATAGTTCTACTGAATTGTGCTAACTTTAATCAACACAGGGAAAGATGACTGCAAAGATGCTTCAGGTCCGAAATTTGGTTGAACAAGTTTCTCTTTCATGCCTGGGTGACCTAGTTAAGACCTGAACTTTCCTATCATGCACGAGATGTTTGCATTTAAGCTTTTAGGTGAGATATTGTTTGGTCTTTTGTGAATGGAAAACAGTTGGAACACCAGTGATAAAGCTTAAAATAACAGAATAATCTCATATCTGAACACATAGAATTAACGAACACATTATAATGAACACAGTTTATATGAACACAGAATCAAATAATTAGCACCATTTCTTTCAAGCATTGTCCACATACTAAGAATTTCTTAAGCTCAACTTTTGTTAAGTCTCAACAAAGTAAACTTGAGAACCCATATAATTTTACTCTGTATAGGTTTTCAATGCAGCTAAATAATTTGAACGTTTGTTCAGCATAATAGTATAAAATCTATACTAAGCATTGGGGAGTGTTACTGGACTCTATGTATTACTTCACTACCTGACTAGACTTTTCAGAGTAAAACCAACCAACATTTTTTTCAACAAAACTAATTATAACAGTGTAAAAAAACTCTACAGTAGAGCCTCACTACCACCTCTACAATTTGCAGTTATACCGCAACAAGCTGTATAATAACTAAATTATTACGGTCTAATTCTTTATGTATTGCAGTATGTATAAGCTATACTTTATAAAACCATGCATAAAATTTTAATCTTTTTTCCCCCCCCCAACCCCCCCCCAATTTTAACCCCAAACCCCCCCCCCCCCCCCCCCCGTTCGAAGTGAACAATATTTGAAAAGAACAATTTTACCAACTACATATTTAAGCTGCATGTCACCAGAGCCATATATTCTTGAACTTTATGAAAATAGTTTATGTTAAATGAAAATAGTTTGTGAATTTGTAAAAATAGTTCAATCTAAAATCAATTGAAGATACAAATATATTGCCCTTTTAGTAGAATATGTCGGGAGCAGAAGTGATATTATGTACAGAATAAAAAAGTTACGTATAAAAGTGTAAACATGTATTATAAAAAATATAAATTGATTAGCAATATAAATTTTCAACGGGAGAAAGTATCTAAAATATTTTTTTTGTTAAAACTTATGTACAACTGTCTTGTTTGTCTCATCAGGAGCTGTATTCCCTTGCCTGTATACACGGACATATATCTGTATGTCTGGCTTGCTGCAGATCTAAAATGAAAACAAGTAAGATCATTGGAAGTTACGTCTCTGCTGAATTGTATAGCAGAAATATTTCAACTATGTACTAAAAGATAAAATATTAAAGAAAAAGAGGTGTCAAATTTATCAAAAGTCAACACGTATCTAAGAATATGTCATAAAAACATGATGATTGGAAACAAACACTCAAACCTGGGGGGTTTTTGCTGAAAACATTAAAACAGTCCAAAGTTTAATGTTTATATCTCTGCAGTCTAGCAAAAGTAGCACTTCATTCTTGCCAAAGTCTGAATTATACAACATGTTTTAACCATTTACTGGATACAACATGAAAATACGTGATGAAAAAATAATACCTATCAGGTGCTTAGTATTGGGCCTTTAAGGCTGCTTGTTCACAGGTTCTGGTGAAAATTTAAATTTCTCCAAAATGATAAATTCAAAAATAAAATGTACTGGTATAAGTAAATTCTAGAATCAACAAAACAAATCAACATTGTAATTTGTTGAATTTGTTGGAGAGTTTGGTTTGATGGCACATTTATATTGGGATTACAAAATTGTTTGCAACGCTTTATAATTTGGTAGCTTACAATTTCAAAAATGCAGCAATACTTTACAGAAATTTAAACTGGAACCTTTTTGATGATTCATTGCAAAGCGCTTCAATTTCAAACAGATCTTTGTTTTCACCAAAATCTGAGAGAGCAGCTTTAAGTAACATTGCCCAACAATGTGTATAGGTTATAGGTCTATATTACAGGAATAAGCAAATTTACAGTTTGTGACTTCTGGTCTTCCTTTGTCTGTCTACCTTGAAGTTTTGATTTCTAGAATAAGTCCATATATAGCTACATGTATATACTGATTAAAAATTATTTTAAACTATAAACAAATATTTATATATGTAAACATTTTATTTGAAGGTGTAACTTAAAGGTGACCTTAACCCTTTGAGTGAAACACTTCCTGATCTTGGATCTACCCCGTACATTTGTATATATTGAAAGCTTTGAGATGTCTAAATTGTTCATCTTAAATACATACTGGTTTCTGGCACTGTATTGCTATGGTGCGTTTTTGAATCATGGAACCGTTTACAGTGACAATATTCTAATCCCCGGGTACCAACTGGTGGGTTGCTTCTGTAATACCTCTGTAAAATAAACATAATATCTTAGGTTATGAATATAATAACTAGATTATTAAGATTGGTCCTATATTCTTCTTGTGCTACTGTTTCTGTAATGGAAGAAAGTTTATATTCTAAGCAAGGTAGTTTCCAGGCCTGCTATAAAGCCAGTCTAGAAATTTGAAGGCCTGTGGACTCTGGGTTGCCTAGGCCCCCAATCGGGTCCTAAGCCTTCGAGGGAGGCAAGAGGGGGCAAAGCTCCTTGTCCCTGTCGAAAAAACAACCTCCACCTTTTAGGACTTGATAATTGCTGTATAGATCTTTCCACTCAGTGTTACAAAAGTCACAGGCAAACCCCCTCCTTCCTGAACTTTTCTCATAGTATCTTCATTGATCTCCAGAACAGTCCTCAGAGATCTGAAAAGCCCAAAATACACCAATAGCAAGTGTAATTATAAGTTTTGTTCACTGCATTTCTTCTCAATGTCTTCTGTCAATGAGTAGAGTCAACAAAATGCTTTGAGCAGTTTTGAAGTGTTATGCACGGATAAGCTCAATCAGTTGTGACTTTACCACTCATGAAATTTTAAAAACATCTTGATATTCACCGCCCAACAAATGAAAATCTTCAATTTGTATGTTGGTGTAAATATCAGGCATAAATTTCCTACATACCTTGCATTGTTTTGTTGTCTCAGACATACATCTTACTATACGTGAGAAGGCTTCATCCAGAGACGTGTATACAAATGGCTCCTCCCTGTCCTGTGCATAAACATTTGATTTGATTATAGTCATTGTAAAAGTGAAAAAAATTACAACTTTCAAAAGCAACTATACATTATTTGTCTGGTTGTCTGTGATAGATAATGACCCTCCATAGTGCAGTGGTAGTGCATTGACCTCGAGACTGGCGAGTCCCAGGTGAGACTCCCACAAGTGCCATGTAGTGGTAGTGCATTAACCTCGGGAGTGGCGAGTCCCAGGTGAGACTCCCACGAGTGCCATGTAGTGGTAGTGTACTTATACAAAGTTTCATGAAGACTGAACAAAACTGTTCAAGTTATAAAGAGAGGAAATGAAAATTGTGAATGATGTACTGGCAGACATTTGCAAACTAACATTCCTAGCCTCTTCAAAAGCGGACATAATCAAATGAAGAATAATTATCACTAATTATCAGTTTATCTTGCATTAAAAATGGCACTCTCCATTACATGTACATTTTGTACATCAGGGCTAGTTTAACAATGCTATAGTAGAAAGGGTCACATCTGTCCTTTACCTGAACTGTGTTTTGTGGTGGAACTGGCCATTCCACTTTTCGTTGACGTGTTCTCTCGTATGTTCTTAGTCCAACCACTCTGGTTCTCTGTAGCGTATTGTAAGACCAACAATCTAACGGCTTCCAAAAGAAAACAATACACTAGTTAAACAATTAGTAAAATAATAAGTAGCAGTGGTAGCGTGTTCACCTCAGGATTGAAGGGTCTGAGGTTTGATCCCCATCATAGCCATGTCCATAGCGTCCTTTGGCAAGACACAATTCCACATTGCCCCTATCTGTTCGAAGTTGATTCCATCTGAAATGGGTCTCGAGAGCGTTTAATCTAAGTTGTCAGAACTTGTTTCGCTATCGAGAATAAATAAATCAGTATAAATGATAAAAACAAAATTAGTAAAGTAATGCTATTTAATATCATATCCTTAAACATATTTGACAGATCTATCTTTATTGGAGTTGGCTCTGGAAACCATGAATTCTACCACTGACGTGAAAGCATCATATCATTTATTAATGATTTTATAATTATTTAGATTTTATATCTACGCACATCTACCCATTAAAACTCTGTTACAATGGGAGTTACGTCTCGAGGACAACGGGCTACTACTTGAGGTCGGTTACAGACTAAACAATTTGTTACAGTTTCTCTCCATAGAGGAGTCAAAAATGGACGAAATGTCAGTATTGTCTCAAAAGCATTAATTAAAATGGTAAAATATTTTACACTTCAGATTATTTTGAACGGTTATGTTTTGTCAATATATATTTTGACTTCCTGTTACAAACTTAAGAAAGTAGGTCCTATCTATAATTCCTAAAGTTTGATTCTTTTCATTCAGGTGACACTATGGATATTCGGCACAAATAAGTCTTAACCAGGCCGGAAGTTAACTGTTGTAAGGTGGCCGTCCTCATGTTTTTCTGCCAAGATTATGAAAAAAGGAAATATTTTGAGGACATCTTTTAGCATCGGCTAAGGCACTATTATTTAATTTAATTTATTTAAACATAATATGCCCTTTCATTTAATGCGTTTTTGGCTGACAAAAATCGCAACATACATTGGTATTACGAAATTCTTATATTTCTGCAGATCTATATGTAAAAAATGTATCCCGGTACAACACAACTTCGACCACTTTAACGCATTTCATCTTTGTAGTCTGTTGCAAAACTAAATAGATCTAAATTTAATGTATAAACTTTTGAACTAATTCAAGTCACTTATAATTGAAATAAAACAAAATTCCTATCTGATTGATTGTTTACATTTTCCAAAAGATGGAGGCTCCACAGTTGTTACTCGGAATTTATCCAACATAACGTCGACCACTTTGACCTTTTCCTTCTATTGTGGGTAATAGTATATTAACAACATAAGTTTGTAATCATAATTGTTAATTCAAGAAAAAAGTTTTTACTACTTGAAAATGTGAAACAAAATGTTAAGATGTAATTAACTGTCAACAAAACATATTTGCAGGTCACAGTTGTTTTTCAGTTGCATGTTTATCACAGCAGGGAAAACAAAATTGTCTCCTCTCCTGATGCCTTTACAAGAGTATAAGACAGGTAAAGTCAACCTGAACATTTATAAATTGTCCCCAGTTCCTAATAAGATTTGATTCTGCTTTACTTTGGGCAAAAAGAGAAATAGCACTATATTCTATATATCAATTGAGGTCTAATGAGCAAAACTCAAAAATTGAGATGGATAGTGGTATATTTTGTCACGTCATTAATGGTGCAATACTTGTACGACATTTCAGGCATGGATGATGGGCCCTGGTATACATAATTTAGCAACGCAAATAAACAAAGTTGCACAAGCAAAATTTAGAGAAATGAATTTTTGTAACTGTCAATTACGGGAATGTTGAAAATTGATAGAAATATAATTTTTTCTAAGCGATGTCAGAAACAAGTTTCTTATCTCCATTTTAGTTGCTTTTACATGGTTGGTCTACTATGCAACCACTTTCAACAGTTGTGCGCGGACAAGTACAAGCGATGCGCAACTTCCGTTTTACTTATTTTCGGAAAGAAGTCGAGATCCGTTCCATCACCTTGAAACTATCGGGGATTCGCGAATTTTTTTAATGTCATTCTATTGTTGTCAAAATCGGTATCTTAAAAGTATCAAAAACAGTTTGAAATGCGGAAAATGCAAAATGGCACCCTCAAAAAAATTCAGGGGGACCCCCCTAGAAAGTGCCTCCCTATTTTTTAACCTCTGGCTACGGCCCTGATAACCTGAACCGTTTTTGCGTCCTCTGAAAATTCATGCCATTTCTAAAAATGAAATTCCTGTTATGCTTTTGCCAGATATAGGTATTGCCTATTTTCATATTAACATGCTCGATGTACGACGTCTGCTTTCAGACGTCTGAAACTATCAAGAACTCTTGCAAGATCAAAGTTCTAAGAAAGTTCTATGGATAATCTTGCAAATTTCAATTTAGAACAGACAGTGAAAGTCCAAACTAGAGAAAATAACACATTAGAATGATTAGATCTTTTTTCTTACAAATTAACTTAGTCAAGTCCTCAACAAAAAAAGTTAACCAGTGCCAAATTTATAAATGCACGAGAAAATTATTATGCATTTTGCCTACCCGAAAAGCATCCATCTCTGTGTCTTTTGCTTCAAAGTAACGTTACATTCTTGACTAACAATTAACGTAAGTATTGTTTCGGCGCCATTGTTTCAACGCTTTAAAGTTGACACTTGTTGTTTAAATGAAAAATCACAATGCTGTTAAAATTTAAATGACGTTCGTTCTACTGGATATACGCAATCTTCACGAAGTGGAAAATTTACGTACACCGCTTAAATAAACAACGCAATGCGGATTTTCTCACGAAATGGAGCGGAGTTCATCACAGTACACCAAACCTAAAGTTTTATGTTCTGTGTGTCGTAACTTTCATTTCATGACATATTAAAAGAAAGGTTATTAACAAGGTGTTTAAACTAGATCTAAAATTAAAATCGTATTAATTCTTTAATAGATATACTGTTAGATATATGTACCTTATCTTAAAGATTATTATTATTATTATTATTATTATTATTATTATTATTATTATTATTATTATTATCATACATTAATCTTTAGTCAGTTGGTTATACTACTATTTAAACAACTTTTAAATGCTCGAATTAATGGCCAGAAATGGAGTAATGAATTATATTTTAATTAATGTACTTTAGTACTAACAAGTTCTTTCAAATAGTATTTGAAAGACCTTGGTACTAATTTATAAGTTATTTATGAACACTATTTGAATAATTTAGTTATAGATGTTTCTTTCTTTAAATTTAAACGTTTGAGTAAGAACAAACAGTTATTTGTACTTTATGCGACGATAACCAGCTGCGTGATGAGTTTCAAACATCTATCATGTAGATCTATAGATCTAGCAGATTTAATGGAATGAAATACATACATTCATGATCTGCCAGATTTGCTGTTTACTTATTATTTTTTTCATCAAGATGCAAGTGTTTAAGTTCATTTTTTTCACACAATGATAGTGGAAATAAAGGAAAGTAAATCTACTTGTCAAAATACCGTACTCTACCTTGCCTCATGTTGTAGATGGAAGCGTAAGGATGGGCTGTATGTTTCGTATGTTCAACAATCTCGGTATTTGTTTTTTATTCAAACTTACTTTTCTATATTATATACATAATACATAACTTTGACATGCTTTTAAATTGTCGAATATCTCGGATTTAATGTCTTGACGTGATGACGTCTTTGTCACCCTTAGTTACCTAAAAAATAAAGTTTTAGTGCATGTCTTTTTCAAAAAATCTTTCAAATATCACTACAAAAAGTTCGTCTATTTCTGCCTTTTGAGTCGAGTTTGGCTGCACGACATCGCACCACTATTAGTTTCCGTTACTGTCGGACAAGAACGCATGACGTAAAAAAAATTCGTTAACATTACAATTCTGGTAGAAATTATGAAAATGACAAATTTCTTCCATGATTGCGATAACTCTGGTAGATCTGCTTACTGTGACTTTCATAATTTATAGGCACTGTTACTACACTGTTTTTAAAGGGACATTCCGAAAAACTGGTGTCAAATCAAATAATTTCAAAAGCATAAATAAAAGAATATTTGCGAGTATTATTATTTAACCTAAAAGTTTAAGTTATACAGTACAGTCCAGTCATTATTATCAGCGTTTTACAACATGTTGCAGTATCGTAAACCATTCAATAATCTGGATAGCGATATATTTGTTGATTATTTGTACTAAAATGAGGCAATTTTCGGTTGAAGTTGTTCTTTAAAATTGTATTTATTTATCATTTTAAGTTCATTGAACACATTGTTCATGTTTTGAGAACATAATCTGCTAGATGTAGAGAGTGCTCCTTTGACACTCATTTGAAGCACCCGCACACTAGTATTTGATTGTTAATACGACTATTCTTTCTTTAATAATGACGCTTGTCATTAAATCAACACTTCTTAAATTAATCATACCTCAGGAAGGCACCTTGTCCGGAATCAGCATTTTATGTAAATGTCTATTTCTCTGAAAGCACATGTCAGACTTTTACCAAATTTGCATCTTTGACTCCCTAACAAATACCGGAAATGTTTCCGGTCCGTTGCACGTACAAGCTTCTGATACTAAAACAGAACGTTTTGAAATGTTAAAGAAAAACAACTGCTTTTTCTCGTGGATCAGAGGGTAAAATATCACCAGTTTATTGCATTGACCTTTAAACAACAACAACAACAACAGGAACTGCATATAGGGGCCGGTGTTACTAAAAAAACTTAGTTCGTTCATTGGCTATTGCTAAGACTGTAAAAACTATTCATATATAATGAGAGAATTTATGAACTATGGAACGCCTGAACTGCCTACTGATACTATTTTCCCGTATGTGCTGTACACTAACAGCAAACACATTACCTTTTGTGCCTTTTCGAAGTCGTTTTGTAGTAACGACAGTTTTTCCTGTGGCAGTGCATATATATTATTTGTCAATATGTTATGTACATTTTCTAAATCGTTCTATAGTTAGGACAGTTTGTCGTGTGCATATATTTTTTCGTGCTGTACATTTGTCACTATGTTATATGCATTTTCAAAGTTGTTCTGTATTGACTACAGTTTGTCGTGTGCATATATTTTTTTCGTGCTGTACATTTGTCAATATTTTATGTACATTTTCAAAATTGTTCTGTAGTCACGACATTATTTCCGTGTTGTATATATGTCAATATGTTCTGTGCGTTCTGTGTAGACACGGTAGTTTGTTTTGTGTATACATTATTTCGTGCTGTACATTTCAAAAGTCATTATGTAGTATCTTCATTACGTTCTGTGGATACCTTTGCTTTGCGGTTATTTAAGGCGTCACCGCGTGACGTAATTGGGATCCTTAGCAATGTCAGCCGAGGAAGTTAATCGCATGTTGACTGAATTAGGCATACAGGTAGACAAAAGCAATTTCCAAAAAGAGAAAGTAGATGCCCTATGCACTTATAAAATCCTGATTCTTTGTTTTAAAATTCCTATTATAATTCTTCAGTCTCAATGCCCATTTGTTTGAAACTTCAAACACTTATACATGATTAAAAGATGAAAATTAAAGTAAAGGGGGATAACTCTACCATGAATATTTGCAGAATCAATGCCAATTGTGACTTAGATTTTAGCCAAAAAGATGTAAACACAACCTATTGCTTTTAAACTTGAACTTTCTATTCCCCATTACAACAAGACCAATATGATAAATATTATATTAAAGGGTGATAACTCTATCACGGATATTTACATACTAATTGCCCATTTTAACTTAGATATAGGTAAAAAATGTAAACATTCTGCCATTAGTCATCAACCCTTGAATCGTTTGCTTTAAAACTTGAAACTTCTGTTCACCATCACAACAAGACCAATATTATGACCAAGGGGGATAACTGTCACGTATTGCGCCGGTTTAATTCAGATTTTGGCAAAAATGTTATTAAACAGCAATAAAATGTATGCACAGGATAAACTGCCGTGACTACAGATTGAATTAAAAATGCAACAAAAAATATACCGTTCGAAAAGACATCTGCATAGTACAAACTGTCGTGACTACAGAACGATGCTAAGAACAAACTGCCGTGACTACAGAACGATGATCAGGACAAACTGCCGTGACTACAGAACGATGCTAAGGACAAACTGTCGTGACTACAGAACGATGTACAGTAAAAACTGTCGTGACTACAGAACGATGCTAAGAACAAGCTGTCGTGACTACAGAACGATGCTAAGGACAAACTGCCGTGACTACAGAACGATGCTAAGGACAAACTGTCGTGACTACAGAACGATGCTTAGGACAAACTGTCGTGACTACAGAACGATACTAAGGACAAACTGTCGTGACTACAGAACGGTGCACAGGACAAACTGCCGTGACTACAGAACGATGCTAAGGACAAACTGTCGTGACTACAGAACAATGCTAAGGACAAACTGTCGTGACTACAGAACGATGCACAGGACAAATTGCCGTTACAACAGAACGATGCTAAGGACAAACTGTGGTGACTACAGAACGATGCTAAGGACAAACTGTCGTGGCTACAGAACGATGCAGAGGACAAACTGCCGTGACTACAAAACGATGCTAAGGACAAACTGCCGTGACTACAGAACAATGCTAAGGACAAACTGCCGTGACAACAAAACGATGCACAGGGCAAACTGCCGTGAATACAGAACGATGCTAAGGACAAACTGCCGTGACTACAGAATGATGATAAGGACAAACTGCCGTGACTACAGAACGATGCTAAGGACAAACTGCCGTGACTACAGAACGATGCTAAGGACAAACTGTCGTGACTACAGAACGATGCACAGGACAAACTGTCGTGACTACAGAACGATGCTAAGGACAAACTGTCGTGACTACAGAACGATGCTAAGGACAAACTGTCGTGAGTACAGAACGATGCTAAGGACAAACTGTCGTGACTACAGAATGATGCACAAGACAAACTGCCATGACTACAGAACGATGCTAAGGACAAACTGCCGTGAATACAGAACGATGCTAAGGACAAACTGTCGTGACTACAGAATGATGCACAGGACAAACTGTCGTGACTACAGAACGATGCTAAGGACAAACTGTCGTGACTACAAAACGATTTAGAAAACGTACATAACCTATTGACAAATAACCAGCACGAAAAGATACAAGCACAGGGCAAATTGTCTTAACTACAGAACGACATTAGAAATACACGTAGCATTATGTTACAAAACAACCTGGAATGTGCACAACACAATCAGAAAAGCAGCTCTGGCGTTCCATATGTTTTGACGAAAACGTTAATTTTCATGAAGATATTTTTTCAGTCTGCAACATTTCAATGATCTGTGTCGTAGAAGGTGTGTGGTCTAGAATCTTATCGCTGTAACCTCTCGAACATGGCAAACATTATACGTGTATAATGGAAATAAAACTAAAATTTCCGATTTCATATGTTAGATTTATGAGATACAATTTATTTTGGTTTCTAAGTATATCCATCACTTAAATTACTTAAATGAACATTTTTATGACGAAACACGATGACGTTGTATTTTGATAGCCTAGAGTGTTATAACTATCATTGTCTCCTGTTTCATTTTAATTAATCATCATGGTCTTCCAATCCTTTGATTTCTTTCAGACGGTTTCATTGCAATTTGTATTTAAAATCCATTCAAGTATTAAAGATGATGTTTCATGTAAAGATAAAATAAACAAACAATGCATGTCTTTGTTGAAAACAAAATCCGTTTTTTCTTCTTCAGAATCTCAACGGGAACGATTGGATGAACTTATGATAATTGCACATATATGTACCCTTTGGATGGACATAACTTAAAAACTGAGTGCAATACTAGTATGCAGTTATAGCATCTTTGTCCTTCCGTTAAATCAACAATTGTATTAAAAGATATATGGCTTAATGTACACAACTTCGAAAAGAGACCAGACTTATCCAGTGCTGATCGAAACCCCTAGATAATGGTTTACACAGCGTAGCTCATCAATAATAATTGAATCCCGCTGTGAGAAAACCGACGTTCTAGGTTTTTTTCCACGAGATTAGCAAGCACGTACAATTCTCATATCCGTAACTTTAACACACAAAATCGCCCTCGAGTCTTATTCTACAGAAAAGTCCGAGCTTGTTCCGAATGCTTGAAAAAAACCGACGTACGTGCTGAGAAAACTGCTTTAATCTCTCTTGCACATTACTTCACTGAAAGTTTGACCTTTGTAGTGATATTGGGTGTCCACCCTTTATGAAGTCGGGAAATTCAAAAAGAAAGTAAACATTTACTGATTTATAGTGTTTGTAGAATTTTGTAATAATGACTTGGCCTGGTCCCTACCGTTTCAAAGATAATTACAATAAATTTAAAAGTAATACCCTCATGTAGCTGAATTTAGCTTGGGACCATTATGAGAGAGATTACTTATATTTCAAAGCGATAATATTACTTTTGTTGTATATAATATGTGTGTGATAAAAGATGTCAGAGGCGGGATCTTGTAACAGTTCATTTCTGTCTGTAAAAATAGAAAAAAAGTGTCACATTAGAGCTGATTTCGTATTTTCCTGATTAATTATAACATAGTGTACATAGAATATTTAGAAAACCAGATAAAACGGAGTAATAGGAATTGCGAATAATAATTAAACACGTGCGCTATACATGCATGGTTACAAGTACTGTTTTTATATACTAACGTCATAATATTTTATACATTTACAACAAGGATTTTATTAAATATTATTCATATAGATAATTTCACTCTCTGCGCCAATTGCTGGCGAGAAAAGCATCCTATCATAAAATCATTAAGTGTTTTTCACGAGATCTGTGATACTTCTGAGAGTGCCTGGAATATTTACTGTTTAGTATAAATTTACAGGAAGTCGGGGGTAAAAACAGAGAGCCTCTGAAAAAATCAAATACATCTGCTTGTGACGCGTACAACTTTTCCGGTGAAAAAGGGGCACTCGAGTAGTGTTTGTTCGCTAGATGTACAAAAACACTGAGGAGAAGTTACTAATTGGCAATTAATTAGTGAAAACAGGAAATATGTGACCACAAATGATATTAACAATACTGAAGTGTTTTTGTTGTGTTATCAGATATACATGTACATACTGGCAGATTTCTTGCAAACACGATATTAATAATGGAACATTGTAATAAACCAGACGTCCACTTTCAATGGATTTATAAATAAATACCGCCGAGAAAACGCGCAATTTAAGAAATGGATGTTACAACAGCGAAGCTGGTATTTCTGACACTGGTGTTAGACATTTTTGTAGTGAAAGGAATTCCAAAAGGTATTAAGTTTAATTTATTGTTCTAGTAAAATAACTTGTGTGCACAGGGTACGACTTTTCCACATCCCCTAAATGAATTTAATCAATGTACCAAGTTGACATTTGAAATGATAAATTAGTTCATAAATATACGTATCATCCATATTGTATGATTTTGGATGCACGCACGTCAAAATTGCAGTAGTGATCGTTGGAGTCCACACAACTTTCAAAGTAATCGGTTTAAACTTATTTACATAACGCCGAGTGTAGAAGATTGGTTCTCATAACATTAAGTCCATTGAAAACGTGTATGAAATAAATACTTCTGATGATTTAGACATGAAAATGGCGTCAATTTCAATTTTTGAATAGGGTCCTCAAAAGTGATTAACACCGACTCACTATATTATATGGGAATGAAACGGCTATACAGAATTATAAATTTTGATGATAAATTTGTAATTTAATTTCTAGAATTAAGGAGTATTAATAAATGATAGATGTTTTCGTTAATAATGTGATGGTCACTTTGAACAGTAATGTCATATTAATAAACCTTGAACACTGGTATTGTAGAAACTAGGGTCATATTCACTCAAACCGCGACCCCCGGGTCAGGAGTTCGGAACTCAAGCTCTGCATTAATGCGTCTCACCAATAAGCAATTGACCATGTTAAGCAACTAGAGATTTTAGCGGCCTGATTGGTCGGTGAATGATGATAGTTTCAAAGTTTCAAAGTTTTATTTCAAGCAAAATGTTGAATGATGATAAAGTCACTTATAATGACGTGACTGGTTATTCTGGACGGCTGATTTTGGTGATAAACATACCATTGAAGAATGGGGTTTTCGGTTGAGTTTTCAATTGGCATACATATTTTCTATAGTATCACCAAAACAACAAAAAGATCTCCGCATTTTATCTTAGGATATACATGCTCCCAACTGTTTCTTGTCATTTCGTAAAGTAAGCACAAAGATGACTTTAGATCTGATGCTATGTAATGTTACGTAAGATACTGTAATTATTTATGTGACTTCTGTCTGTCAGAAACAATTTTCTTGCCAGTAACATTTTCACCTACAGGTGCTCGAGTCAAGATTTTCGTAGCATACATTTGGCTTTTTTCACGTTTTTAAATGTTTGCACATGGAAATGTTAGGTATGGCTTGGAAAAGAACGTGACCACAAGCTGCCGAGCCAAAGCAACACATGTGTCTCGAAATATCTAAATTCTGTAGAAATATACAGTTTCTTTGAATATGATTATTTTTAAAATGAAAAAAAAAGACCCAGAGTGAATGAACTCTGAACTAAGCTATTTTGTCAAGGGAATTTACGGAATCGCTCTGATGTATTTGATGCATGCATCGTTTCTCTTTGAAGAATAATCGCAGGGCAAAGATGACAAGCGGAATTCAGCAAAAACTTTTGACTAATTAAATTTCAAGTTGGGAAATGGCATCCCCAGAAAATTTTCGTCTGTTGAAAATATTTACCATATATACTTATGAAGTTGTTGAAATAAAGAGAAAATTTCGCACTTGGCGGATACATGAGTGTTTGGTTGCGTCACCCTCCTCGAGGGCACACGGTTACAACACACCATTCATCACGAACTAGTTGTAATTTGCCACATCTAGTTACACTTTTCATGTGTCAATTTATTAAGTTACGACCTTTTCTCACATTATTCAAAGATGGTGCAAATGTAACATTACCTTCAGATGTTTTATATCGCTGTTGAACCTAATATGACCGTCGTGCTATATTTCTTTACAATCATATACCCACTTATAAATTAAACACTGTACGTGATTCGTGCCATGTTAAACGGAATCCCGCCCCGCACACCACCCCCGCCCCAACCCTAACCAAGATAATATAGTATGAACTGACCTCTTTAGTTCTGTAGTTTAACCATGATTGATAGCGGTGACAACACTTTGATAATGCTCTAATTACATGTACAAACATAAATTCCCAACTCTATGTACATAAATTAACATGTCAAAACAGACACTTGTGAAACATCTATCCCTTCGGATGACCGTGCCATATTTAAACCAAAAGAAATTTCATAATAATAACTAAGAAAGGGATTACATAAGATCTTTATAAACATTGCTACCAAATAAAAATTGATGAATATAGAGAGTGAAAACCGCCAATGTAATGCCTTTTCGGTGATGAAAGGACCATAATTCTGTAAACAGAAATTCGACAATAGTTCTGACTATCCCGGTAACCCGGTTATGTCTTTGGTAGTCGGATCTTTACATAGAAATAATTATTCTTAAAGGATCATATCCTTCAATATGATAATCGCAATTTTATGTATATACATTCACCAATGGTTAAGTATCAGTAAAAAAAAACAAGTATTGCGAAAGTTATAGCTAAATAACATAAATATATACAACAATTTTATTCCTATTGAACATAGTTGAAAGATGACAAAATCTTTTTTGACCCGCTGGGTCATCATAAAATGATTGTCCATCAAGTTGATATGATAAATTTGTATTTGTATGCACTAATGAAAGAAATGGATGAGCATTACTGATTTTCTTTAAATTTTCTAAGCATTTTTCATGTTTTAAGAACTTTTCTTGACTGTACTTTTTCTGGTCATTTTGAGCAGTATTATAACTTTAATCAGAGTTGTCACAAATGTAGAGAAGTAAAGTTCTTAATTTCTCGAAAGGGCAGTAACCTTGCTGTACCATCCGGATAGTATTATTTTGTCGATCACAATTGTTATCAATGAAAATACAATTGTATTGATTTTCTGACAACAAGACGGGACTAACTTATGCTATATATAGAGCAATCTTCACAGTTATGGAACTTGCCCTTAAACTGAACACGACTAGCAAGGTTTTGTAAACGTGAGTAGTTACTATAGTTACTGTAATTGTTCTGATAGGGTTGCCAGACGTATACCTTTCAGAGAGTATAATAAAACATGTGATTATACTTAGACAGATACTACGGATATGAGTTTAAATTTTTAATCATGTTTACATCGATTGTAGCCACTCCCCTAAAACTGGTGTCACCTTTAAGGGACATACCCTATAACTGATGCCAAACAAATAGTATTAATAATTTCTGTCATGAGCACGAGGTTCAGATCGAAATATCCGTCACCGAGGGTAACTGTTTTGGCGGGAACGAGGCTCTGCCGGTCCCGTAAAAAGTTAGAGGTGACGGTATTTCCTCTGAGCCAAGTGTCTCATGATCGAAATTTTTTTTGCAGCCGTCTTGCTTTTAAGCTGATTTCTTTATTCAACTACAAAATGTGATTATCAGAAAAACAAACTTTTCCGACGCTGTGTTTGAAGTCGTCCGTTTAAACGTACGCAAAGTAGTTCACGAGGTCATCGGCAAGGAGGGTCGACCGGTTTCCGCAGGCAACACCGAACCACCCGAAATTCATATTTTGATTTTAGCCTTTAGTTCTATATTTATGAGTAAGAATGTCATTTCTAAAAACAATATTTTTTCAACGATAACCGAGAGCTGGCAGCTTTAAACAACTTCAAAAGCATTTAGGAATAGTAGAATACTTGCAAGTATTATTACATAAGTTAAAAGTTCAAGCATTAAATAACCTATGTAAAGTTGTTGTACAATCAATGGATGGATGGCGGATCTATATTGATTTTTTATGCCAAAATGAGGAATTTTTCGATATAATGTTGTTCTTAAAAGGTTATCTTTTTATCATTTTACGTTCATTAAACACATTATTTATGTTTGGAGAATATAATCTATTAGATGAAGGGAGTGCCCCTTTAAGTTCTTGCAACAGTAAATTTTATTCTCTAAATTCGATGATTCTAAGTAGCGCTTACGTCGAATAAAGCGCTAGTTGATGACCAGGTCAAATGCCTTTTACCGGATTCGAACTTGCGCCTAAGAATCCGGCTCCTCATTTCAGTTGATATCAAGTTTAGGGATGAATAAGGGTAGATTAACACCGTGCAGTGTACTCTGTAAACTTTGAAGAGCCTGTTTTCGAAAAACTGGCATACTTCTGTGCGCAGAGTTATAAACATTGCACCGATTTCGTATCGTTTTGATGGATATTTCATATACCGCGAGATATTAAAGTTCTGTTAATGCTCTCAATCTGCTATAATGTTTTTCCATAAATCCCCACAGGTGCATTTGATCTCTTGATTCCCAGCACCGCGTTCGTTAAAAGAAGGGTAAAAGTGAAACAGATTTATTATCAAATATCTGAAGTATGCATGATATTAAGAATTTATAAATATTTATGGATTCACTTTGACCTACTTGATTTTGTTTTAAAATCCACTTACTGTGCGACGAGAGTACAATCCCCTCATTTGTGGGCTTAATTTATTTCGTTCCAGTCGTCACCCTTACCATGCTGACCCTGCTATTGCGACCAGTGCAGATCATGATCAGTCTGTACATCCGGTTATGTTGATTGGTTGGACACGGGGATGCCATTCTCTAAAATATTGTTTTAGTTTTAGTGTATAGGTCTGAGAGCTTTAAGTTACTGTTCCTTGCGTTTTATATACTGAGAGAACAAATCCCTAGTTTCACAAGTTGAATGATGGGCGAAAGTTGGCATTTAATGGATGCGACCTTTAGTGGAGTTCCTGCATCCAAACTCATCGACAAATTTTCATTTTCTAATTAAGTTAGCACTCACATACACTGGAAGTGTGCAGACACTGGAAGTGTTCCTGGAATGCTGTTTGTATTAACAACGATTAACCTTTTTTTACACGCCGTTGATACAGATCTGGCAACTAGCTTCTCCTGTAAAAAAAACCGTCTATTATAAACAATGATAAAAGCGGGCGAAAATAGATTTATTTTTGTATCATGTATGGTACATTAGATAGTTCCGCAGTATGGTCCCGTATATTTTATCTCTTAAAACCACTTATTTCTAACACCTAAATCACTACCCGTCTGTTTTATTTTGTTACACTAATGTTTTCTATTCATATATTTCATGACACATGTCTTTAAAATTGATTACTATGTAGTAAAGTTTATATTAAATTGCACGTGCATTTGACAAGCTTATCAGCACCATGCACAAGCTATAAAGGAAAGTGTACAGTTAAAATGCAAATGCGTGAAAAGGTATAGGTATATTTGCTACTGAAAACCACATCTAAAAGATTTTCTTTAATAGCAGACGATATTTGGCGCCATCGTAATCTCGAGAGAGCACGTGCTTGTTTTGACATCTGACATATTGTTTTGTTCCAGCAATTCATCAGTAAATTAAGTCATTTGGGATGAAATTGAAGATGAAACTTATCTCTCTCTATAGATCTACCGCAAACTATAAAAAGATGGAATGTTCTGTTTGTTTTGCACGTGGCTTTTTAAAAATTAGAACATGTATAATATTTCAAATAATATGTATGTTTTGAATGTTTCAATTCATATATGCAAACACAGGAAATAATGAAGAAATATATAATACATTATATATTATAAAATATGGTTTTGTAGAATTCGGATCTAAAAAAGAAGACATCGCTTTTGAGGTAGAAATAAACCTCGGTTAAACTTACATTAGTATTATTGGTGGGTTTATTTCAGGTTCCACGGATACTCTAGTTGATGCGCAAAGCCGCTTGTTAGATTCCGTCTTGAATGGGTACGACAAAAGGATCTTACCTCAGAGAAACAACAGTGCTCCGGTTAGCCTGTCTGTAGGACTTAGGGTGATTGACCTTGTCGATCTCGTAAGTTGGTTTTATAAAGGTGTAAAGAATCGTAATAGGGATCACCTTTGTAGTCCATGCAATTAATAGGAATTTAAAACAGAATTACTGAAGGGCAGACATTTTAATAAACATTTCTATAATATTTGCTTTTTAGTAAGTTCACTGTCTATTTAATTTTGAAAGCCAACAGTAGGTGACAGAAAAAGGGCTTTCTAGATAACATCAACACCGCCGAAGTTTCATTGAACAATTTACTAGTACACGTATTGTCACGATCTTTTTCTTTTGCGGGGATAGTTCGAACATGAAGAGGTTCTGGAAACCAGCGTGTATATTCAACAACTATGGACGGATTTCCGGTTGAGCTGGGAACCATCAAAACACAAACGTATTCACGTAATACATGTGCCAGTTGAAGAACTATGGCAGCCCGACATTGCACTTTTCAACAAGTGAGTTTCATGTAATATTTTCGCCACTTTGGTTCTCGGCTTTAACATGTATAATGGGCAGTTAAATCTTTAAACCTCTATGCTGCCAAGTTTCTCAGATTAAGAGACATGGTCAGTAGCGGGCTCGAACCCATAGTCCTCAGTCAATGAACCTCTCAGTGATTACTCGACCACGTAGGGGGTGCTGGATGCCAGTTAATACAGGGCTATGTCTAAAAGGATATGATAGTCAGCCTAGAATCCGTAATGTCTCGGGTCCTCATACGTTTGCTTGGTTCACTATCATTCCGTCCCGGCAAGCAGTCTCGGTGCATTAAAATATCTTCAATGAATCAAATTTTATTGCCTGAAGCACATATTGGGATGTCTGATTCCAACGTTCTATTATTATCATCATAAGATTTCCAGTGTACGTTCTTTACCATAGTTACAGTTAATCAATCCTTTATTTTAGTGCTGATGTTACGTTGGAGACAATGAACACATTAGCGATTGTGTTCAGCAACGGTCACGTGTATTACTCACCAAAAGCACGTGTCAGAACTCGTTGCGAAATGGACATGACAAAGTTCCCGTATGACGAACAACTTTGCTCCATCAAATTCGGATCATTCACTTATGACGGAAACAGAATCAATCTCACAATGTATCAAGTAAGCTTATTCTATTTCCCAATCTTATAGTATGCGTGGTTCCAAGAACGTTTATCGTTGGTGTGGTGAAATGGAGTTATCATTTTAGCATTTCACGCGAAACCTATTTTGATGTCATGAAAGTAGCTATGATTACAGAGGTTTTGATTGGCGAAGTCGCCGTATAGATACGGATTTGTTTTTGCAAGACGAAGTAGCTTTGATATAACTATGCCTTACCGATGCGGTTTTGATTTTGCCACACGATGTTGCCGCATCGATGCGGCTTTGATATTGCAAGACGATGTTGCCGCATTGATGCGGCTTTGATATTGCCAGAAGATGTTGCTATTTTTATCAACACGGCTATGATATTGCCAGACGATGTTGGCGTTTCGACGCGTCTTTGACATTTCTAGACGATGTTGCTATATTTTTCAACAAGGTTTTGATATTGCTAGACAGTGTTGCCGTATAAATGCGGCTTTGTTATTGCTCTAGACGATGTTGCCGTATCGATGTGGCTTTGATATTGCTCTACACGATGTTGCCGTCTCGATGCGGCTTTGGTAGTGCTAGGCGACGTCGCAGTTTCGTTGCGGCTAGCGTATGCTCTATAGTACAGTCGGTGTTACCGTTTTCACGCAGCTTTGTTATTGCTGGTCGATGTTGCAGTACAGATGCAGATTTAGTATTGCTGGGCAAAATGCTGCGGTGAAAAACTACATGTTTGTATTAATTGTAAGACTTCTTCTTTTGCTGAAAATAAGTGGCGTCAAGATGAAAGCCATTTGGTTCAGAATATGTGAACTTTATTCCAGGAAAACAGTACGTTTGACCTGACAGAGTACTCGGAGAACAAGGAATGGCAGCTAACGGCTGCTCCGGCTACCATCATCACCAAACGTTACGACTGCTGCCCAGAACCTTATCAACACATGCAGTTCAGTCTAAAATTGAAGGTTTGGTATATTTTGTATTGCAAGAACGTTGTTTAGTCATCAAAATGTTGTTTATTTGCCCAAAATTATTTATTCACCCAAAATTATTTTTATTCACCGAGAAATATAATTTATAAGCTAGTTTGTATTTTGATTTATGTATACTAATGTTAAACAAACATGTATTGTTCATATTAGAATAAGAGATACCAAGTGCTTGATAGTTTACAATATTTATATTTTTACGCCACACATTATTAGTGGCTGACTTGTGAACCTCTCACTGGTTGAGTGTTATGGGGTCGAGCTTGCTACCGAAATGACTCTTATTGTCAGTTGGTTTGTAGTTCTTTCGGAGAAGTCTTATACAGAACCATGGTTAAGTAAAATTTCTGTCTGTAAACTGAAATACTGTCCAAACGGACATCATAGCCTAAGAGACAAAAAGAGTCGGCCAGAGAAAGAGCTAATTACGGTCCTTACCGATGCACTAACAGTTCTGAAGCACGTATGGGATTAGTTTTGCAATTGGACACGCTTTATGAAGCCTGACTGGTGATCGAATCCCGGTCCTTTGAAATATGTTAATTGACGTACGTTGCCATCAAAGTAACTATACTTGTGCGAGGGTTAATTAAGTGTCGTGCAGTAATATTTTTGTTTCAGCGTAAACCAGTCTACTACACGCACGTGTTTATACTTCCGGCCGTTGTGATTGCAATTTTAGTACCATTCCAGTTTTTACTTCCGCCGGACTGTGGGGAGCGTCTCACAATTGGTATATATAATCTGTATATTCCTGTCTTAGGCAGTTTCATGATACTTGAACTGTTAACATTATTTTAAAACATTTTTCGGCGTTTATAGGGACGGCAGAAAACAAATGTGTCGATATACAGTTTTTTCAAAAAGAAAGCACTATCAAGAGAGAAAGACATATCAATAAAACACAGCAGTTGTATGATATGTTTCATGTTGTAGTAATGTTTCAAAACATTAAGTATAAATGTGATTACAGGAGTAATATAGCATACTACTCAGCACAAAAGGATAACAATACTTCGGAGTTGTTTTGAGTTCCTATAGCAAAATAATTCTGCAGAAAAACACTGTGAAATTAAAAAAAAACACTGCGGTTTATTCACAGCTTTTGATTAGCATAATTACCAAGATAAAAGTAATATAGGAAGCCTAATAACATACATGTACACACAAATATATTGCAGGTTCTTCGTTGATTCTCGGGACTGTTGTGCTTATTGCTATGATACAGAACTTCCTACCAGAGTCTCACCCTACTCTACCATATATAGGTAAAGCAATTCTTTATGTAACACATAACTCATATTACTGACTTTGCGGAAATTATCATCATACTTCATGAATTAATATACATCTTCGTACGAAACCGACATCGTGATGTTTACTGCCATTAGGAATTCAATCAAGACGTGAGTATAAATATAATCAGCAGTACCTACAAAGATGCAAAGGCAGATGAGCCCAAGATGCTGGGTTTCGTATATACGAAACATTAGTATTTTCATAGTCCGAGTGCTGCCCGTAAGTCATTACCTCCCTTGGTGCTCATTTGTTTAGCAACTTAACTGGATTGCTTCCCTTAGACCATAGAACGCGGGAGTGTACGTTCATAGTCATTAGGAATGTGATAAAGGAAATATATTAATGAAAACTCACATAGGCCTTAATTACGTTAATTGTTCTTTCAGTGCAATATTACTGTTTAACGATGATTTGGATTGCAATATCTATTGTGCTTTCCATCTGGGTCGTTAACACACAAAATAGAGGACCAAGGAAGCGGAAGGTTCCCGGAATAGTTAGACAGGTTTGTGTTATGGTTTTCTCGTCCTTGATAAATAAGTTTTTATTAAGTATCTTGACTTGTAAGAAGTAAATTGAAACGGAAATTTAGGCAAAAATAGTAATAAAAACAAAGAAAAAGTCAATTTTAGTATTTCACTTTCAAAGAAAAATATATGATATAATGCGAATGACGTAACGGATTGCCTGATGACTTTTACAATATTTATGGTAAGGAAATACTATGCCGTTCAAAAAGTTGATCAATCTCAGTCTTAACATACATGTAGTTGTCTTTCATTTTCAATCATTGTCGGAATATCGCTCGGCCTGTTCCGTAGGAATTTCTTTCCGACCTTTTCCGTGAGCGAGCACGCTGGACAGGGATTGACAAGCTTGTATTGAAATATTTCCTATGCTTATTAAACCAACAAACGGATATGATCCATTGAATGTTAATTTCAAGCGATATTTATTTTCTTCAAGCTGTTCCTAAAATCACTGAAAAAGCTTGTGTGTGTAAATGAAGACAGTTACCACCCCTTAGACGACACGGAGGCAGTATCGTTTAGGAATATTGAAAAACAGACAATCAACAGTGCGGAAGTTAAAAGCGATTCAAACAAACTAGAGAAAGACGTGGATGAAATTCTAAAGCAATTAAACACACTTGTTGTGCGCAGCGTAGTTGCAGAGTCTCGCAGGGGCGTGAGGACAGAGTGGTACCAGGTGGCCCTGGTGTTCGATAGAATCATGTGTTTATTGTTTTTGCTTGTGTTTGTTGTGTACAGTTGTGTTCTGTTGAGTTAGTTACATATAATCCATTGGATTACAAGGCAGGATTTACATTTTGTACGGCAAGTTGAGCAAGCGTAACTCGGAAGATACCGTGATGTCACCAGAAATTTGACTTAAATCCCTTGATTTTTGTGATATCAGCCGTGATCATATAAGTTGGCCATGAAAGGTTGCATGATGGTGAATTTGGAAAAGATAGGCTGATCAGCGAAAGATGGTGAATTTTGTCATTAGTCAGGTTACCTAAAGCGTTCGGAGATTAAACACTCTGCGTTTGTTGAATATGTGAAACTCGATATTGTTGTGTACTTGATAAAGTTTTAATTTCTGTTCTTTATGATGTTTTTGGAGATGTTATAAATATGAAATGTATTAAAGGTCAAAAACATTAAGTTTTAAGCTTGCACTTCCCTGGAAAGTATAAGGATTTTCAAAGACACGATCTAGCGATTCACCAGTTACTCACTAGATCCCCAGTAAACCCATCATACATGACACACTGCATACTATATATATTAATGTGAAATTTCTGCCCAGGTTGTCTCCGAAAATCAAGGCAAAGGATAACCAGGGGCCATATAGGGCTGCTCAGCATTCAATCCCTTAAACTTTTTACTTATTAATTAAAATTTAGAACATGGGATATGAGATCGGGAAATGATAAGACGGTTTAGGGTATGAGATAACAAGCTGTTTCCAATGTCGGAAGTCAAAAGATCCCTAGCTGGTAATTAAAAACAATTTACAGCGATGTGTATAACGATATGCTTTTTCGCCATGTTTACAACGAAAGGAAGTGGCTTTAGCCCTGTTTACCATTCACAATGTGCGCTTGTCGGATACCATTGCGAAACACGTTCCCGGCATGCTCGTATATCACAAAGAATATCCGGTCTCCATCCACTTCCGTTGGCTGAAAATATGACACAATGCCGAAAACTCATTTAATTTCGGTACAGATTCGAATTCTAGTTTCTGCCTTGTGATAAGTCCAGCTGCTTCAGAGTGCCCATGATTGCAATAGTTACGGGCAACAATAGAAATGACTTTATTTCCACGAGTGTATATACATGTATCTGATTACAAGTAGCCGGACAAAAGAATGAGTGAAAACTTTTTTTCCAATTTCAACTTTATTAACCAAGTTCTACAAAGAATTATCAAATACATTGTCAATATGTGACGACGACATGGATTGGTTGAAGTTACGCCTTTTCTGGTCATACCATTTAATATGATGTGCATATGTGTCATGTGGTCATGATGGAAACAAAATTACTGCTATGTCTTGTGGACATTTGTAGAAATTGTTGATTAATTATGAATGTTATATTTAATATCGTATACCTGTCATAAATACTTAATCCTGATTGGCCGATAGCGCTCACGTGCCGGGTCTGCAAAAGTATGTGTAGACCTGGAAATGATGTGTAGACCTGCACGGATTTTAAGACGTCATTTCTGTTATATTTTCGTATGTTTTAGTTTTCTTTTTTTTTTATACGATATTGATTATAGATAAAGTTTCGGTCAATACATAGTTTTGCGGACCTGTTAAAATGTATTGACCTCGGACTTCGTCCTCGGTCAATATCACTTTTAACGGGTCCCAAAATTTTTTTTTTTCCCCAATGTGAGTTATAATTGTATAGTGTAGTTCCACAGCTGTGCACGAGAAGTAATGTACACTCAGTT
This sequence comes from Saxidomus purpurata, assembly GCA_022818135.1. NCBI lineage: Eukaryota > Metazoa > Mollusca > Bivalvia > Venerida > Veneridae > Saxidomus > Saxidomus purpurata. The sequence continues at coordinate 5,976,102 of JAFMSR010000003.1, read as the reverse complement.
TCAAAAAAAAGTGTGCACTTTGTTTTCTGTGATTTTTCATCGACTACTTTTCTGAAAGCCTATATATTTGGTACCAAAATTGAGATCTGTTTACGTACAATATGGCGAACATTTTAGATTTTGCAATCGATCGATGACAAATACACATGAGATATAGTGTGCGAAAATTGAAGCCGATACGTCTGCTAAATATTGAAATATTTAAAATTAAAAAGTGCACACTTTCTTTTGGAACTGAGTGTGTAACTATTCCCCTGACAGCACTGTCTAATCAACACTTTACATTAAGGATTTATATTGGACTGTCACGTGGTATAAAAGCTTGAATGCTAATGATGGTGAAGAATAAGTTTCTTATATCACATACAATCTGATAACACTAAAATCAAGTTGAAAAAGTTGTTTTCTGCGACATAAAGTCAACCGTTACAATATGATAATGTGTACACATTTTGATGGATATAGCAACGCTCGAAGAAAAGTCCTAACGTCTCAGCACTGTCCAAAATAAGCAAACTCCACGTCTCTGTAAACAAATAGAAGACAATTTTAATGTATGCGTTAAATTTATTACGACGGAAGTGCTGCGTTCTGATTTTTTATGACAAAAGTGTGCCCTAGTTATCAAAAAAAAAAAAAAAAATCAGAAAAAAAAAATAAAAAAATCGAAAACCCCAAAATTAGTGAAAATAAAATAGTGAATCATTTTATGATTCTTATTTATGATACTTGTCTCTGAACTTCCGAAATACATAGTTTAGATGTGTAGGCCATACATTTCATTTTATACAACTTATACTAAATAGAATGGAACAATGTGCATGGTAATTATTTTGTAACTTTACATACTTGCATGCCATTAAGCATCTGTTATTGTACGTTATACCATCCTTGCCACACATTGGGATTAGGATCTTTGGACAAGGACATGACTTCTCTGTCGTGGGTTCGGTGGTTTCCGGCTCGATGGTTTCCGGCTCGGAAGTTGGTTTGTCATCGTCATCACGCCTCTTTCTGCTACTTGCCTCCTCATCTTCTGTTTTATCACACTCTCCGAAACTCTTGAAATCTACCCGTCTTATAGAAAAAATACAATGACCGTTACATTCTCCCAGCTATAAGTCAACGTGCGCTGAAACCTGTGTTAGTGGTAAACTCAATTAAGACTTAGTAGTTGCATCCCTTACGAAGCCTGAATGGATGCATCCGAATAGGACGCATAAGATTCATATTGCATAAGAAAGCGCGGTTTGCCAGTAATCGTTGATATGTCGAGGGTTAATCGTGAAACTATTGTATCTGCATTTTGTAAAAGTTTTCAGGAGGAAGAAAAAACTGATTCATTTAAAGAGTAAGGTGTTGTGTGATGTAAAACTCACTACCATAGCATGAAATACTTGTATAAACATAACCCTTTTAAAAAACTTAATTCAGTTCACTATTTCTCAAGAAATGAAAGAAAGTGTCAGATACAATAGTTTCACCCGAAAACACCATAAAATCAGCCTTGATGGTCAGTATGAAACTATTGTATCTGCACCATTTTTCATTATTTCTCTTCAAAAAGACTCTATTTTAAGTAATTAACATATAAATAGGAATTTATAAGTCTTTCATGTTATTTCTACATGTTGTTGTATTTTATACATTTTTGTATTGTTCATTGCGAAACTATTGTATCTGCATGTTTCAGTAAAATTATGTTTTAAGTAATTTGTATTCACTTTAGGACTGGATTCTTGATATATTATTGAAAGAAATAAATTTGGATACAAACAATTTAACTATTAGGCATATAAATGATTTACTGTATGTTACTGAACTATAAAATATTGCTTATTTATTCACTTTAAATACTAAAATGAACAAATATTGCTTATTTTGAAGTTCAGTAAAAATAAATTCTGTGTTAGGTGTATAAAATTAGTTATGTCCTACTTTTTTACCAATCAAATGTTTTCATTAAGTGCATGGTTTTCAAGTTACACTGAATGTACCATGGCAAAATCTGAAAATACAGGAGTGGTATCTAGTGTGCCAGCAAAGTATGAATTAATAGATTTATGCAATTTTTAGACTGCATGCAGTTTCCGATTCAAACGTTTCATAAGATGTCTGAACAATGTTTTTGAAACAGCGTAATTAATTCAGGGGAATTTCGGTGCTGAGTGTCACTGAAAACAGAAGAGAATGTATACTCAAAATGTCCATGGCAATTCTTTTCCTTAAGTATTTGTAATGTATGGTAAATACGACAATTTGAGTACTGTTTGTCTGTAAGATTTTCTTGTCCCATCGTGCCCGAGATCAGCTGTATGATGGCTAAAAATAATCAAAATTGTTAATGGTCTTTCAGTTAAATTTTGTACAATTTATAACATCCTTGAAGAACGCTGTTTGCTATGAAACAAACAGAAAACAAAAATGTTGTAAAATCATCTTGCCTAGAATACAGTTAGATTATTCTATCAAGCACTTCCTTTTGTCCCGTTCACTTTCTACCATTTCTGGGAAACCAAGATGTAAGCTTTATTTTGTACATCATGTCACCTTGTCGCTATTTCATTAAATCAAAGCAGACATTATGAAAAGGCATGTGCGTTGCCTCTCCAAAAGTGCAAAATTTTTTATAAGGTCATATGGACTCTACTTCGACAGTTCAGAGGTTTGGCCCATGTAAGTTCTTCGTTCAAGGAACTGAAAGAATATGATGTCACCAGTTTTATGATGTCTAACAACACTTATTCTTTTTATTATTACTTACTCTCCTTAAAAAATAATGTTCTACTTATTTTGTTTAAATTATACTAACACTAAGTCTTATAATTTACAAATTTTTTTTCTAAACCTTGGTTTCTATCTTTTATCTTAATTGTAAGTTTGTGACTTGATGATACTTTTAATTGAAATATGGCTACTTTCATTATACTAAGGCAGTACTCATTATATAAACATAATAACGAAAGAGAATGATTTGTCAATGTTTTTTTAAATTTTTTTTAGCACTCGCTTCTTTCCATAAATGTTTTCATTATTTTGAATGAAAATTCAGATGTTTTTTTCTTGATCCTGCCATACTGGTAGTTAAAATGACTTTTATTATATATATATAGCAAACAATTTTAAAACTTCCAGCCTTTTTAATGCAAATGCAGATTATACATTATTAAAGAGAATATAATGTCAGTTTAATGTGAAACTATTGTATCTGCATAGCAAGTTACTTTTAGCAATTTTTTGGCAATTCTGATATGGCGTCAGTGTTTGAAATATATTCAGGTAATGTAGTAAGTCTAAGCATTTTATGAAAAGAAAATCAGATTCATACCTTCATATTTTGCAGAACGGTAACTTTCATTGTGAAACTATTGTATCTGCCTTTTGTCAGATACAATAGTTTCACAATGAACAAAATTCGATAATGCGATACATATTTTACACTTTTTGTTAGTTTATAGTGAAAACTTTGAAACTAATTTCTGATATTTTGTCACTTGTGGGCATGGGTAAGACGTTAAGAAAGACTAGTTTGATCAACCCTCGATGTACAACATGAAAAAGAGAACATGACACGCCTTAAGAGATATTCTATTATATAGTAAATACAATTAATGTTTATGTTAAATGTTCTTATATTTACACTTACGCGCACTGTCGGACGCACTGGCTTGGGTAGGTGACGCCATCATTGCCACAAACCGGAAGGTAAATCTTCGGGCATGCGCAGTCATCGTACTCGAAGAACGAACGTTTTCTTCGCGTATCTTCACATGGTCCTTCAAAGTCAAGCTCGACGCCTCTAAAGAACAAATAACGAATAAATACATTAGTTTACATAAAATATTTACTATAACTGAATCAAAGATTAAACTATTTAACTTCTTAAAAAAAGTAATTTACTTTGAATGTTGGGTAACACAATGTCTTTTACAATATCATTTCAATGTATTTTCATTTAAGTTTCTTCATATATCAGGTGTGGTAAAACAAGCAATAACTCACTCGCATTCCAGCTGGCACATGTTGCTGTAGGTTTCACCATTCTTCCCACACACTGGCCAGTGCTCCATTGTACAAACACATCCCGGTTCTTCCTTGCATGCTCCTTCGTGATTTAGTTTGACCCCGCTTAAAAATGAGAAATAAAAATTCTTTTCCCCTCATATTAAGTATCTCTAAATAAAAGGCGGCGTTTCCATACACTTAAAACTTTAAAGCACGGCTAACTCTCGTATGTAAGTTAATAAAGGTTTCCTTTCGATCTATTTCAAAGAAAACCTAAAGCTTATCGAAATCATTTCGAGTTTACTTCTAGGAGTACTACTAGATCTACTCTTGGTGTGCGAAGCAGAACTCTGTGGTAATAGTCACAGCAGGTCTCATACCCACGACCCCCGAGGTATGTCGACTCTTTTGAAACGGATATAGTTAATGGGCTGTTAGCTATAACATGACAGGAAACCTTTTTTATCATAATGAGGAACATAAAGTTTTTAAAAAAGAAAAGAAAATTTAACATAATTCTAAATTCAGGATGTAATTTCAGTGTCTTATCGAATCTATCCTACGGAATCGTACATAAAATCTCGTACAGCTTGATTTTTCAACGAATGGTAATCTATTTTTTAGTGCTGTCTTGCGTAAACTTACTCGCATTCCATCATGCATTTGTTGCCATATGTCTTTCTATCTTCCCCACACACAGGTGAATGAATGGTTGTACACGGACACATCTCTGCATCTACTCCACGCTTTCTTCTTTTGTCCTCACATGGTCCCTCATAGGCAAGGTTTACATCTCTGTAAAAAAAAGAAACGTTTGAAAGTTCTTCGCTGAAACTGAAAGCTGAATTCTACGGCTGCATAGAGGTGACAAGTAAACGGTGTTTTAGCAGTTAGCTTCTAATTTGTAGACACGACTCAATAATTCTTGACCAAACAATAACCGTCTCGTAATATTTAAATCATACTCTATTAAGGTTATTTAGTGGACTTGCCCATATGTCACGTTCGGCAGTACTATTAACTATACAAAAGGATGTTCGCTGAAAATTAACTGACTGAATAACGAGCAGTGCAGATCATGATTAGACTGCACAATTGTTCGTGCTGGTAATTATTTATACTGGTCTAAAAAGGCAACTTTACTGGTCGCAAACAGGGTAAGAGATAAAAAGAAGACAAGAGAAGTAGTTTTGAAATGTAAAAATCCACTAACGCGCAATCCATCTCACAAAGGTTGCTGTATGTTTTGCCATCCGTACCACACATTGGTAAATATTCCTGGGTGCAGACGCATTCTGGACATTCTCCGTCACTGGTCTTTTCCACACGTCTGTGTATAAAATAAAAATATCACATGGAACGCAATTTTGGCACTTTTTTGCGAAGAAGAATGTACAGTTTAGAAAATGGCCTCTTTATAGAATGAAGTTTATTTTTAGTTTATCCAGTTATTACAGGAAATTCGTAATTGCGTATGTTAAAATGTTATTTTTATATGCACTAAAATATCATTAAAATCGCTTTCTGATTGATGTGTGCACATCCAACACATATTTGTAGTACTAATCTATGTTGTCCCTACGTATCATTGTTAACAATTTGCGACATAACATACCTCCATTTTTGTAAACAAAAGGGAAAATCAAACAGTAGTTTTGCATTAAATTTGTGCCAATTTTAAAGACGACTGCACATTTTTGTCTCCATGGCCGTTTTCTAAAACATGTTAAATGATATTCACTTACGCGCATTGTAGTTCACATATGTTGCCATACGTGTTGCCGTCGGCACCACAAACCGGTACATACATCTTGTTGCACATACACCCATCCTCTTCATTCGCACTGCCCCTTCTCTCTCGTATTAGACTAGCACTTGACGACGCTATTGTTGAAAAGTTAAGATAGTGTGACATCATATTAAGAATAAATAATATTAAAAAACCCCCTGTCACTTCATGTCGTATATATTAATTAAATATGATAAATATGTACAATAGAAATTCATATGTCGCGAGAAAAGCCAAAATATACATACAAAAATGTATTAACATGAACAAAAATTGTCAGTAAATATCAGTTTTTCAGTTCTTCGGTAATACTTTAAAATAAAAACTCACATACAAAGGTGCGAAAAGATGAAAAATGAAGAGGAAGAAAAAGAATACGTTACAAATGATAAATAATGGTGAGGAAAGCTCAATTCTTTTTAGTTATTTGAATTAAACGGTTACCTATCAATAAAGTAGCCAACATGATTCCGGTCACCATCTTTTGCATCATGTTTTACAACTGAAATGCTGCAAGAACAACGTGTACACAATTGAACTAAAAATTCATGTACATTGTTAGTCATATTACCTTAAAAAATAGCAATATATAATCATGGTCTTATTTAATATTTAAAACAGACCGAATGTTTGAAAACATTAAGAAATAACTTGTACTGAGTTATTGCCCTTATTAACAGATAGCAATGAAAATAAACCTTACAAAATAGCTTTATCATTAATTTTTGACAATGAAGGTAAAAAAAATTATGTTCACAATTCTCAATAGAAATGATATTGTTTCACAGATTCTCCTAGATTGTTTCAAATTTGGTAAAAAATATAAATCCGTTGTCACTTTGTATATTTAGGAAATATATTTTATTTTTGAGGGATATACCGGTTAGTTTATCACTGTGTGGAGTTTAGATGCGTAGTAATCTAATCACGAAAGCCGAAGGTTTTAATTATGTTAAAATACGCGGGGGTAATTTTCAAAAGCTGACCATAGTTCCGGCCATTAGTGATATACCATATTGTATATCACGCTCAAATCCTTCTTTCCTTATATGAGACGAAATGGAATTAGTGTTAGAATTTGTAATATATAACGGTTCAAGTGCATCGCGGTTAAAAAAATGTAGAATATGAAAAATAACAAAATAGAAAAAAAAAAAAAATGCAATAACATGAATTTAGTTAACTTACCTATCGCTGTAGTGAAATTAATACTTCGCTGATTATTACTCAAACTGTAGGATGCGGAAAGTAAAGGCCTTATATACTTTGACCGCTGGTAACACGTGTTCCTTTTTGTGACCCTCCGCTGACCAACTGTTGCCCGGACACCTACCGCCTGTCAACCGACCTACGGTACATGTTCACAAATATATAGCCCAGCCCATGCTACAGATGTTGCTACATAACGTCACTGCAAAATTACTCGACCAGATTTCCTCCATTTTCTGTATTTTTCAGGAACAACTGGTGTAATTTTATGTGACCTGCACTGTTCGGAAACAGAAAAGTTATTCAAACATCTAGTAAATTCACACAGCTGTCTCGTTCGATGCTACTCTTGCCGAGTTTGACATAAACAACATGTTATGATTTTTTCATTTTCTGCCAACAACTATAAACCATGATATTAAAGGTTTTGTGAAAATAATTTCAGGTTCAAAATACTGATCACATTCTTTGATAAGAACACATTAATCAAAGGAAACATAAAACTCAAGTAAAGCACGCAAGGTAACAAATTTCCTTCTTTCACAATGCCTCTTCGAACTTCCAGTTTTTAACCAATGATCAGCTGTATAAGCAAATTTGGTCGGAAAATTGATCAGTATCTGTTATTTGATTAACTACTGGCTCTTGTTGGTATCGAGCTTTCCAAGTTAATAAACCGCCCAACCGCCCTAGTTCATTAAACGTGATTCTTCAAACTTGGTCAAACGTCGTATCAGGTCCTCTAGGTCAGGTCACGTAATTGAAAAAAAACTTGTTTAAAGTCTATTTCATGCACCGTTACAAACTGTAAGCTAATAAGATAATTATCATATATTCCTTTCGATAATCACAATTTTGATCAGAGGAACAGTTGTGTGTTGTTTTGAATTAAGACTTATTATGCGATCAAAGGCATCTTAAAGTAAGTAAAATGAAATGGTTGACAAGATCAAATACCAACGGTTGTAGACATAATCATGCGTTTGAGAATTTTTATTGAAAGGTGTGCATTGATTTTGTCCTATTGTGCAGCTCTATTTCAATGGCAGAAAATTGTCAAAATTTCAGCTACATTTAACTTTAAATTTTAACAATACAGTTCAACCTCTCCACAACAACACCAAAGGAAATATTTGTTCGGCGTGGAGAGGTTGTTGCTCTGGGGGGTTAATTTGTTTAGATATAACGGCTTTAGGAAATAAAACATCTGTCTTTGTAGAAAGGTTTTCGTTCTTCGAATATGTTGTTTAGAGAGATTGGACTGTATATTGCTTTTATTAGCTTGTGTTTCGGATATGCAGATTTCGTCCTTCGAATGGTCAGCTGACTGAACCAGATCATCTGGTGAAAATATGAACTTTGTTGTTTTGTTCAACTTTTGATAATTTCAGTGAATCTTTAATAACAAGTTTACTGCATAATGTTTGCCTGTTTATAAACATCGTACATGAATCTTTTTTTGTGTAGATAGATAGTATCAAGGTTTTATCAAAATAATACAGTATTTGTATTCGGGGGGGGATATAAAATAGTAAAGCTTAAAATGCGGTAGCTTAAAATGCGGTATTCAATATAAGTTTATAGTAAACAATACACTATACTAGTGTATAGTGCTCTAGTTTCACGAGTATATGATATACAAAGGTTAAATAATGTAATAACTTAGTCTTTCTTTAGTAAAGGTTACAATATAAAATTACGTTTTACAAAGAAATTATTGTAGATTGTGTAGTCTATTTGAAGTATAGATGTTTTCTTCATTGTAAAAGGCTTGTGGGATGTTGACACGTTGAATCATCATTAGCTCAGCTCACTTTGTATCCTCGTTGGCTTCAGTCAAGTTCAATCTAACATCGCTTTATGACACCAAAACCTACATTACCTTCTCGTTTTGCTAGACAAGTTTTCGGAAGGTGATTTTCAATAACCACCTTCCGGTGTCGCCTCAGTTTAGGCCCGAATATGCCATATAACACACATTTCACCTAATTCATACGCAATTCTATATATTTCGATAAGATAAGTAAATCAAAATATGAAACTTTTGGAAAACTGTTTATGGGTAAGTCTGCATCTATATTGAACAGTAAGTAGTGCCTGTACTTCAAAGCTATTGGAACTTATCTGGAAAAGTCGAGAAGAAAGTGTAAAAGGTTCATTGCTCGAAATTAAACTATATTCTTCGTTTAAATTTCCACAATAGTTACATTATTGCACTTGTAGTGTAACTGAGCTATAGAAAATCATAGCAAGTGTTATAAAAGCGTGCCTGTAAAATAGTAATCACGCTGAAATTGTGGTAAAACCTATGTGTCGGTTCTAATGGAAAAACTATTAAATCAAGTACGGAATGTAAGTAAACAAACTTGGACAAAGTGTTACTTCCCCTTATCTATACAGAAGCGGGTCACTGTCATCACGAATACTATCTGGCTGACATTCACCCGAAGTATTTTTCAGTGACTTTTGTTGTTCAAATTTCATTTATTAAACATCTGTGTTAAATATTAAGCTTGTAATACGAGGAAAAACTAAAAGAATTACACAGATCACGTGGTTTTCTAGCGGGCAGGAATGCTTGTTTGGCAATGTTAATAAGTTTTGATGACAAAGAAAATGCTGTTGTCATGTATTAAGACAATTGGTGTCTTGATAGTATTTATCATTTCAAACATGTCTCTGGACACAAACCTTCAGTAAATTTCACCGCGTTATGCAGGAAAGTAGGGAACTTCGCATGATCTTTACACACTCAGGATGATCAGTAATTAGTGCAGCGAACAGAATGTTTGAACTCCCGTCGCCATTGGGAAAAGTCCTTATACTAAAATAACTAAACCAGTGGTACTAGAAACCCTAATTTGAGTGACATGCAGCATTTTCACTCCGGACATGCAGCATTTTCAGGTCAGATGTCCGACTCAGGGATTGGCTGAAAATAGTACAGGGAAACCCGTAAGATTAATGAGACATTATCTGGTTGGTAGAAAAGGTTGTGTTTACAAATGAAAAACACTTATTTGAAAAATAAGATACAATGTCTTCTGCACGCGAATGAATATTTTAGGACTGGTTATCATGATAGGTAACACTGAAATCGTCATATAAAAAGGTGTACACATGCGGTTTAGACCCCTAAATCTCACCTGACTGAGTGGGGTGTTGTCTCCCATGCCAAATTGTAAAAAAACAGGGTTGTTTAAGCCAATAAAAAAACAGCATTTTCTGGTGTCCGAAAGACTAATCTGTTCGAAAAAATTGGTCAACACTTTACAGGGGGTGGGGGGTATGATACAGGGTCACCTTTTGACTAGATTTATAATGTAAGTCAATGGGGGGAAACAATAGGAGTATCTGATCTTCATGCCGGACACGATGTGCTTTTCACTGAAGCCGTTCATGTATTCCCTAACATCAATATGTAAGTAATAGATTAATAGTTGGCAATTTACACGGATAGAAACTGTCTCTGGTAGAAGAAACAAGATAAGTGTCATCGTGAGTTTTAAATTTTATTACGTTTTTGTCTTTCTTGTAAGATTTGAAATTTTGGGTTTATTTTTGTAAAAAAATATTGTATCTAAATAGTGGGTTTCAAGTGCAGAACTGACACATATGAAATAAACAGACAACTTTACAAAAGGTATTGGGTAGATTGTAAAGGTGTCTGTTTTTATAAACTGACAGGTATAGATGTGGGAACTTCAGTCTAATTGAATTCTGTCAATGGAATAGACATAAAAAGGTACAAAACGACATTTTGTTTGCATTCTCTCTGGCGCCGACGTAAACAAGATAACATAACACATTAACAGAACATAAAAAAACAGAACAAGGTCTGCAGAAGAAACCCATGAAAAAAGCCGAAAACAGGCCAAAATCTGATAACATTATTTCATTGATGTCGTGTACAAATGATAGATATCGTAGCCTATCAGTTCTGTCGTCTGCTTTTGACACGTGATGGGTTATAAAAAATCTTGTTAGTAGATGAAATATTTACATAATGCGATGGGTGTAGAGCTTGTCCTTCATTCCTGTTTGAATGTTTGTCGTTGTGAAATCACCTTGCAGTATCTGATCTAGAACCCTTGATACGAATCTACCGTATTGTAGCTTACATCAATGAAAAATAGTTATCAGTAGCTTAAATCAATGAAAAAAATATGTATCAATCAATAACAATGAAGCGCTTCACATAGACATATCTATTAATGATAAAAAAGATTTTGATAATACTGTATTGTGAACAATGCTTTATATTTGGTATTTTTGTATGTTTTCCTACTTCTATGTATTCGAAAACTTTATAATGACAAAAAAGGCGAAGGAATGCTAAAAAATAGGCATACTTAAGTCAAAAGAATATGGGAACGACCTCATTGGTATTATTCTTTTTTATAAATCGCAATGTTCTGTGTCAGCTAGTTATGAAAGAATATTTTCATGCAAAGAATAATGGTAAAATATAAACATATCTATGGAAATCGCCATATTGTTATGATTGAGGTAACAAAAAGCAAAAAAGCAACAACTGAATATAAACAAATATAAAAATTTGTCAATGCTGACATACATTCTCAAACCCATCTTAAAGTTTCTGAATACTGTATGCTGTCTCTTTGATCATATTGCGTAATTTCTGAACTCTTCAAATCCTTCATTACCAAATACATTTGTATTTAGCACACTGTACCATTTGATTGTTGTTTCTTTAACATACATGTACTGCGCCATTAAATAAAACACACCTTTTGCATTACATTCATACACATATTATTGTTAGAACATGTAAAAGCTATGACAAGTTTAGTTGTACTCGTCAGTGTTTAAATGCAGATCTTTTATGATACTGGCTACATTATGAAACTGTACATTTTGAACACGGTTTACTCTTTCACAGTTTGACAACCGGGGGAAATTGAATATTTTATATTTTTACAATTTACATCAAAATAATAAACCCAAAAGCATGTAAGCCTAATATCCTTAAAGTAAAAAAGGCACGGACTAAGCCAAGTTTGAAGATTGTGAATAACCCTTTCAGATTAAACTTTTAAATGAAACCAATGTCTGATGAAATTTAGATAGATCTATATAAATTAAAGTCCGTAGAAATGAGTTTTTTTCCAAAAAAAAGGCCCCCATTGCCATGCTCCATCGGATCATCATTCGGTCTTTTCTGTTGAAATTCGGAACATCGCTCGGCCTTTTCCGTAAAAATCCGGAACATCACTCGGTCTTTTCCGACTGGTGTTCCAAATGGATTTACGCATAAAGGTACAATTCCATTAAGAAACCAGTATCCGTGATAAACAAATAATGGATGTATTGCGTGATTTCTCACTTGTCAAGTATTTTTTTAACAGTGACAGTTGAGAAATCACGTCACACTTTCTCCTCTCCCTCTGAATCTACTTCAAATACCGAGTCACTATCGCTACCCTCTTCTTGTGACTGCGCTAGTTTCCACAATTTCACATTTCGATTCAAGATTGTTTCTACTTTGTTGTCGTTGTCATTTGTTTCATTTTTCGATTGAGGTACCTTCATTGACCGTGACCGTTGTCTGGTTAGCAACTGTGACTTGAATACTGGTACTTCTGACGTCATGCTGTCGTCACTATCACATGTGTCGTCATTCAGTGACGTAGAGCAGTCGCTCAGTGATTCTGTCTGTGATTCTTCTATAAAACAGAAAAAATTGATAGTCAAAATACAAATTATTACAGAGTACATGTTTTTCTTCTCCTTAAGGTGACTACATCTTAATCTTGACTCACAAATAGGTCTATTGTGACGTTTATCTGACGAAGTATGCATTAACAGACGGACAAGTGTCTCATTTGCGTATCAGTGTTCCTTTGAATACAACCCTTAAAAGTGACATCGTTAAGTAATGACTTAAGTACAAGGAAAAATGACTGACGTGTACATACCGTCGCTTGAAACAGACCAGGTCCTTTCACGAACTTCCGGTATGACGTCACAGTATCTGGGCACACTTTGCTGTCGTACAAGAGGTATTGACCAAGATGGCGTCGTCGATTTAAGTGAAGCAGAAAGATTCAATGTTGTGTTGCGTAACCGTTTTGACCGTCTCTTTTCGCCCTTTGAGTCCTTGCTGATACTTCGAATCGTGTCGTTCATTGCTAGAAACTGTTGCATCAGTGTTACGTCCTGATGACGTAGGGATTTCTGCAAGGAAACATTTTCATGTTTAGTTTTTGATAAATTCGGATACAGTAGAGCCACTCTTTTACGGAAAACGTACAAAGATTATGTTTTGAATATATTGGAAGACTCTAAGTTTAGTATGAGAACGCACCCTGCATAATAAGTTGTTTTACAGTCTTTGTTTACATGTGTTTCTATCATAAATGCAAACTTTTGCACTATTTGTCCCTGCAGGTTCAGTTACGTTCCTGGCCATAGGCGTGACAGTGTAATCTTGACTTCGTAAGCGAATTAGAAAAATAACACAAAAATTCTACATTTGATTTAAACTCTGTTATTAGAAAATTTAAGTAGCTATGTATGCTACAGAAATAGTTTGATATATGCCCATTATATAATTTAAAATGGATTAAAATTTTTGCTAAGTTACTGTAGATTGTACACATCTGCCCGGGGTACGCAAAGGCCATAATGATCGCATAAATTTAAATCAGACGACACTTATTTGATCTTTTTTTGAACTTTTAAGTAGACATTTGAATAATATTGTATCAGGGAATTAAAATTAAAATCCGAATTTAAAGAGAAGTATTGTATTCAGGTCCGCTGGAGCCGGTACAACAACAATGACCTGCGAAATTTAATATACAATTAAAGGCCGTAATCGGTATCATAAAAACATACCTATCACGCGATAACAACGATTTTATCAAAATTTGATCAATTGAAAATTGGACAGATACAAATCTTAATTAGCATGCAAATTTGATTGTTTTATATTCATATATCGTAGATTTATTTTCACCCACTGACTAGGTCATCATTTGACTGTCTGTCAAATAATCTTATATACAATAAATAATGATTTGATTTGATAAAATCGTATACTGTTTGTGGTTTGTTGATATGTGCTTATTGGGGGAAAAAAGACTACTAAAACATCTGGGTCGAAACCATCTGGGTTTTCTATTGTTAAACAACCTTAGCCTGTAATATTAAAATCTGATCTCCCTTGAGAAATACAAGCATTTTTACATTCATATTTTTCATAGTCATTTATTTTTCTTAAATAAGTTAACTTCCCCTTCTTATTTCTGTTCATACATAATAATATATATAGTGACTGCAGCGTTTGTTAAGCAACCCCCCAAAAAACTGTTCTGGGTTCGATTCCCGATTCAACCTTTGAATGTCTACAGTTTGTGTTTCATGATTACTTTTACTATTTTGTACATTTTTTGTGTTGAAATGTAACATTCACGTGTTAATACCATAATTATGCGGTTTTTTTTTCATGTGAACGAGACGATGTACATACTATATAAGTCAATATGTTCTGTTCTGTTCTGTTCTGTTATGCTACACTAGATCTATCTTTTAGGAAGCCACCAAAAATCAGTTATGTACTAGTATCAGTATACACAGCTGCACGTGCAAATGAGATACTAAGGATGAAGTTGCTGTCACTTGTTATATAATTTCGATCACGAGAGTGTCTCAAAAAAGATTAATATTAGCTGAGAGAATTTGTTTCATAATCGATCTAAATCGAATTCGTATAAATAAAAAATCCAAATCGTATTGTCAGTAAAATGACTAAAATTAACAAGCTTGCGAGCTAAGATTTCAGTTTACTTGTTCATTTGTATTTAATTGAGCAATAACTTTTCCTATTTTAAACAAAGGCCACTTTTAAAGACTTGTTGCGGCTTTATAAAATATAATGAAACATGTGTTCTTTCTGCTAAATAAAACTAAATTTGATATTCTGTAAAAGAGTGAAATCAATGGGCCGAAGTTGTTACATTGTTTTATTACCTCCTCGAAGAAGTTTTCACATTGTTGCAAAATAAAAAGAATGTCTCTTTTATAAATGTTAAAAGTTATTCATTAGTAAAACAAAAGGTAACTTTCCCGTTGTAATGGGATACCAGTGCAGGGGAGACCCGGGTGAGGGTGGACCTTATTTGATGTGTTTTATCGAACAATGAAGCAACATGTAGAGGGTTAAAGGTTCATTTCTATAACACTGTAACAATGGGGTTGGTATTTCACTGTAAATTTGAATTTTTACTTAATGAATGAACAATAAAATATTTATAACGTATCGAAGTGTGCTATAAGCGTTTAATATATAAATCATGTCTTACTTTTTTCGAAAGTTGTAAAATTCAAGTTTTTAAAGCCAAAAAAACCTCTTAAAATATATTACCCTTCAAAATGGACATAATGAGTTATGGTGAAGAATTATGGTTGAAAACACAGTATATATAAATTATCAGAAAGCGCCGATTTTATATAATTGACTACGATAGTCAAAAACATTTTCAAAGATTTTTTCTCCTATTATGGATGTTACACAGATTCATATATTATGGTTAACTAACTTTAGCAATGCTCATTTCATAGAGGTACACATCAGTGAGCTATGACACTCTTGTACTTATGGTGGCCAGTTTGAAGGGTAATATCACTTTAATTACTCGCATTGATTATTCTTGCTGCTAAAAAGATCGATATCAATAAACAATGATACAATGTTGCGAACGATGCTGCGAACGTGCATTCAACAATATGGCATCGCAGGGGAAAAAATGAAAACGAACAAAGAAGTGATCAATACTCAAGTAGTTACCATATGAAAGAAAGCATTATGCACCTGTATTAGTGCCCGTTGCTATGGTAATCATTTTTATTTAAAAAAGTAATCTGTTACATTATGAAGGACGGGTGATATTTCACACAAACCTTCTCAGTTTCAATACAAACATTTTCTTAGATTTTTTTATTAATTGTCTACTATAATATTAACTTTGTGATAAGTCTGCATTCTCCGTTTGAATTTATAAAGTAACTTATACCCAGGAAAAGTGAAATATCAAAATGAATTCAAACGAATCCACAAATTTGCGGATAATGTTAATGGTCTTTGAAATAAAAGGCCAATCCCGCAGTTAATTTTTTTAAAACAACCTCGAAAATATTTTAATGAAAATACAAAGATGAAATAAAAACAACCCTACATAATTCTAGTCTGAAACGAATGGAATGAGTATAGAATTGGTAAATCCCCTATTTTTTAATTTTAAAGTGAAAACTTAACGAATAAAAAGACAAATAATAATAATATTAGATAAATAAATTAATAAATTAATAAATATAAACAAATAAAAATGATAAATCACCAAAAATATAGCCCTTATATTTACGAACATAGCAAGATAAACGAGAATAAAATGGATAACTTGATTCGCAGGTTATCGTAGATAAAACTGAAACAACAAACAAATAATAAAAAGAAATGAATAAAAAAACGAAAAAAAAACAGAACCTTACATAATGTTAATAACAAATTAAAACAAGTATACTTATAAATACTTGACTTCTTAATTTTCTATGAATAAACTCACCATTTCATCCCTCAGAACCTGCAGAGCTGAATTAACTCTGTCTGTAGCAGCGTTGTATTCCGCAGCGTCCGTTGCAATTAAAGATTTCATCCTTTAAACTTTTCGTGCACAAATAAAAAATATAATTCGTATTTTTTTAAAATCTATCTACAGGAGCAAGTTGCTCTCTGGTGTCAATATCGCGTCTGAAGAATCGATAACCGATCAGGTTTAAAATATAACATGCGGTCGTCACGCTTCGTGATCGATTTGTCTTCTAGACGGGTTGTTAATATTAATTTTTCAAATTCTCTCACGTAAGTTTGTAAACCCATGACTAAACTTTTAAACGGATTTAATAAAATTTAACTCTAGGTTACTAGGTGGGTTTTAAGTAAAAGTTTGCTTGCAACAGAAAACAAACTTTTTGAATTTGCGCCCAAGTATAGTTCTTTTGTGATAGGTACATTCTTTCTTTCTCTACGTTAAATAATTTTGTTTAATTTCTTGTCATGGCAAGTGCGGTTGAGGATGAAAATCGAAATAAAATCAAGTTCTGCAGATTCTGAGTTGGTTCCCAGAATGGAGAAACAACACGTTTGAAACACTTCATTTTAGAAGATGAATTAGTTTGCTTTCCTGAGCTATCGATAGGCATCGATAGCTAAGTTAAGTGGTTAGGGTAACGGAACGGAGGCCCCAGGTTTGAAAGCCAACCAAAGTTGGTCCTTTGGCAAAACTATTGATACCACGGGTGCCTCAGTCCGCTAAGCTGTAAATGGGTAGCAACAATGAAAAACTCGCTGCCTCTCTCTCGCGAGCGTAATGACATTGAGAGCTATTCAGTTAAACTACGGAAGCTAAATTCGTATAAACCATAGGCCAGAAAATTCAACTGCAACCCATCCAAATCTACTATCACAATATAAATGCAAGCAAGCAGGTATACAAATGATATGTTATGCTTGGTTGTGGGTCCATTTTGTACGTGTTTGCAAGAGCTTAAACGGGAGTGGGGGCAAACTTAATGTGATTGTGGTTGACTGCCGCTTTAAATGTGTTTTGGCGCTCATTTTTAATAGTAAATTATATTTTATTGCAAACATAATGTAGCTTTAACACGAACATAGACGTATACCATGGTGATGTGGAAATGTGCACAACCGTCACAACGTAATGTTTGTCAGCTTGTTTCATGTTAACTTCATGACCTTGTCAAATTATATACTTTTTGGACAAACCGCTACGAAGGAAAACTAACCTAGATCACTCCCTTTTCATGTTTTCTATGGCACGACTTTCACGTACTAAATTCCAAAACCTTGCAAGCAACATAAGGAATCACCAAGAATATGTGTTCTAAATCCATGTAAGCTTTTACTTAAAGAAACTATTGCTCATGTAACCACCTTTCGCGTATTTCATTTAAATCACTGTACATTATTATATTGGGCACTTATAACTATGCAAATTAAATATATCAAAGATTACATTTGCATTATATAACTTTTAACCAGTAGTTAATGAGTACATCACGTATTTATAAATTCAAATAACGATTAACAGTGTAAACACATTTAAAAAGAAACAATGGACACATTCATATAATGTTATAATATAAGATGTAAACAACTTGATGAATTAGTGACCTTTATAACTATACTTTCATAATGAAAATATATATATGTTTTTTGGAATTTTTGGAATTTAATCGCTATAAATTTTATTTATGACTTTTCAAAGGGTCTGCTGAAAACACTTTCTAAGTGTAATTTTGTTTTCAAAAACAAGCTTAGATGCCACAGAATACTTCACAAGGTTAGAAACTAGAGCTGTCCGTAAGACAGTTGGCTCCTCAATCTATACATTTTTATTTAACACTATTTTGAACAGTTAACTATGCAGTCAAAATTGAAAGATGGACACATCCATTTTTTTCAAAGTATTTCAGATCATGGTTAATGTTCATCTATACTAATACAAACGCGATCTTGAATACTAATATCCTTCGTTTGTGAGCTACCATTATGACGTCTTGATCGCATGACTCGTGGCTAAAAAGTAAGCGGAAGTACGTTTGATAACAACATTTCTATGGGCATATTATAAGGTCTTTTTGTGATCTATCACGTGTTATATCACGTTTCATCATTTAGATGCTTGTACATTTAGCCATACTGATTGACGTCTCCATGTGGTGCATCAGACGACAACCCACATCGAGGCTCCCTGATTGCATAAATTGTATATGTCCAAAGAATCTAATGAATGTTTCAAATTGACACCAACGTTAAATTCGTGCCAGGTCAAGGTGAATACTTTTTTTACCCTGTGACATTTGGCACTTTCCGATTGCATAAAAAATAAACGTGACATACTTTTTACTAAAAAGTCGAGCTACCAACAGCTTTCATATACTTAAAATTGCGACAACCCGCTTTTTTAAAGATGGTTCTTGTTTCAAAGTTTGGCTGGGGAAGAAAAGATATTTCTAGATTTTATTGAAGCTTTGTTCTGGAATTTGAATTGTAGCCAAAGTCAGGTGTGCTGCGAGCGGGCTTCCCATACCCTACTCAGACGTGGGAGGGCGTCAGGGAAGGGAGCTCTAGAACAGCGGCTGCTTCAATCGTCTACGTGTGTAGTGTAAGTGTGATTTTATTGTCCGTTTACCGTTACGAGAAAAAGCTTAGAAACTTGTGAAGAAATGACCGGTAAAGAACGTCTACAAGGAAAACTCGTAAGTCACGATTACCACGTTTTTTTCAAGGGGTAAACGAATTCGAACACATTTTGTATAATAACTCGTGACTTTTGAGAAATTTACTTTTGAGATACATAGAAGTTATATTTTTTAGAGACATATATAGTATACAAATATTGACTGATGATGTGGTGAAAGTCCGAATCTATGCGTATGGTGTGAGACCGAATGTATGGTCGTAAATGTGAATAGAAATAGTAAGAACCATAGATAGACAGTGAGACGAAAGACATAGTGTCAAATGGCGTTCCCAAAAGTGCTTCCAAAAGTATTCAAAATCAAAGTGGATTGTGTTTTCAACCTAACTATACATTGTGTTAAAAGAAATAAGTGACATCACTGGGAAAATATAAGTTTGAAAAAATCAGTGAAAGGAAATTCAGATAAAAAACAACCGAAACTTATAGAAAACTTGCGATAACATGCGTACTGTGATGATAGAAGAAAATGCCGGTTAGGCGGTCTGAGGCTCTCTCATAGGGGCTCACTTTCCGTCTCCAAGTGTTGTGATTTTTGACGCTAAATGTGACATTCAACAGAAGTTACTCTCTGGGACATTATGCAAAGTGAGTCGGCTAAATTTGATACAATTTGTGAAATTCAATGTAAATGGATTATACTTCTTACATTTAAAACGACAAGAAAACAGTGTTCAGCTATATTTGCTATAATTTATGACATTCAAAGTAATTGATTTATGTATTTCTGCAACAGTACCGTCATTTGAAACAACTGCTTTAGTTTGAGGTATAAGTAAGTGTTGAGTTTTTAGACTTACAAAAGAATGAAAAAGTAACATCAATTGGAAAACATACTGTGAAGATCAGACTGAAGATGGACACTCTATATCACTGTATTGGTATATAAGGATAAATGCCGAGGACAACGCGTGAGTGACGTCACATTTCCGGTTGTTGAACTATAGTTCTTGTGTAAAATGTATAACGACAGATGTGAAAAAAAAAAAACAACGCAGAAAGTCACGTATTGTGTTGCACCGCCATGCGCGAGAGGTTTCACGAATTGAGATGACGAAGAAAATCCTGGGGTGAGTGCATATCTTACGTTTAAAAAGGTGGTCAATCAGCCGTAAATCATGATTTATGTGGTATCCAAGCAGCCATAATATATACTGTAGAGGTTATTTGTTTTGAGTGGATACGGACTAGATCTAGATGAAAAGTGATACAATCAGAATAGTTCAATATTTTCACGAGAGCGAAGCCATATCCACCCACAACAAACAGATTATATTTTTTATTTTATGCTAACCATTAAAACAAAAGCCAAATTATATATATGTGCACCACTGAAAAAAAGGAGTTCCGGCAGATAAGATATCTATATCATCACACTTTATTTAACTTATAGAACACAGTATTTCATTAGTTAGCATAGAATAAGACAGAACATGTGTGTAGTTTTATTATATGATTCGTACCTTGGTTATATCATAAGTTTAGATATATATATTCTTGATGAGGCCGTATAGCCCGTCAAGGATATATATAACATCTTTATAATACCGCAGATTTATTTGGAAGAAAAGAAAACTGCCTTAATTGGTGTCGAAATATTGCTGTTTTAATTTATAAGTGATACATAGTCGATACCTATCCGGGCCTGCAACCCTTTTGCCTTGGTGTAATTCCGTAAACAGTAATTTCATTTCTCTCTCTCAACATTTCAACAGAATACTGTAAATGGGAGACGGTATATTTCGGGTTGCTCACGGTATATATGAGTTTTATACACAGGCTCTGAACCAATCAGAATCTTTCAAATTCCTCCGTTGTATTATAAAGGAATAGTATATGCTGTTACAATTGGCAAACAGGTCGTACCGATTATAGGCTCTATAGAGGATGGTGGACCTAATAAGCACAACTACAAACTACAATTGGCAATCTAATGGGATGAGGCCAGGACTGAGTTGTTCTAAACTTTAATCGACGATAAGACTTTAAGGCTAATATTTCTATAGTTTGAAAGAATTCTAAAAAAAAATATTCCACTGGTGTTGTCCACTAAGAATTTTGTTTTTAGCGAAAGTTAGTCGACGACTAGCATAAGTAGTGTTAACAGTCTTTTAAAGTTTCTAACACCGGTCCTGGATTCGCATTTAGTTTAGTTTATACTTATTTATCTTAGCTCGATTGAGAAGACAGCTTGGCGTGACGTAAGTAAAATAAAACAACCATATTTTGTCTGAGATAAACTTTCATATTTACGTAGATCATCAGTAGAGCATTGTTTAAATAAACAACTACCGACTTTTTTTATGGGCAGACAGGGGAAGTAACTACTGAGAAAAGTTTGAAAATTGCATATTTAGATTTCCCCCCTTTAATCTGATCTTATTGAATATGGGATACATATTGGAATTACGCAGTTTCCTGTCTGTTCGTACACACCCTGTAGTCATTAGGGGTTAGTGTTTGTGTAAAATTTAGTATTAGGAAGTTGCTTGAGTTTATTCCGTCATTAGGGGGTTAACATAGTATTGTGGGGTTTAAAAATTGCATTTTGGCGTTTAAAAATTGTATTGTGGGATTAAACAATGAAGAAAAACAGCTTTATGTTGAGCCGACGTGGCGCAGTGGTAGCGTGTTCGCCTCAGGATCGAAGGGCCCCGGATCGAACATCAGGATCGAAGGGCCCCGGGTTCGATCCCTACCATTGCCATGTTGGTAGTGTCCTTCGGCAAGACACACATAATTCCACATTACCTCTCTCTTCGAGGTTGACTTCATCTGGAATGAGTCTCGAGAGCGATTAAAGTTGTAAGAACTTGTTTCGCAATCGAGAATAAATAAATTAGTATATATAAAAAGAAAGAGCAAAGGGAGACGGTCACATAGTCGTGAGTTAGTATGTAGACGAAATGTGTCCTGGTTTTCCGGATGTTCTATTTTTATGTTTATAGTTATTGCCCTTGATTTGTATGATAACACGTCACAAACTGTCAAAGTTTTATTGAAAAATACATGTACATGTACTTAAAAAGAAATCGTTTCCTGGTTACATTACACGGATATTTACACTTTTCTTATTTTCCATGTCACTTGCCACGTGCTCTACGTGACTATTTCATCTGTATAATATACCAAGGTGGCCCACGTGACTTTAAGTTTATTATACGATGACATCCAAATGACTTTCTATTTCACGACGTGATTTACCACGTATGTTGCAGTCATTGTCTGAATTAGTTTACATTATATCTTACATATTACATGTTATGTTACATCTATACTGAATTTGTATATCTCAGATTGACCACCTTTAGAGCGTGTGTGCTTGTTGGGCCAAACTTCTATTCTATAAAAAAACAAAGCATAATAGACAGGCTGTCATCATTTCTTGTTACAAATTGAAAGTATTTTGTTATGGAAGAACAATCTTTCAAATATGCTGCTGCCTTATGTCGAATAGCCACCGAGCACACCGTTCGTTTTTATTATAGGGAATCTTCGTTAGAAAGTTTGCAGAATCTATATATTTCTGCAACTCGCAGACCATTATAAAATGTTGATTAGAAAGTTTGGAGAATCTGTATATTTCTGCAACTCGCAGACTATTATAAAATGTTCAATAGAAAGTTTGCAGAATCTATATATTTCTGCAACTCGCAGACTATTATAAAATGTTCATTAGAAAGTTTGCAGAATCTGTATATTTCTGCAACTCGCAGCTATTATAAATGTTCAATAGAAAGTTTGCGAATCTATATATTTCGCAACTCGCAGACTATTATAAAATGTTCATTAGAAAGTTTGCAGAATCTGTATATTTCTGCAACTCGCAGACCATTATAAAATGTTCAATAGAAAGTTTGCAGAATCTATATATTTCTGCAACTCGCAGACCATTATAAAATGTTGATTAGAAAGTTTGCAGAATCTGTATATTTCTGCAACTCGCAGACCATTATAAAATGTTCAATAGAAAGTTGGGAGAATCTGTAGATTCAAGCAACTCGTTTACTTTATATACTAAAAGTCCAAAAAGTCTGCAAAAACCGTAGATTATAGCAACTTGCATATAATCTACAATAAGTTCTAAAAAATAATTACAAAATGAAAATGTGTCCTACTAGATATAACAAACATTTGGCAGAACGACAAAGCTATGTTTATTGTAAGAAGTGCTATAAAGTTTCAAACTGGTGTGATCTGTATTTTTTGTGAATGCTTTTGTGAAAGGGGTATTCTCAAAGTTATATTGTTACACTGTGAATGTCTTCAGCTGTTTTCAGTTCTTGTTTATAGAGGTGTTTTGAAAATGATGATGGTTTAATAATAACACTCGAAATGGCATTAAATAATAGCAGAGTTTGTTAAGTATAGTTCTTTTAGTCGTTTTATTCATTGTTGGCTTCGTATTGAAGTATTCTTAGTTTGCTGGTTTTATTGTTTTCTGAAGTGGAAATAACTGTTGTTGAAGTAACATTCTGAAAATAGAAGTGCAAGTAGGAAAATACTTTAACATTTAGAATTATTTTGTGTACGTACAAGTACTGTTTTGGTGTGTGTAGTAAAGATAATTTAGCTAGGCCAAGAAAAATTATAACGTACTTCTGGTAATATGTTGAAAACGACATGGCACTGCAGTAGGCTGGTAGGAGAAATGTTCAATTTTCAAGTTATTTAATTTAAACTGTTATTCTCTCTTCAACAAAAAACTCGTATCTCATGCGATGTTTTGCATGATATCGTGCACATGTCTAAAAATGTTTCACTATTTTTTTTTCAATATTTTGCCATATGTCTCTCTATAAAACCAGCGGACTCATAATTATATTGAGTTTAAAAGATTTTGAAAGTAAACTCGTTTCGATCTTGTCATTAGTTTTGCTTCTTCATCTCGTTATCTTTTTCAAGGTGAACATTTGAACAATGACAAATAAAAGTAAAACGTTAGTATTATCATTGAGAAACCACTTCTTGGGTTTTTGGTTTATAATTTGCAACTTTCCAGAAGTTAAATCCCTTGTCAGTGGATCAATTAAGGACGAAAAGCCAGGTCTTAGTTCTGCCATGGAAAATTCAAATTTGTAGCCAAGGAAAGTATAGTTTAGACAGAAATCCATATTTACAGATCTTAATGTGTTCGTAAAATTGATTCCCCGTCATTAATCCTTATCATAAAGACTTCTACAAGTCGCCGACTTGTTCCTTCACAGCTTGTTCTGCTGTTCCCAACTCGTCTATCACTGTAATTAGTTCTGTCCAAACCTACAGAGTGGAAAATTGCAATCATCAGTCATTTGTGAAATCTTGATCATTAATTGATAGCTGTGACAGCAAAAAGCTTGGCACTATGGCTCTGTCTTTAAAATTAATTTGTATTCAAGTTACATCAATAAGTAAGCTGATTTTGATTGTACCAGTAAATCTAAAAAAAAAAATAAACCCCCCCAAAATATTTTTTTTTTTTTTTTAAAATTTTTTTTTTTAAAAATAATAACCCCCCCCCCCCGAAACTAGTTGGGCCATGTTTTGTAAAAAAAAAAAGCTTTACTAAAATACAAGCTTAATACAAGTTTTAGTTGCGAACATAGAGAACTAAGATAACATGTTTTGTTGGTGTGTTGCGAACATAGAGAACTAAGGCAACATGTTTTGTTGGTGTGTTGCGAACATAGATAATGAACTCAAGACAACATGTTTTGTTGGTGTGTTGCGAACATAGAGAACTCAAGCAACAGGTTTTGTTGATGTAGCGAACTGGAAGATTACTGTTTTTTTGTTTTTTTTGCGAACATAGAGAACTAAGACAACATGTTTTGTAGGTGTGTTGCGAACATAGAGAACTAAGGCAACATGTTTGTTGGTGGGTTGCGAACATAGAGAACTAAGGCAACATGTTTTGTTGGTGTGTTGCGAACATAGAAAACTAAGACAACATGTTTGTTGGTGTGTTGCGAACACAGATAACTAAGGCAGCGTGTTTTATTGGTGTGTTGCGAATATAAAGAACTTAGGCAACATATTTTTACCGGACTTTTTAATCATACGTAGATTTCGTGCATTCAGTTAATGTACAGCCGGTTGCTAAATTCTAAGCTTAATTTAAGTTTGTACAGATCTTTTCATTCCCGGTTTTATTGTAAAATGTTTCTTTTATTATCTGATATACCATTGATAGTAAAATGCTTCGTGTATTTGAACTGCTACTTATTTCTCATATCTATTTTACCGCTTTGAAGGATTATACGGAATACATGGTGAATGTTTGTATGGATCTTATATGATGACAGTGGTGTAGTAAAAAGTTTCCACATTTGATATAAATATATGCGTACAGAGAGATCAGTATTTTCTTAAGCATACCAAAACAGTTAATAAGTGTAATTAATAAATCGGTTTATGTATAAAATACAGAACACTGAAATTTTGGGATTATGTTATTATTAACCTGAAAACTATTGTAAAAACATAAATGTATCAAGTTTGGTATCAGCTGTTCACGCAAGTGCTATAATCAGTTCGGTTCTCATCTTTCTTTTCTGTCTCACTTCTCTGCTATAACATAATTTTTCAATCATAAATTTAATCATAATTTACAAAGCAAAATCCTAAAAGATACAATCATGCACAATAACTGGCTCTGTGTATTTCTGTAGAAAAATGCTAGGAACTTTTAAACAGTTTCCTCGTCATAGTTGTTTAAGCAGTAAACACACATTGAACCTTGAATGTTAAACTACGCAATCGTCTAAATTTAGGTGCAATGTATAAGTCAGTACATGTTTTATTTGTGAATCAAGACACCAGAAAATGTATTCCAGCGATTGTAAGTTGATGTACTATATTCGTACAACACATCACTAGTTGAACCATATAGACACTTAATCCAAACCTTCTGTCCGGCTTCGAGAACAATTATTGCATCTGCTGTAAAGCAGATATGATCTGAACCCTCGTAAAACCTCCCTGATGTTTGAATCACGTTGTCGGATACAATGCCGTAGTAGAAGTTATGGCTGGCATACAGACACACGTGCATTGTGAAGAGATAAGTTCCACCGACGGGAACTGTGAAGATTCCCGTGACGTTGTCGTATCCGCCACCGTCATTCATCATGATGTTGTTGAAGACAATTGTTTGTCCGGTTTCAAGACTGATGTCAGCTGGTTGACGGGATTTAAAGGACACTGAGGGGGTCAGCAAAGTATCTGAAAATATTGCAAGGACAACACATGCATAAATGTGATCATTTGCAACCTTTATCACGTCAGAGTATCATTCTATTATGTAAGAAAAATATAGTATTCATAGAAGTTATTGAGAATTATTTTCATTTTATTTTCTTCTTCAGCAAATAGAGTGAAAGAAAGACGAACCAGTTATGAATTGCTCGAACTTTCTATAATTGAAGCATTTAAGTAGCAATATGCATATTTCTTGCTGCAGATAGGTTAGGAATCATGCCGAGTTCGAAATACAAGAACAATTGTTGCACTCTTGTAACAAAAGGTTTTGAGTCGGTATAATAATAATATTAATAATAACAATAACAATGATAATAATAATCATAATAATAATTGCCATTATCATTTCCATGACATTTTATTCTCCATTGTTTAACGTGTTGTTGATCGTTTTAGACCCATATGTTCTTTTGTTATATGTTCTAACAGAATAGAGTGTTTTTTGGTTGATATTGTTTCACATTTATTTCTCATTTTTCTCGCAGATTTTCATGACTATAACCAGTAGAAATTTCGTTCGCTAATTTCATAAATCGAGTTTTGAAGGTTTTCATGGTGTATGTTAAAACAATAATTCTAACACAAGCAGCTGCTTTTCCTAAACAAACATGTAGGGAAAAGCCTGTATTTACGATAAAATACAGCACATTTTACCACGGACGCCGTGTCGTAAATGACGTACCGACGTGACGTATGCAAACAAGCGCGTCCAATCATATTTCGCGTTTTAAGGTTACAATGATGTACTACTACGCGTTAATAAAGTTCGGGATGATATTCAAAGAAAATAACGTGCTAGAAACGAAATAATAAATTGTTCCCTATACTTATCGTTTAATAAAATACAGTCAGTCGTTTGAATGCGAAAAATTAAATCACTCGTGCTACGCACTCGTGATTTAATTACTACTCGTTCACACTCCTGACTGTATTTTATTCAACGATAAGTATAGAGAACAATTTATTATTTCGTTTCTAGCACGTTATTTTCTTTGAATATCATCCCGAACTTTAGGGAGACATTTATTATTTCTTAACTACAGTAGATTCTATGGCATATTCCATAATTATATGATAAATTGAACCAAAAATAGTTTTGAATTTTACGGCTCATAGGTACTAACTTGATGTACCACCACTATTACATCGTTTTCAAGTACCTAGAGGTGCAGTTTAACCAAGACGGCTGTCAGTTGCTTACACATCCTGGTCAATATATCGAGGGTCGACCACAAAACTGTTGTTAGTCCTTCTTTATTACATATAAGTTACTGCAGTTCTTTTTTTATCATTTATTTCAACATATATGATTTATGAGATATACATACACTTATTTTCATAAACAATATCTGATAATAAACTCCCTTTGTAAATATGCTGATTCACGCTTAACACTTCAAAACAGTATTGTATTTTATTTAAAAATGCATTATTTTTTTTAAATAGATAAAGAAAAGGGGGAAATATAATTTTTGTGTCGTCTCCAGTGCAGGTTTGTTCTTTCTGTTATTCAGTCTTATACAAACGTATATAATAGTCATGGTAAAAAAAGTTTCGTACGAGGTTTTGTTGTGTAAAACTGAGAAAATATTTATAGTTCCCCATTTTAAATTATGATATTGAATTATGCCATTCATTTCAGCTATTTCTTTTTCTTTCCCGATTCTGTTTTTCCGATAATTTATGTAACTGTCAAAATGTTGTATCTTTTTTCTGTATTTCATTTGAAATATAAAAAACTTCATCAACTTTATAAGAAAGTTTACAACATTACTTTTCATGTTATTTTGTAATATTCCCAAACTTATGTTTTCTAAATTAAAAAGAATCTCAAAGTTATTTCTTTTTAAAAACTCACTTAATCTATTCCATAAAACTTTAGCATATTAAGTACATAGCTACCGATTTAAGGATAGACCGTATATTCAACCGCTTCCATTGACAATTGGGGGGGTCAGCAAAGTATCTGAAAATATTGCAAAAACAACACGTGTATCAATGTGATCATTTGCAACAGTTATTACGCCAAAGTATCATTGTATTATGTAAGAAAAATATAGTATTCCAAGAAGTTATGAATTGCTCGAACCTTCTAAAAATAAAGCATTTAAGTAGCAATATGCATATCTCTTGCTACAAATAGTTGAGGAATCATGCTGAGCATGAAATATAAGAAAAACAGTCTACTCTGGTTAAAAAAAAGTTTTTGAGTCGGTATTATGATGATGATAAAAATAATAATAATAATAATAATCGCCATCATTATCTCGATGACATTTCATTCTCAATTGTTTAACTTAATGTTGATCATTTTAGTCCTATATGTTGTTTTGTTATATGTTCTAACAGAGTAAATGCAGTTCTTTGGGTGATATTGTTTCACATTTATTTCTAATTTTGCTCGCAGATTTCCACGACTATAACAGTTAAACTTCCGTTTCGTAAATTTCATAAGTGGAGTTTTGAAGGTTTTCATGGTGCATAATAAAAGAATAACTACAGTATGGCATACTACAATAATATTATCAATTTCAACTAAAATAGTTTTGAAATATACGGATCAATTAGGTACAAACTTGATGTACCACCACTATCACATGGTTTTCAAGTCCCCAGAAGTACAGTTTAACCAATACGGTTGTCAGTTGTTGATAATTTTCCCAGGAACGATGTTTATGTATTTACTTAAATGTATCTCGGCTCAACGCCGTTTATGTTTTGTTTTATTTAGGAAGGAACTGGATATTGACAGGAAAGTCAGATTTTTTTTTATAGAAATGTTGTTACCATAGTAACGAGTAAATTTTGTCTTATTTTGAAATATATATTCGGAGGGGACACATTTCAAATGCGTATGATACAGTACTACAACGTATGATAAAAATGCCATTTGTAAAAGATATTAAAAATTCTGAATACACTCATGAGAGACTTATATTGATAACGTTATTTTTTTTAGCTTATTTAAATGCCCTCGAACACTCAATCCAGATGTCATCACATTCGCCAGAGAGAGGCAGCGAGTTTTTCAGCGCTGCTACCTATTTACAGCTGGGTAGACTGAGGCACGTGTGATTTCAGTGTCCAAGGACACACCTCGTGCTCCGGCTGGGATTCGAACCCGGGAACTCCCGTTCCGGAGGCGAATGCCCTAACCACTGATCTATCGAGGCCCGCCTTTTATTGATATAGCAGAGAGGGCGGATATAAAAGAGTGTTACTGCAGCTGTAAATTTTATTACGTAGTGTAATAGAGTATTCGAGCTGCACTTTTCTTGAAGATCTTGTTTGTATTTAGTTTTTGGACGGATAAAATATTTTTATACTTTACTGAGTTATAAAATACGCGTTTTATCAAAAATTGTATCAATTAATCGCATGGCTTAGTCTGTGTTGTTGTGTGGCGTTAAGCAGTCTGCAACATACGTGATTCGTGCACCACAGGCAAACTTATGATAATGATGAAAAATTACTTACCTCTGACTGAGTTTGCTTCTGTTTGGATATTCTGCTTTAATTTATCAAATTCCCTCTCGAAGTTGATTTTGTCTGCCTTTACTGACTCACGTTCATGTTTTAATTCGTTAAGCGCCTCCAACACTTGTTTGTTTGTGTTCAATATTTCTTTCTCCATCGCTTCAACTTTAACTTCCATTCGTATCATTTTGTCAAGAAGCTGGTCGTCATAATGGAAACGTGAACAATGAGGTTCACCACAATAACCGCTTTGTAAAAGCATGTACGAAATTAGAATAAAACGCAGCATTATTTCGTGTGAATTCCTTGCCGATAATATTAATACTGAATACTGAATATTTTGGTCTAGCTTTTATAATAAGCTGACATGAAAGAGGAAACTTAGTTTTTTATCTATGTTAGCCAAGTGTTGTTCTTTTTAGCTAATGTTCCAAGAAAAAAAAACATATGATGAACAAAAGACCATTAATTTAGCCATTAGTCAAAGTCTGCTATGAGAAATAGAGGTATAATTTACTACAGAAGCTAACCATATGCCTTCTTAGAACAGACATTTGAAGGTTTGTTTTTGCTCACACTGCAATAACATCCGCCAAACTTCAAAAACATATTCAAGGTTTCAGAATAACAGATATAATTGTAATAAATTACATGTGTGTACTTTACTTCATTTTAATTATTTTCATTGTTCCTGTCTCAAAAGTTTCAGACGATGAAAAACATTCTGTCGATTGATATCCGTGAATCCATTTATAAGCTCACGTGAGAACAAGTTCATACTTATTAGCTCACCAGGATTAAGTATTAGGACCACTCACCGGCGTGAATGTGACCTTGACCTTTGACCCTGCGACCTCTAAATGAATGACATTCATCTACTGTTTTTGTTTAAGCAGGGAAAAGCGACTGTCATTTCGGGACGTAACATTTTATTCCGTCCCAGGTCTGCACATTAAACCCTTATTCCTTTCAGATTCTATGCCAGATTTACGTACAGGTAGCAATTCACAGTTAAGTTATTGTCTTTTTGAAACTGTTATATGGTTAAAGCTGATCTGAAAAGTCGTAAGAGCAATCGGAAATTTAGACTGGGTAATTCTTCATTAAGTTTAGTTCAAATAATGGTGTATGTTTGTCTTAGCCAGTTTGGTAGAAAAGTCATATATTTTCTGGAAAATTCTCAACAATTACAGTCCTTTTTATAACATTGCTTGCTTTTCACTGAAAATGGAATTCAAACAATCGAGTGTGTTAGCATCACAGACAACTCTTGTCATCACAATTGTTGACATGTGTTTGCTGATATATCAGTTCAGACTAGAGTATTTACTTAAATACGAGTCTTATATTGATAGACAGAAGCAGAAAATTACGCAGCTAACAGAACGAGCAGCGCCATCCACTGTGCCACAATGCTACGCACACGTTGAGAACTTGTCCAGAAATGAGTCGAATGTCAAAGTTTCATAGCCGATTTTTTTCTTGTTTGTATAATTTCTGGGAACATAAAAACCGCTGGTAGTACTGCCCTTGTATGTGGAATGTATATGTTTAACCGTTTCCACTCTTGTTTTCAAACCGTGAATTCGATCAGGCGAGACACTAGGCGTATTAATCAACTCATTACAGGAGAAATACATAGGTGTCAAGTCTGCTGAAAGTAATTCAGATTCGGAGCGAACGAATTAACCATGCTTACTAATCATACGTAGATTTCGGGTATTCAGTTCTTGTACACCCGGTTGCTAAATTTTAAGCTTAATTTTAGTTTGTACAGACCCTTTTATTACAGGTTTTATAGTAAAATGTATCATTTATTATCTGATATACCATTGATAGTAAAATGCTTCGTGTTTTTGAACTGCTACTTATTTATGAAATCTATTTTACCGCTTTGAAGGATTGAATTCGGAATACGTTGTGAATGTGTGTATGCATTTTATATGATGACAGTGGTGTAGTAAAAAGTTTCCACATTTGATATAAATATATGCGTACATAGGGATCAATATTTTTCCAGCATACCAAAACAGTTGATTATTGTAGTTAATAAATCGGTTTATGTATAAAACACAGAACACTGAAATTTTGGGATTATGTTATTATCTACCTGAAAACTACTGTAAAAAGATAAACGTATTAAGTTTGGCTTTAAGGCTTTAAAGGACCCTGAGGGGGTCAGCAAAGTATCTGAAAATATTGCAAAAACAACACGTGTATCAATGTGATCATTTGCAACAGTTATTACGCCAAAGTATCATTGTATTATGTAAGAAAAATATAGTATTCCAAGAAGTTATGAATTGCTCAAACCTTCTAAAAATAAAGCATTTAAGTAGCAATATGCATATCTCTTGCTACAAATAGTTGAGGAATCATGCTGAGCATGAAATATAAGAAAAACAGTCTACTCTGGTTAAAAAAAAGTTTTTGAGTCGGTATAATGATGATGATAATAATAATAATAATAATAATAATAATAATGATCGCCATCATTATCTCGATGACATTTCATTCTCAATTGTTTAACTTAATGTTGATCATTTTAGTCCTATATGTTGTTTTGTTATATGTTCTAACAGAGTAAATGCAGTTCTTTGGGTGATATTGTTTCACATTTATTTCTAATTTTGCTCGCAGATTTCCACGACTATAACAGTTAAACTTCCGTTTCGTAAATTTCATAAGTGGAGTTTTGAAGGTTTTCATGGTGCATAATAAAAGAATAACTACAGTATGGCATACTACAATAATATTATCAATTTCAACTAAAATAGTTTTGAAATATACGGATCAATTAGGTACAAACTTGATGTACCACCACTATCACA
The DNA here is from genome assembly GCA_022818135.1 of Saxidomus purpurata. Taxonomy (NCBI): domain Eukaryota; kingdom Metazoa; phylum Mollusca; class Bivalvia; order Venerida; family Veneridae; genus Saxidomus; species Saxidomus purpurata. The sequence goes on along the minus strand of JAFMSR010000003.1, from coordinate 5,943,247 downwards.
TGGTTTTCAAGTCCCCAGAAGTACAGTTTAACCAATACGGTTGTCAGTTGTTGATAATTTTCCCAGGAACGATGTTTATGTATTTACTTAAATGTATCTCGGCTCAACGCCGTTTATGTTTTGTTCTATTTAGGAAGGAACTGGATATTGACAGGAAATTCAGACGTTTTTTTATACTATCCCAAAATACCAACTAATTCACACTTGAAACTCATTGAGTTGCTTCCCTTTGACTGCATATTGGCGGTGTATAAAAACGGCGGTGATTTAAAATGGCGGTGTTTAGATTTGGCGCTACTAAGAGTGACCGCCAATATAGGCAAAATAAAACCGCCGCCAAAAATAGTACTTATACAGTAACAGATATAACTGTAATAAATTACATGTGTGTGCTTTACTTCATTTTAATCATTTTTGTTGTTCCTGTCTCAAAAGTTGCAGACGATGAAAACCATTCTGTCGATTGATATCCGTTGATCCATTTATAAGCTCTAACCTTTGACCCTGCGACCTCTAAATGAATGACATTCATCTACTGTTTTTGTTTAAGCAGGGAAAACGGTACGTAACATTTTATTCCGTCCCAGGTCTGCACATTAAACCCTGATTCTATGCCAGATTTACGTACAGGTAGCAATTCACAGTTAAGATATTGTCTTTTTGAAACTGTTATATGGTTTAAGCTGATCTGAAAAGTCGTAAAAGCAATCGGAAATTTAGATTGGTTAATTCTTCATTAAGTTTAGTTCAAATAATGGTGTATGTTTGTCTTAGCCAGTTTGGTAGAAAAGTCATAATTTTTCTGAAAAATCTCAACAATTACAGTCCTTTTTATAACATTGCTTGCTTTTCACTGAAAATGGAATTCAAACAATCGAGTGTGCTAGCATCACAGACAACACTTGTCATCACACTTGTTGACATGTGTTTGCTGATATATCAGTTCAGACTAGAGTATTTACTTAAATACGAGTCTTATATTGATAGACAGAAGCAGAAAATTACGCAGCTAACAGAACGAGCAGCGCCAGCCACTGTGCCACAATGCTACGCACACGTTGAGAACTTGTCCAGAAATGAGTTGAATGTCTAAGTTTCATAGCCGATTTCTTTCTTGTTTGTATAATTTCTGGGAACATAAAAACCGCTGGTAGTACTGCCCTTGTATGTGGAATGTATATGTTTAACTGTTTCCACTCTTGTTTTCAAACCGTGCATTCGTGTTAAGTCCCTTATCAGGCGAGACACTAGGCGTATTAATCAACTCATTACAGGAGAAATACATAGGTGTCAAGTCTGCTGAAAGTAATTCAGATTCGGAGCGAACGAATTAACCATGCTTACTAATCAGATTTCGGGTATTCAGTTCTTGTACAGCCGGTTGCTAAATTTTAAGCTTAATTTTAGTTTGTACAGACCCTTTTATTACAGGTTTTATAGTAAAATGTTTCATTTATTATCTGATATACCATTGATAGTAAAATGCTTCGTGTTTTTGAACTGCTACTTATTTATGAAATCTATTTTACAGCTTTGAAGGATTGAATCCGGAATACGTTGTGAATGTGTGTATGCATTTTAAATGATGAAGTGGTGTAGTAAAAAGTTTCCACATTTGATATAAATATATGCGTACATAGGGATCAGTATTTTTTCAGCTAGCCAAAACAGTTAATAAGTGTAATTAATAGATCGGTTTATGTAAATAAACACAGAATACTGAAATTTTGGTACAGATCTTTTCATTACCGGTTTATAGTAAACTGTTTCTGTTATTATCTGATACACCAATGATAGTAAAATGCTTCGTGTATTTGAACTGCTACTTATTTCTGAAATCTATTTTACCGCTTTGAAGGTTTGAATCCGGAATACGTGGTGAATGTTTGTATGCATTTTATATAATGACAGTGATGAAGTAAAAAGTTTCCACATTTGATATAAATATATGCGTACAGAGGGATCAGTATTTTTTCAGCATACCGAAACATTTGATAATTGTAATTAATAAATCGGTTTATGTATAAAATCACAGAATACTGAAATTTTGGGATTACATGTATGTTATTATTAACATGAAACCTATTGTAAAAAGATAAACGTATTAAGTTTGGTATCAGTTGTTCACGCAAGTGCTATAATCAGTTCGGTTCTCATCTTTCTTTTCTGTCTCACTTCTCTGCTATAACATAATTTTTCAATCATAAATTTAATCATAATTTTCAAAGCAAAATCATTAAAGATACATGTACAATAATTAGCTTTGTGTTTTTCTGTAGAAAAGTGCTAAAAACTTTTTAACAGTTTCCTCGTCATAGTTGTTTAAACAGTAAACGCACGTTGAACCTTGAATGTTAAACTACACAATCGTCTTAATGTAGGTACAATGTATAAGTCAGTACATGTTTTATTTGTGAATCAAGACACCAGAAAATGTATTCCAGTAATTGTAAGTTGATGTACTATATTCGTACAAAATATTCGACGTTGAACCAGATAAACACTTAATCCACACCTTCAGTCCGGCTTCGAGAACAATTATTGCATCTGCTGTATAGCAAGAATGTGAACCCGCGTAAAACATCCCTGATGTTTGAATCGCGTTGTCAGAAACAAAGCCGTAGAAGAAGTTATTGCTGCTATACACACACAAGTGCATTGTGAAGAGATAAGTTCCACCGACGGATACTGTGAAGATTCCCGTGACGTTGTCGTATCCGCCACCGTCATTCATCATGATGTTGTTGAAGACAATTGTTTGTCCGGTTTCAAGACTGATGTCAGCTGGTTGACGTGCTTTAAACGACACTGAGGGGGTCAGCAATGTATCTGAAAATATTGCAAAGACAACACGTGTATAAATGTAATCATTTGCAACCTTTATTACGTCAAAGTATCATTGTATTATGTAAGAAAAATATAGTACTCCAAGAAGTTATGAATTGCTCAAACCCTCTATAAATAAAGCATTTAAGTAGCAATATGCATATCTCTTGCTACAAATAGTTGAGGAATCATGCTGAGTATGAAATATAAGAAAAATAGTCTACTCTAGTTAGAAAAGGTTTTTGAGTCGGTATAATAATAATAATAATAATAATAATAATAATAATAAAAAAAAATCGCCATCATTATCACAATGATATTTCATTCTCCATTGTTTAACTTAATGTTGATCATTTTAGTCCTATATGTTGTTTTGTTATATGTTCTAACATAGTAGATGCAGTCCTTTGGGTGATATTGTTTCACATTTATTTCTAATTTTTCTCGCAGATTTCCACGACTATAACAGTAAAACTTTCGTTTCGAAAATTTCATAAATGGAGTTTTGAAGGTTTTCATGGTGTATAATAAAAGAATAACTACAGTATGGCATACTACAATAATATAAATTTCATCTAAAATAGTTTTGAAATATACGGATCAATTAGGTACTAACTTGATGTACCACCAGTTAGGTACTAACTTGATGTACCACCACAATCACATGGTTTTCAAGTTCCCAGGTACAGTTTAACCAATACGGTTGTCAGTTGCTTACACATCCTGGTCAATATATCGAGGGTTGACCGCAAAATTGTTGTAAGTCCTTCTTTATTTCATATAAGTTACTGCAGTTTTGTTGTCAACCCTCGATATGGTTTCTGAGCATCTCTCCAGCCTATTGTTTGTTACTTTGGAATTTGTATACGACCCTCTTGATCACGTGATCGTTTCATAGCTACCGATTTCAGGATAGACTTATATTCAACCGCTTCTATTGATAATTTTCCCAGGAACGATGTTTATGTATTTACTTAAATGTATCTCGGCTCAACGCCGTTTATGTTTTGTTTTATTTAGGAAGGAACTGGATATTGACAGGAAATTCAGACGTTTTTTTAAAATAGAAATGTTGTTACCATAGTAACGAGTCAATTTTGTCTTATTTTGAAATATATATTCAGAGGGGACACGTTTCAAATGCGTATCATTCAGTACTACAACGTATGATAAAAATGCCATTTGTTCAATACAATTTTAAAAGATATAGAAACATTCTAAATAATTTCTGGGAATACAGTGTCCGCTGCACAGTTGTATAATGAGTATGAAACGCTCATTAATACACACTCATTAGAGACTTATATTGATAACGCTTGGTTTTTGATAGCAGAAAGTTCAGATTTAAAAGATGTGTTATTGTAGTTGTGATGATACTAAGCAAATTTACTGATTATTTAGAGTATTCGAACTTCACTTTTCTGAAAGATCTTGGTTGTATTTTGTTTTCGGACGGATACAATCTTCTTTATACTTTACTGGGTAATGACATACGTATTTTATCAAAAATTGTAATTCAGTTCTTGAACAGCCGGTTGCTAAATTTGAAGCTTATTTTAGTTTGTACAGTTTTCATGACCGGTTCTTAGGTAAAATGTTTCATTTATTATCTAATATACCATTGATAGTAAAATGCTTCGTGTATTTGAACTGCTACTTATTTCTGAAATCTATTTTACAGCTTTGAAGGATTGAATTCGGAATACGTGGCGAATGTTTGTATGCATTTGTTTATGATGATAGTGATGTAGTAAAAAGTTTCCACATTTGATATAAATATATGCGTACAGAGGGATCAGTTTTTTTCAGCATACCGAAACAGTTGATAAGGGTAATTAATAGATCGGTTTAGGTATAAAAAGCAGAATACTGAAATTTTGTGATTACACGTATACATGTATGTTATTATTAACCTGAAAACTACTGTAAAAAGATAAACGTATTAAAGGTCCACTACTAAGCGAAATTAAGTGACAGTTATCTCAATGGCAAGTACATTACCTTATGCAAGACACTAAATAATGAAGATTGGCATGTTAGAATTTACAAAATGTTTGGAACACGAAGAAAAGTATGTGTATTATATTGAAATTTCATCGAATCGACAAAATGACTACACAGGTCTTCTTAATTTTTCATAATGCATAGAAAAAAAATTGTACATGTACTGTGATTTATTTAGAATTTCTACATACCAACATTGATTTTTATCAAAAATAACTTATTTATGTGCTTTTTAGAATATATTTGAATTTTCGCTTTCCTTAGTATTGGACCTTTAAGTTTGGTATCAGTTGTTCACGCAAGTGCTAATGATCTTTTCTGTCTCACGTTTCTGATATAAGTTCATTGTTCAATCATAATTTTAATCATAATTTTCAAAGCAATATCTTTAAAGATACATGAACAATAACTGGCTCTGTGTATTTCTGTAGAAAAATGCTAAGAACTTTTAAAAAGTTTCCTCGTCATAGTTGTTTAAGCAGCAAACACACGTTGAACCTTGAATGTTAAACTACACAAAGGTGCAATGTATAAGTCAGTACATGTTTTATTTGTGAATCAAGACACCAGAAAATGTATTCCAGTAATTGTAGGTTGATGAACTATATTCGTACAACCCATTATCTGTCGTTCCACTATACAGACACTTAATCCAAACCTTCTGTCCGGCTTCGAGAACAATAATTGCATCTGCTGTAAAGCAGACGTAAGCTGATTTCTCGTAAAACTCCCCTGATGTTTGAATCACGTTGTCGGAAACAATGCCGTAGAAGAAGACTTTGCCGGGATACAGACATACGTGCATTGTGAAGAGATAAGTTCCACCAACAGGAACTGTGAAGATTCCCGTGACGTTGTCGTATCCGCCACCGTCATTCATCATGATGTTGTTGAAGACAATTGTTTGTCCGGTTTCCACGACTATAACAGTAAAACTTTCGTTTCGTAAATTTCATAAATGGAGTTTTGAAGGTTTTCATGGTGCATAATAAAAGAATAACTATATTATGGCATACTACAATACTATTATAAATTTCAACTAAAATAGTTTTGAATTTTACGGATCATATAGGTACTAACTTGATGTACCACCACTATCACATGGTTTTAAAGTCCCCAGGTACAGTTTAACCAATACGGTTGTCAGTTGCTTACACATCCTGGTCAATATATCGAAGGTTGACCGCAAAACTGTTGTAAGTCCTTCTTTATTTCATATAAGTTACTGCAGTTTTGTTGTCAACCCTCGATATGGTTTCTGAGCATCTCTCCAGCCTATTGTTTGTTACTTTGGAATTTGTATACAACCCGCTTGATCACGTGATCTTTTTATAGCTACCGAAAGACTGCATATTCAACCGCTTCCATTGACAATTTTCCCAGGAACGATGTTTATGTATTTACTTAAGTGTATCTCGGCTCAACGCCGTTTATGTTTTGTTTTATTTAGGAAGGAACTGGATATTGACAGGAAATTCAGACGTTTTTTTATAGAAATGTTGTTACCATAGTAACGAGTAAATTTTGTATTATTTTGAAATATATATTCAGAGGGGACACATTTCAAATGCGTATCATTCAGCACTACAACGATGATAATAATGCCATTTGCTTTTTACCATATTAGAAGATAAAGAAAGATTCTGAATAATTTCTGGGAATACAGTGTCTGCTGAATAGTTGTATAATAAGTATGACACGCTCTTTAATACACACTCATTAGAGACTTATATTGATAACGTTTGGTTTTGATATCAGAAAGTTCAGATTTAAAAGATGTGTTATTGTAGTTGTGATGATACTAAGCAAATTTACTGATTATTTAGAGTATTCGAACTGCACTTTTCTGAAAGATATTGGTCGTATTTTGTTTTCGGACGGATAAAATCTTCTTTATACTTTACTGGGTTATGAAATACGTATTTTATCAAAAGTTGTATCAATTAATTGCATGGCAAAGTCTATCTGGTTGTGTAGCGTTAAGCAGTCTGCAGCATACGTGATTCGTGTACCACAGGCAAAATTATGATAATGATGAAAAATTACTTACCTCTGACAGAGTTTGCTTCTGTTTGGATATTCTGCTTTAATTTACTAAATTCCCTCTCGAAGTTAATTTTGTCTGCCTTTACTGACTCCCGTTCATGTTTTAATTCGTTAAGCGCCTCCAACACTTGTTTGTTTGTGTTCAATATTTCTTTCTCCATCGCTTCAACTTTAACTTCCATTCGTATCATTTTGTCCAAGAGCTGATCGTCGTAGTGGAAACGTGAACAATGCGGTTCACCACAATAACCGCTTTGCAAAAGCAGGAGCGAAATTATAAAAAAAACGCAGCATTATTTCGTGTGAATTTCTTGTCAATAATATTAATACTGAATACTGCATATTTTGGACTAGCTTTTATAATAAGCTGACATGAAAGAGGAAACTTAGTTTGTTTTTTCTTGTTTGGCAAGTGTTGTTCTTTTTAGCTAATGTTCCAAGAAAAAAAACTTATGATGATCAAAAGACCATTAATTTAGTCATTAGTCAAAGTCTGCTATGAGAGACAGAGGTATAATTTACTACAGAAGCTAACCATATGCCTTCTTAGAACATATATCTGACGGTTTGTTTTTGCTGACACTGCAATAACATCCGCCAAACTTCAAAAACATATTCAAGGTTTCAGAATAACAGATATGATTGTAATAAATTACATGTGTGTGCTATAACTCATTTTAATTATTTTCATTGTTCCTGTCTCAAAAGTTGCAGACGATGAAAAACATTCTGTCGATTGATATCCGTGAATCCATTTATAAGCTCACGTGAAAACAAGTGTATACTTATTAGCTCACCAGGGTTAGCTATTAGCACCACTCACAGGCGTGACTGTGACCTTGACCTTTGACCCTGCGACCTCTAAATGAATGACATTCATGTTTTTGTTTAAGCAGGGAAAAGCGACTGTCATTTCGGGACGTAACATTTTATTCCTTCCCAGGTCTGCACATTAAACCGTAATTCCTTTCAGATTCTATGCCAGATTTACGTACAGGTAGCAATTCACAGTTTTGTTATTGCCTTTTTGAAACTGTTATATGGTTTAAGCTGATCTGAAAAGTCGTAAGAGCAATCGGAAATTTAGACTGGGTAATTCTTCATTAAGTTTAGTTCAAATAATGGTGTGTGTTTGTCTTAGCCAGTTTGGTAGAAAAGTCATATATTTTCTGGAAAATTCTCAGCAATTACAGTCCTTTCTATAACATTGCTTGCTTTTCACTGAAAATCGAATTCAAACAATCGAGTGTGCTAGCATCACAGACAACTCTTGTCATCACAATTGTTGACATGTGTTTGCTGATATATCAGTTTAGACTAGAGTATTTACTTAAATACGAGTCTTATATTGATAAACAGAAGCAGAAAATTACGCAGCTAACAGAACGAGCAGCGCCATCCACTGTGCCACAATGCTACGCACACGTTGAGAACTTGTCCAGAAATGAATTGAATGTCAAAGTTTCATAGCCGATTTTTTCTTGTTTGTATAATTTCTGGGAACATAAAAAACCGCTGGTAGTACTGCCCTTGTATGTGGAATGTATATGTTTAACCGTTACCACTCTTGTTTTCAAACCGTGCATTCGTGTTAAGTTCCTGATCAGGCGAGACTCTATGCGTATTAATCAACTCATTACAGGAGAAATACATAGGTGTCAAGTCTGCTGAAAGTAATTCAGATTCGGAGCGAACGAATTAACCGTGCTTACTAATCATACGTAGATTTCGGGTATTCAGTTCTTGTACAGCCGTTTGCTAAATTCTAAGCTTAATTTTAGTTTGTACAGACCCTTTTATTACAGGTTTTATTGTAAAATGTATCATTTATTATCTGATATACCATTGATAGTAAAATGCTTCGTGTTTTTGAACTGCTACTTATTTCTCAAATATATTTTACCGCTTGAAGGATTGAATCCGGAATACGTTGTGAATGTTTGTACGCATTTTAAATGATGAAGTGGTGTAGTAAAAAGTTTCCACATTTGATATAAATATATGCGTACAGAGGGATCAATATTTTTTTCAGCTAACCAAAACAGTTAAAAAGTGTAATTAATAGATCGGTTTATGTAAATAAAGACAGAATACTGAAATTTTGGTAATACATGTATGTTATTATTAACCTGAAACCTATTTTAAAAAGATAATCGTATTAAGTTTGGTATCAGTTGTTCACACAAGTGCTGATCAGTTAGGTTCTCATCTTTCTTTTCTGTCTCACTTTTCTGCTATAAGCTATTTTTTCAATCATAAATTCAATCATAATTTTCAAAGCAAAATCATTAAAGATACATGTACAATAACTGACTTTGTGTATTTCTGTAGAAAAATGCTAAAAACTTTTAAACAGTTTCCTCGTCATAGTTGTTTAAGCAGTAAGCACACATTGAACCTTGAATGTTAATCTACGCAATCGTCTTAATTTTTGTGCAATGTTTAAGTCAGTACATGTTTTATTTGTGAATCAAGACACCAGAAAATGTATTCCAGTTGTTGTAAGTTGATGAACTATATTCGTACAGAATATTCGACGTTGAACCATATAGACACTTAATCCAAATCTTCTGTCCGGCTTCGAGAACAATTATTGCATCTGCTGTATAGCAAGAATTTGAACCCGCGTAAAACGTCCCTGATGTTTGAATCGCGTTGTCAGAAACAATGCCGTAGAAGAAGTTATTGCTGCTATACACACACAAGTGCATTGTGAAGAGATAAGTTCCACCGACAGGAACTGTGAAGATTCCCGTGACGTTGTCGTATCCGCCACCGTCATTCATCATGATGTTGTTGAAGACAATTGTTTGTCCGGTTTCAAGACTGATGTCAGCTGGTTGACGTGCTTTAAAAGACACTGAGGGGGTCAGCAAAGTATCTGAAATTATTGCAAGGACAACACGTGCGTCAATGTGATTTGCAACCTTTATTACGTCAAAGTATCATTGTATTATGTAAGAAAAATATAGTATTCCAAGAAGTTATGAATTGCTCGAACCTTCTATAAATAAAGCTCTTAAGTAGCAATATGCATATTTTTTGCTGCAAACAGTTGAGGAATCATGCTGAGTATGAAATATAAGAAAAAAAGTCTACTCTAGTTAGAAAAGGTTTTTGAGTCGGAATGATATAATAATAATAATAATAATAATAATAATAATAATAATAATAATAATAAAAATCGCCATCATTATCTCAATGACATTTCATTCTCCATTGTTTAACTTAATGTTGATCATTTTAGTCCTATATGTTGTTTTGTTATATGTTCTAACATAGTAGATGCAGTTCTTTGGGTGATATTGTTTCACATTTATTTCTCATTTTTCTCACAGATTTCCACGACTATAACAGTAAAACTTTCGTTTCGTAAATTTCATAAATGGAGTTTTGAAGGTTTTCATGGTGCATAATTAAAGGAATAACTACAGTATGGCATACTGCAATAATATTTTAAATTTCAACTAAAATAGTTTTGAATTTTACGGATCAATTAGGTACTAACTTGATGTACCACCACTATCACATGGTTTTTAAGTACCCAGAGGTGCAGTTTAACCAATACGGTTGTCAGTTGCTTACACATCCTGGTCAATTTATCGAGAGTTGACCGCAAAACTGTTGTAAGTCCTTCTTTATTTCATGTAAGTTACTGCAGTTTTGTTGTCAACCCTCGATATGGTTTCTGAGCATCTCTCCAGCCTATTGTTTGTTACTTTGGAATTTGTATACAACCCGCTTGATCACGTGATCGTTTTATAGCTACCGATTCAAGGATAGACTGCATATTCAACCGCTTCCATTGACAATTTTCCCAGGAACGATGTTTATGTATTTACTTAAATGTATCTCGGCTCAACGCCGTTTATGTTTTGTTTTATTTAGGAAAGAACTGGATATTAACAGGAAATTCAGACTTTTTTATAGAAATGTTGTTACCATAGTAACGAGTAAATTTTGTCTTATTTTGAAATATATTTTCAGAGGGGACACATTTCAAATGCGTATCATTCAGCACTACAACGATGATAATAATGCCATTTGCTTTCTACCATTTTCAAACATAAAGAAAGATTCTGAATAATTTCTGGGAATACAGTGTCTGCTGAATTGTTGTATAATGAGTATGAAACGTTCATATATACACACTCATTAGAGACTTATATTGATAACGTTTGATTTTTGATAGCAGAAAGTTCAGATTTAAAAGATGTGTCATTGTAGTTGTGATGATACTAAGCAAATTTACGGATTATTTAGAGTATTCGAACTACACTTTTCTGAAAGATCTTGGTTGTATTTTGTTTTCGGACAGATAAAATCTTCTATATACTTTACTGGGTTATAAAATACGTATTTTATCAAAAATTGTATCAATTAATTGCATGGCAAAGTCTGTCCGGTTGTGTGGCTTTAAGCAGTCTGCAACATACGTGATTCGTGTACCAAAGGCAAAATGATGATAATGATGAAAAATTACTTACGTCTGACAGAGTTTGCTTCTGTTTGGATATTCTGCTTTAATTTACTAAATTCCCTCTCGACGTTGATTTTGTCTGCCTTTACTGACTCCCGTTCTTCTTTTAATTCGTTGAGCGCCTCCATCACTTGTTTGTTTGTGTTCAATATTTCTTTTTCCATCGTTTCAACTTTAACTTCCATTCGTATCATTTTGTCAAGAAGCTGGTTGTCATAATGGAAACGTGAACAATGAGGTTCACCACAATAACCGCTTTGCAAAAGCAGGTACGAAATAAGAATAAAACGCAGCATTATTTCGTGTGAATTCCTTGTCGATAATATTAATACTGAATATATTTTGGACTAGCTTTTATTATAAGCTGATATGAAAGAAGGAGCTTAATTTGTTTTTTCATGTTTGGCAAGTGTTGTTCTTTTTAGTTTTTGTTCCAAGAAATAAACTTATAATGATCAAAATACCATTAATCATTTAATTAAGTCAAAGTCTGCTATGAAAAGCACATAAAAGAGATAAAGGTATTATTGGCTACAGAAGCTTACCATAGGCCTTCTTAGAACATATGTCTGAGGGTTTGTTTTTGCTAACACTGCAATAACATCCGCTAAACTTCAAACACATATTAAAGATATCTCGGATCAAATCTATTGGGAGCATGTCAAACTTTCCGGTTTCAGAATAACAACTTAGATATAAATGGAATAAATTACATGTGTGTGCTGTAGTTCATTTATATTATTTTCATGGTTTCTGTCTCAAAAGTTGCTATGAAAAAATATTCATTCGATTGATATCCGAGAATCCATTAATTAGCTTACTTACGGACAAATGTATACTTATTAGTTCAACTGTCAAGGTCTTTTTGAAACTGTTATATGGTTAAAGCTGGTCTGAAAAGTCGTAAGAGCAATCAGAAACTGTAATTTGGTAATTCTTCATTAATTTTAGTTCAAATTATGGTGAATGTTGGTTTTACGCCGTTTGGTAAAAAAGTCATAATTTTTCTGGACAATTCTCAACAATTGACATTGCTTGTGTTTCACTGGAGTTCAAATAAATGAGTGTGTTTTGATAAGACACAATACTAATCATCACAATTGTTACACGACATGTGATTGTTGATAAATCAGTTCAGACTAGGGCATTTACTTAAATACGAGTATGATATTGATCAACAGAAGCAGACGATAACGGCACAGATGCTTGTGGTATGGACTCGCGACCCAATCTATTCTTGTCCCATGTTGTACGGAACGTATATAAATACAAGATTTGAAACAACTTAAAACTCCAATCTCATATTTAAGGCATGCGTGTAAGTAAGGAATAACTAACCGGTTTTTCCACTGCAAAACACTTTTCTGTATAAAATCCCACCCCAAACTGCATCGAATTCGGTTTAATTAAAAGAATTTCGACGAAAAACACTTCTGTCACTTCTGCACAAATCAGATTTAGTATATACATGAAGTTATAAAATAGGTTTCCCGCTTCGCAGTATATGAAATAGCGTGCGCGGGGTACCATTACGTTTACAGCGGGGATTTTGTCTTGTGTGAATGGCTATAGCGGTAAATTTTAAAGCAGAAAATGACATAAACAGTATAGGTGAGATGTGATAGAGGAAATCGATTTGTTTCAAATCTTGTATTTATATACATTGTCACCATAAACATGAGATCAGTAGGTAAGTAGAATAAGGAATTGCATCTGTAATTGGTTAGCTTACACGCAGTTGTAGGATGTATCTAAAGATACTGCAGTGAGCAGGTGCGAGGGTCAGACCAAAGGGGGTGAGGTCCAGACCCCAAGCATCTGTGGATAACGGCAGCTAACAGGACGAGCAGCGCCACCTGTCATGTTTGTGCCATTGTGCCACAATGCTACACAAACGCTGCAAACTTGTCCTGAAATGAGTCAAATATCTATGTTTCATAGCCGATTTCTTCTTGCTTATATAATTTCTGGGAACATGAAAACTGCTTATAATACTGCTATTGTAATATGTGGAATGTATATATTTGTATAATCTTTACCACTCCTAGTTTCAAATCGTGCAATCACGTTAAGTCTCTTAACAGGCGAGGCACTTGGCGTATCAATCAAAATACACTAGGTCTCAGGTCTACTGAAAATAAATCAAATTCGGAGCGAACGAATATACTAATTACTAATCAGGTCATTTCAGTTCTTGTACAATAGATTGCTAAATTTGAGGCTTAGTTTTAGTTTTAACAGATCTTGTCATTATCGGTAAATGCATGCATTTACTCTTTCTAAATGTTTATACTATATTTAGTAAAATGCTTTGTTTATTTGAACTGTTATTCCCTTCAGATATTTATTTTATCTTCCTCGGAGGGTGAACATATAGACAAACTGGGCTTATTAATCAACTCATTACAAGAGGAATACATAATTCTTGTACGGCCAGTTGCTAAATTTGAAGCTTAATTTTAGTTTATACAGATCTATTCATTACCGGTTTTTTAGTAAAATGTTTCATTTATTATCTGATATACCATTGATAGTAAAACGCTTCGTGTATTTGAAGTGTCCCTTTTTTCTGATATCCATGTTACCACTTTGAAGGATTGAATCCAGAATACATGGTGAATGTTTGTATGCATTTTATATGATGCCAGTGGTATAGTAAAACGTTTCCACCTTTGGTATAAATATATGCGTACAGAGGGATCAGTATTTTTTCAGTATACCGAAACAGTTGGTAATTGTAATTGATAAATCGGTTTGTGTATAAAACACAGAACACTGAAATTTTTGGATAACATTCATATGTTATTATTACTTTGAAAACTATTGAAAAAAATAAATAAACGTATTAAGTTTGGTATCAGTTGTTCACGCAAATGCTGATCAGTTAGGGTCTCATCTTTCTTTTCTCTCTCACTTTTTTGATATAAGCTAATTTTTTAATCATGAATTACATGTACATTGTATATCATGCACAATCTTAGAAGATACAGGTACAAGAACTGGCTCTGTGTATTTCTGTAGAAAAATGCAAAATTTTTAAAACAATTTCCTCGTCATAGTTGTTTAAGCAGTAAGCACACATTGAACCTTGAATGTTAAACTACGCAAATGTCTAAATTAAGGTGCAATGTGTAAGTCAGTACATGCTTTATTTGTGAATCAAGACACCAGAAAATGTATTCCAGAAATTGTAACTTGATGAACTAGATTCGTACAACACATTGCTCGTTGAACCAGATAGACACTAATCCAAACTTTTTGTCCGGCTTCTAGAACAATAATTGCATCCGCTGTAAAGCAAACAGAAGTTGAACCCTCGTAAAACGTCCCTGATGTTTTTATCACGTTGTCGGATACAATGCCGTAGTTGAAGCCTTTGCCGGAATACAGACGTACGTGCATTGTGAAGAGATAGGTTCCACCGACGGGAACTGTGAAGATTCCCGTGACGTTGTCGTATCCGCCACCGTCATTCATCATGATGTTGTTGAAGACAACTGTTTGTCCGGTTTCAAGACTAATGTAAGCTGGTTGACGTGCTTTAAAAGACACTGAGGGGATCAGCAAGGAATCTGAAAATATTGCAAGAGCAACGCCTGCATAAATGTGATTTCTTGGAACCTTTATTACTTCAAAGTATCATTTCATTATGTAAGAAAAGTATAATATTCCAAGAAGTTATTGAGAATTGTTTTCATTTTATGTTTCTTTTCTGCAAATAGAGTGAAACAAAGACCTATGATAACATAACAGCTTATAGGTCTTTGAGAGCCGGCACACTTAAATGCGTATTATTCAGTACAACCACGTATAATAATAATAATAATAATAATAATAATAATAATAATAATAATAATGATGATAATAATAATAATAATAATAATAATAAAAGTGTCATTTGCTTTATACCATATTAAAAGATAAGGAAACATTCTGAATAATATCTTGGAATACAGTATCTGCTGAAAAGTTGTATATAATGAGCATGAAACTATCATTGCTACACACTCATTAGGGACTCATATTGATAACGTTTGGTTTTTGATAGCAGAAAGGACGGATATAAACGAAGTGTTAGTGTAGTTAAAATGATACTTAGCAAATTTACCAATTAGAGTATTCGAACTGCACTTTTCTGAAAGATCTTGTTTGTATTTTGTTTTCGGACGAATAAAATCTTCTTTATACTTATTTGATTTATACAATACGTATTTTATGTCTGTATTCTTATAAAAATTGTATAAATTAATTGCATACCATAGTCCGTCTGGTTTGTGGTGTAAAGTACTCTGTAACATATGTTATTTGTGTACCAGAGGCAAAATTATGATAATGACGGAAATATACTTACCTCTGACAGAATTTGCTTCTGTTTGTATATTCTGCTTAAGATCATGAAACTCCCTCTTGAAGTTGATTTTGTCTGCCTTTACTGAATCCCGTTCTTCTTTTAATTCGTTAAGTGCTTCCAATACTTTTTTGTTTGTGTTCAGTATTTCTTTCTCCATCGCTTCAACTTTAACTTCCATTCGTATCATTTTGTCAAGAAGCTGGTCGTCATAATGGAAACGAGAACAATGAGGTTCACCACAATAACCGCTTTTCAAAAGCAGGTACGAAATAAGAATAAAACGCAGCATTATTTTGTGTGAATTCCTTGTCGATAATATTAGTACTGAATACTTAACATTTTGGACTAGCGTTTATAATAAGCTGGCATGAAAGAGGAAATTCAGTTTGGTTTTTCATGTTTGGCAAGTGTTATTCTTTTAAGTTTATGATCAAAGAAAATAAACTTATGATGAGCAAAAGACCATTAATAATTAGTCTGCAATGACAAGCATATAAAAGAGATAAGGTATAATTTGCTAAAGAAGCTTACCATAGGCCTTCTTAGAACATACACTGCAATAATTTCCGCTAAACTTCAAAAAACATATTAAAGATATCTCGGGTAAAAACCATTGGAGCATGCTAAACTTTCCGGTTTCAGAATAACAATTTAAATGTAATTTGAATAAAATACATGTGTGTGCTTTACTTCATTTAAATTATTTTCATGGTTCCTGTCTCAAAAGTTGCAGACAATGAACAAATATTCTGTCGATTGATATCCGAGAATCCATTAATCAGCTTATGTGAGAACAAATGTATACTTATTAGTTCAACTGCCAGGGTGAACTATTAGGACCACTCACCTTCGTCACCGTGACCTTCACCTTTGATCTAGTGACCTCTGAATAAATGACATTCATCTAATGTCTTTGTTTAAGCAGAGAAAAGCAGGAAAAAACGACTGTCATTTCGGGACGTAACATTTTATTCCATCCCAGGTTTGCACATTAAACCCTTATTACTTTCTGATTCCGTCTCAGTTCCTGGCAGATTATGTGCAAGATTCAAGTACACAATTCACAGTTGCATCAAGAACATTAAGTTGATGTCTTTTGAAACTGTTACATGGTTAAAGCTGATCTGAAAAGTTGTAAGAGCAATCAGAAATTTAAATTTTGTAATTCTTTTTAGTTCAAATAATGGTGTATGTTGGTCTAAGCCAGTTTGGTAAACAGTCATAATTTTTCTTGAAAATTCTCAACAATTACAGTCCTTTATATACGCCGGAAGGGACGAATGATACGATTACCATTGGCGGGCGGCGTCCATTCTTTGTCCACTCTCTAAGCCGAACAGTTTTCAACTGATCTTCACCAAAATATTTGTCAGCATAATATCTCGGCCAAGTTGGATAACCAGTCAAATCGAACCAGGCACTTTTGGATTATGGCCCTTGATTTATGCAGAAATGACCAAATTCACCTTTTCTGTCTTTAAGTCAAACAGTTTTCATCTGATCTAGACCAAACTTGGTCAAAATGTTTGTCAACATAACATCTAAGCCAAGTTTAATAAACAGCCAAATCGCCCTTGGCACTTTTGTATTATGGCCCTTGATTTATGCAAAATTGACCAAATTCACCTTGTCCACTCTCTAAGTCAAAGAGTTTTCATCTGATCTTCACCAAACTTGGTCAAAATGTTTTTCAGCATAATATCTCGGCCAAGTTCGATAACCAGCAAAATCGACCCAGGCACTTTTGGAATATGACCCTTGATTTATGCAAAATTGGCCAAATTCACCTTGTTATGTCAGTAATAAGTCAATTGGCCAGGCAAGGGCAAACCTGTATGCCTCAACACCCCCCAACAAACTTTTTTTCTGTTTTCTTACACCTGTATTGTTTGTTGTTTGTCTTCTTTTCACCTACGTGTTGTGTCTGTTGTTTGTCTTCTTTTCATCTAACTGTATTGTATGCTGTTTGTTCTTTTTCTCCCACCAGTATTGTCTGTTGTTTGTCTTCTTTTCTCCCACCTGTATTATCTTATGTTTGTCTTCTTCTCTTCCACCTGTATTGTCTGCTGTTTGTCTTCTTTTCTTCCACCTGTATTATCTTATGTTTGTTTTGAAAATGTTCTTACAAAATTCACAAAGCCCAAATATAAATTATTTCGACCTTTATTTGTACCAAAAACATTCATAAATTTACTTTTTAAATAGATGTACATGTTAGAAATATAGAGCATTATTATTTTCAATGATATTGCAAAAATGTGAAAAATGCTTCCCGGCAACTCTTCTTCGTGAAAAAGCGACTTGAATACTTGAAGAAATGAATACGTCAACATTGTTAAGAGTGAATAAAACATGTTTCTATCATTTTCCTCTCAGTATATTTACTTTACAATATCAGTGAATTAACAAAGTTTAACGTGTTCAGTATAGACGATAAGTTTTTTGTCGATTTGGAAAGTTTCCGACAAAATGGGTACCACAAACAAACAAAATGTTCCAATTAAAGACATACACATGTAATAAATGACCCTTTAGTGTATTGAAATCATTTCCAGTCAGACGATATCGGAGGTGGAAAGTTACAAGGTGTTCTTGCATTTTTCTTGTTTCACTATACACATAGAACTAGACAGTTACAAATGATAAAACTGCTTTCCTACAATTCAATATGTCTAGACATTCATGACACAACAAGGCAAACAGAGGGGAAAAGGTTTCGCTGTATCGTCTTTCATACCGATGCATTTTGCTTGAGAAAACTGGTTTTATATCTTAAGAAATAACAAAATGTGGTTGAAATATTGATTGAACCGTTCCCGAAATTGTGCGTGTTTAAATTTATTTAATCAGGAGAGCGTAGACATATTTATGTCCTTTAGCTTGATTCGGGTTGACTTGAGACATGCAAATTTGACACTTTTAGTGAAACGAAGTAACAAGACACATTAGACGAGAGCATATGTAATTAATGTCACTCACTTCCGAGTGAATGACAAACAAACAACATAATATTCGAAGCTGCCAGCAGACATGCTTAAATCCAAGATAATCGAATGATTTCGAGACATCAAAGAACAACAATAGCAACAGCCAAATATTTAAATAACGTTAAAGTTTTCTATCCTTTTATGCAGTGAAAATAATATTTTTCTGTAACAAAACGTACGAATTGCAGAAGAATACTTCCGTACACCAGCTATTACAGTTTGCTCATGGGTATGTGTTGTAGTGCATTTTGAAGCTTTAAATGAAGCTTTTCTAAAGGCGAAAGCTTTTCCTGTATAAGATTGAAAACAAAAGCCAACAATTGGCTTATTGATCTCTATACCAGTGATTTAAAGTCCTAGGAACACAATTATAAGTAGCTCGTAGAAAGATGTCTTACCAGCAGAAATGACCTTTAATTGATGTCCGCGCGTCTGTCCGCACATACCCTGTAGACATTAGGGGTTAGTGTTTGTGCACAATTAGCATTAGGAAGTTGCTTGGGTGTATTCCGTCATTATGGGGTTAACATAGTATTGTTGAGTTTAAAAATTGCATTGTGTTGTTTAAAAATTGTATTGTAGGTTTGAACAATGAAAAAGATACCGCAAAGGGAGACCGTCACAACTGTAATTAGTTCTGCCCAAACCTACAGAGTGGAAAATTGCAATCATCAGTCACGTGTGAAATCTTGATCATTAATTGATAGCTGTGGCAGCAAAAAGCTTAGCACTATGGCTCTGTCTTTTAAATTACTTTTCAAGATACATCAATAAGTCAGCTGATTTTGATTGTACGGGCAGCAGTAAAAATATACGCTTTCAGACGATTTTTCTTTTAAAATGTTGATGTTTTGAATGTTTCAATAAAATTCGCTATACATGTAACTAGTATGACAGGTCATGTTAATTTTAAAACAAAGATGAATAACAACTCTAAAATACAATTAGGCAAGGAACTCACCGACAATTAGACTAATACACTGACTAATGGATTCTTCAACTATGAGAAGGGCAAGCAATCTGAAATCAGTACACAAGTTTATGACAAAATAATAGCATACGCTACATTCTGTAAGAATATACATGCTCGTACAGTCGCTTTTATTAATTTTATATTCCGACACAAAGGGCTGGTACGTTCAGTAACCATTAAATAAGAGACATTGTATAGTGTGCATAAAAACATAGAAGCTTAATACAGATTTTGTTGGTGTGTCGCGAACATAGAAACTAAGACAACATGTTTTGTTAGTAGGTTACGAACATAGAGAAGTAAGGCAACATGTTTGTTGGTGTGTTGCGAACATAGAGAACTAAGGTAAAAGGTTTTGGTGGTGTGTTGCGAACATAGAAAACAAAGACAACGTGTTTTGTTGGTGTGTTGCGAACATAGAGAACTAAAGGAACAGGTTTTGTTGGTGTGTTGCGAATATAGAGAACTAAAGCAACAGGTTTTGTTGGTGTGTTGCGAACATAGAGAACTAAGGTAACAGGTTTTGTTGGTGTGTTACGAACATAAAGAACTAAGGTAATAGGTTTTGTTTGTGTGTTACGAACATAGAGAACTAAGATAACATGTTTTGTTGGTGTGTTGCGAACATAGAGAACTAAGAAAACGTGTTTTGTTGGTGTGTTGCGAACATAGAGAACTAAGACAACAGATTTACCTGAACATTACTAGAAACAACCACATACAGAGCTTAGACTAAGACACATTTATTAATATTTTGCGTTTTAGCTATCATTTGATTAAAGCTGATCTGAAACTTAAAAAAGTCATAACGTGCATTAGAATTTAGGTTAGGTAATTCTTCATTGATTTTAGTTCAAATAATGGTCTTCGTTGGTCTTAGCAAGTTTAGTAAAAAAAAAGTCATAATTTTTCTTGGACGTTCTGAACAATAACATTGCTTGCCTTTCACTGAAAATGGAATTCAAATAAACGAGTGTGCTAGCATCAGAGACAGCTCTTGCCATCACAATTGTTGACATGTGTGTGTTGATATATCAGTTCACGCTAAAGAATTAACTTAAATTCGAGTATGATATTGATATATAGAAGCAGACGATAACACAGCTAACAGAACGAGCAGCGCCACCCTGTTTGTATCACTGTGCCACAATGCTACACACATGTTGAGAACTTGTCCAGAAATGAGTCGAATATCTATGTTTCATAGCCGATTTATTCTTGTTTGTATAATTTCTGGGAACATTAAAACTGCTGGTAATACTGCCTTTGTATGTGGAATGTATTTGTATAACGTTTAACACTCCTAGCTTTCAAACCGTGAAATCGTGT
This sequence comes from Saxidomus purpurata, assembly GCA_022818135.1. Classification (NCBI taxonomy): domain Eukaryota; kingdom Metazoa; phylum Mollusca; class Bivalvia; order Venerida; family Veneridae; genus Saxidomus; species Saxidomus purpurata. Next base: position 5,922,251 of record JAFMSR010000003.1, on the reverse strand, counting down.
TATGTCCTTATTAGGCGAGACACTGGGCGTATTAATCAACTAATTACAGGAGAAATACATAGGTCTCAAGTCTTGTGAAAGTAATTCAGACTCGGAGCGAACGAGTTAACCGTGCTTACTAATCATACGCAGATTACGTGTATTCAGTTTTTGTACGGCCGGTTGCTAAATTTGAAGCTTATTATACCCCCACAAAACGAAGAACGACTTTACCCTTTTGAATAATATTTGGTACACACGTGCAACTTCATTAAATACAGGTCGAGTTCAACTTTGGGGTCAGTATGTCAAAGGTCAAGGTCACAGTGACTCTGAACTGTAAAACAGTTTCCGGATGATAACTCATGAAAGCTTGACCAATTTAAATAATTTTTGGTACACACGTGCAACTTTATGAAATACAGGTCAAGTTCGACTTTGGGGTCAGTAGGTCAAAGGTCAAGGTCACAGTGACTCTGAACTGTAATGTAAAAATGTTTCCGGATGATAACTCATGAAAGGCTTGACCGATTTAAATAATTTTCGGTACACAGCTGTAACATCATGAAATACAGGTCAAGTTCGACTTTGGGGTCAGTAGCTCAAAGGTCAAGGTCTCATTTACACAAGTTATTGTATAATAACTCAACTCTATGTATTTGTGGCCATTCCTTTCTAATGGTTGCCATACTTCTGTGACAAAGCTGTATTGAGGAGGTATAATTCGTCACTCTTGTGACAGTGCTAGTTTTAGTTTGTACAGACCTTTTCATTACCGGTTTTATAGTAAACTGTTTCATTTATTATCTGATATACCATTGATAATAAAATGCTTCGTGTATTTGAACTGTTATTTCTGATATCTTTGCTACCGCTTTGAAGGATTGAATACGGAATACGTGGCGAATGTCTGTATGAATTTTATATGATGACAGTGATGTAGTAAAAAGTTTCCACATTTGATATGAATATATGCGTACAGAAGGATCTGTATTTTTCCAGCATACCCAAACAGTTGATAATTGTAATTAATAAAGCGGTTTATGTATAAAACACAGAACACTAAAATTTTATGATTATGTTATTATCTACCTGAAAACTATTGAAAAAAGATAAACGTATGAAGTTTGGCATCAATTGTGCATGCAAGTTAGGTTCTTATCTTTCTTTTCTGTCTTACTTTTCTGCTATCAGCTAATTTTTCAATCATTAATTACATGTTTATCATAATATCTTAGAAGATACATGTACACGAACTGGCTCGGTGTATTTCTGTAGAAAAATGCAAAAACTTTAAAACAATTTCCGCGTCATAGTTGTTAAAACAGTAAACACACATTTTACCTTGAATGTTAAGCTACGCAAATTTCTAAATTGAGATACAATGTGTAACTCAGTACATGTTTTATTTGTGAATCAAGACACCAGAAAATGTATTCCAGTAATTGTAACTTGATGTACTAGATTCGTACAACACATTGTTCGTTGAACCAACTAGACACTTAATCCAAACCTTCTGTCCGGCTTCGAGAACAATAATTGCATCTGCTGTAAAGCAGGTGGAAGTTGCATCCTCGTAAAAGTGCCCTGCTGTTTGAATCACGTTGTCGGATACAATGCCGTAGTACAAACTTTTTTTGGAATACAGACACACGTGCGATATGAAGAGATAAGTTCCACCGACGGGAACTGTGAAGATTCCCGTGACGTTGTCGTATCCGCCACCGTCATTCATCATGATGTTGTTATAGACAATTGTTTGTCCGGTTTCAAGGCTAATCAGCCGGCTGACGGGCTTTAAAGGACACCGAGGGGATCAGCAAGGAATCTGAAAATATTGCAAGAGCAACGCCTGCATAAATGTGATTTCTTGGAACCTTTATTACTTCAAAGTATCATTTTATTATGTAAGAAAAATAAAGTATCCCAAGAACTTATTGAGAATAATATTCATTTTATTTTCTTCTCCAGAACCAGATATGAATTGCTCGAACCTTCTATAATTAAAGCATTCAAGCAGCAATATGCATACATGTATCTCTTGCTACAAATAGGTTAGGAATCATGCTTGAGTTTGAAATATAAGAAAAATCGTTGCTCAATTAATCTCATTGGAATATATATACGGTTGACAGTTGCTTACACATCCTGGTCAATATATCGAGGGTTGATCGCAAAACTGTTGTTAGTCCTTCTTTATTTCATGCAAGTCACTGCAGTTTTGTTGTCAACCCTCGGTATGGTTTCTGTGCATCTCTGCAGCCTGTTGTTTGTGACTTACTTGTTTTACTTCTTTAATATTTTTCGGCGTCAGTTGTTTAAACGGAATTTTGACCTACTTTTGCACCCATCTAATGTTATGAATAGAAGACCGCTGAATGGAATTTGTATACGACCCTCTTGATCACGTGATCGTTTCATAGCTACCGATTTAAGGATAGACTGTATATTCAACCGCTTCCATTGACAATTTTCCCAGGAACGATGTTTATGTATTTACTTAAATGTATCTCGGCTTAACGCCGTTTATGTTTTGTTTTATTTAGGAAGGAACTGGATATTGACAGGAAATTCAGACGTTTTTATAAAAATAGAAATGTCGTTACCATAGTAACGAGTCAGATTTGTCTTATTTTGAAATATATATTCAGAGGGGACACATTTCAAATTCGTATCATTCAGCAATACAACGATGATAATAATGCCATTTGCTTTCTACCATTTTCAAAGATAAAGAAAGATTCTGAATAATTTCTGGGAATACAGTGTCTGCTGAATAGTTGTATAATGAGTATGAAACGCTCATTCATACACACTCATTAGAGACTTATATTGATAACGTTTGATTTTGAGAGCTGAGATGGCGGATATAAAAGAGTGTTATTGTAGCTGTAATAATACTAAGCAAATAACGGATTAAAGCTTCATTATACTTTACTGAGTTATAAAATATGTATTTATAACAGAAATGTATTAATTGAATGCATGAAATAGTCCGTCTGGTTTTTGGAGTTCAGTACTCTGCAACATACGGGATTCGTGTACCACAGGCAAAATTATGATAATGATGAAAAATTACTTACCTCTGACAGAGTTTGCTTCTGTTTGGATATTCTGCTTTAATTTACTAAATTCCCTCTCGAAGCTGATTTTGTCTGCCTTTACGGACTCCCGTTCATGTTTTAATTCGTTAAGCGCCTCCAACACTTGTTTGTTTGTGTTCAATATTTCTTCCTTCATCGCTTCAACTTTAACTTCCATTCGTATCATTTTGTCAAGAAGCTGGTCGTCATAATGGAAACGTGAACAATGAGGTTCACCACAATAACCACTTTGCAAAAGCATGTACGAAATTAGACTAAAACGCAGCATTATTTCGTGTGAATTCCTTGTCGATAATATTAATACTGAATACTGAATAGTTTGGACTAGCTTTTATAAAAAGCGGAAAGAGCAAACTTAGTTTGTTTTTTTCATGTTTGGCAAGTGTTGTACATTTTAGATAACGTTCCAAGAAAATAAACGTATGATGATCAAAATATCATTAATCATTTGTCAAAGTCTGCTATGAAAAGCACATAAAAGAGATAAAGGTATAATTTGCTAAAGAAGCTTACGATAGGCCTTCTTAGAACATACGTCTGAGGGTTTGTTTTTGCTGACAGTGCAAAAACATTCGCTAAACTTCAAACACATCTTCAAGATATCTCGATCAAAACTATTGGAACATGCCAAACTTTCCGGTTTCAGAATAACAACTTAAATATAATTGGAATAAATTACATGTGTGTGATGTACTTCATTTTAATTATTTTCATGGTTCCTGTCTCAAAATTTGAAGGCAATGAAAAAATATTCATTCGTTTGATATCCGAGAATCCATTAATTAGGTTACGTGAGAACAAATGTATACTTATTAGCTCAACTGCCAGGGTCCTTTTGAAACTGTTATGTGGTTAAAGCTGATCTGAAAAGTCCTAAGAGAAATCAGAAATTGTTATTTGGTAATTCTTTATTAACTCTAGTTCAAAGTATTGTGTATGTTGGTTTTAGGAAGTTTCGAAAAGAAAATCATAATTTTTCTGGACAATGCTTAACAATATAACATTGCTTGCATTTCATTGGAGTTCAAACAGTTCTAATCATCACAATTGTTACGCGACATGTGATTGTTGATAAATCAGTTCAGACTAGAGCATTCACTTAAATACGAGTATGATATTGATCAACATAAGCAGACGATAACGGCAGCTTACAGGACGAGCAGCGCCACCTTGCATGTTTGTGCCACTGTGTCACAATGCTACACAAACGCTGAAAACTTGTCCAGAAAGGAGTCAAATATCTATGTTTTATAGGCGATTTCTTCTTGCTTCTATAATTTCTGGGAACATGAAAACTGCTGGTAATACTACCCTTGTAAGCGTGTGGAATGTATTTGTATAACCTTTACCACTCGTAGTTTTCAAATCGTGCATTCACGTTAAGTCCATTATCAGGCGAGGCGCTTGGCGTATTAATCAAAATACACTAGGTCTCAGGTCTGCTGAAAATAAATCAAATTCGGAGCGAACGAATATATTGTTTACTGCCAACCGTGCTTACTAATCAGGTCATTTCAGTTCTTGTACAGCAGATTGCTAAATTTGAAGCTTAGTTTTAGTTTTTACAGATCTTGTCATTATCGGTAAATGCATGCATTTGCTCTTTCAAAATGTTTATACTATATATAGTAAAATGCTTTGTGTCTTTGAACTGTTATTCCTTTCTGATATTTATTTTATCATCCTCGGAGGGTGAACATATAGACTCCGCTCTGTGTCTTTCTTTTGTCACGTTATTTAAGAAAAATCTTTGCAATTTCCTCCTGTATATGTATAACCTTTACCACTCCTGTTTTCAAACCTTGCATTCGTGTTAAGTCCCTTATTAGGCGAGGCACTGGGCGTATTAATCAACTCATTACAGGAGGAATACATAATTCTCAAAAATAGTTCAATTTCGGAGCGAACGAATTAACCGTGATTTCGGGTATTCAATTCTTGTACGGCCGGTTGCTAAATTTGAAGCTTAATTTTAGTTTGTACAGATTTTTTCATTACCTGTTTTATAGTAAAATGTTTCATTTATTATCTGATATACCAGTGATAGTAAAACGCTTTGTGTATTTGAACTGTTACTTATTTCTGATATCCATGTTACCACTTTGTTGAATTGAATCCGGAATACATGGTGAATGTTTGTATGAATTTTATATGATGACAGTGGTGATGTAAAAAGTTTCCTGATTTGATATGAATATATGCGTACATAGGGATCAGTATTTTTTCAGCATACCGAAACAGTTGATAATTGTAATTGATAAATCGGTTTATGTATAAAACACAGAACACTGAAATTTTGGGATAACATTTATATATTATTATCACTCTGAAAACTATTGAAAAAAGATAAACGTATTAAGTTTGGTATCAGTTGTTCACACACGTGCTGATCAGTTAGGTCCTCATCTTTCTTTTCTGTCTCACTTTTCTGATATATGCTAATTTTTCAATCATGAATTACATGTACATTGTATATCATGCACAATCTTAGAAGATACATGTACAAGAACTGGCTTGTTGTATTTCTGTAGAAAAATGCAAAGCATTTAAAACAATGTCCTCGTCATAGTTGTTTAAACAGTAAACACACATTGAACCTTGAATGTTAAACTACGCAAATGTCTAAATAAGGTGCAATGTGTAAGTCAGTACATGCTTTATTTGTGAATCAAGACACCAGAAAATGTATTCCAGTAATTGTAAGTTGATGTACTAGATTCGTACAACACATTGTTCGTTGAACCAGATAAACACTTAATCCAAACCTTTTGTCCGGCTTCGAGAACTATAATTGCATCTGCTGTAAAGCAAACAGAAGTTGCACCCTCGTAAAACGTCCCTGATGTTTGTATCACGTTGTCGGATACAATGCCGTAGTTGAAGCCATTGCCGGAATACAGACATATGTGCATTGTGAAGAGATAGGTTCCACCGACGGGAACTGTGAAGATTCCCGTGACGTTGTCGTATCCGCCACCGTTCATCATGATGTTGTTGAAGACAACTGTTTGTCCGGTTTCAAGACTAATGTCAGCCGGTTGACGTGCTTTAAAGGACACCGAGGGGATCAGTAAGGAATCTGAAAATATTGCAAGAGCAACGCCTGCATAAATGTGATTTCTTGGAACCTTTATTACTTCAAAGTATCATTTCATTATGTAAGAAAAGTATAATATTCCAACAAGTTATTGAGAATTGAATTCATTTTATGTTTCTTTCCTGCAATTAGAGTGAAACAAAAACCTATGGTAACATAACAGCTTATAGGTCTTTGAGAGCCGGCACACTTAAATTCGTATTATTCAGTACAACCACGTATAATAATAATAATAATAATAATAATAATAATAATAATAATAATAATAATAATAATAATAATGATAATAATGGCGTCATTTGCTTTGTACCATATTAAAATATAAGGAAAAATTCTGAATAATATCTTGGAATACAGTATCTGCTGAAAAGTTGTATATAATGAGCATGAAACTATACTGCCATGAGGAACTCATATTGATAACGTTTGGTTATTGATAGCAGAAAGGACGGATATAAGAGAAGTGTTAGTGTAGTTATAATGATACTTAGCAAATGTACCAATTAGAGTATTCGAACTGCACTTTTCTGAAAGATCTTGTTTGTATTTTGTTTTCGGACGAATAAAATCTTCTTTAAACTTTTCTGATTTATACAATACGTTTTTTATGTCTGTATTCGTATAAAAATTGTATTAATTAATTGCATGCCATAATCCGCCTGGTTTGTGGTGTAAAGTACTCTGCAACATATGTTATTTGTGTACCAGAGGCAAAATTATGATAATGACGGAAATATACTTACCTCTGACAGAATTTGCTTCTGTTCGTATATTCTGCTTAAGATCATGAAACTCCCTCTTGAAGTTGATTTTGTCTGCCTTTACTGACTCCCGTTCTTCTTTTAATTCGTTAAGTGCTTCCAACACTTGTTTGTTTGTGTTCAATATTTCTTTCTCCATCGCTTCAACTTTAACTTCCATTCGTATCATTTTGTCAAGAAGCTGGTCGTCATAATGGAAACGTGAACAATGAGGTTCACCACAATAACCGCTTTTCAAAAGCATGTACGAAATAAGAATAAAACGCAGCATTATTTCGTGTGAATTCCTTGTCGATAATATTAATACTGAATACTTAACATTTTGGACTAGCGTTTATAATAAGCTGGCATGAAAGAGGGAATTCAGTTTGTTTTTTCATGTTTGGCAAGTGTTATTCTTTTAAGTTTATGATCAAAGAAAATAAACTTATGATGATCAAAAGACCATTAATCATTAGTCTGCAATGAAAAGCACATAAAAGAGATAGAGGTATAATTTGCTAAAGAAGCTTACCATAGGCCTTCTTAGAACATGCGTCGGAGGGTTTGTTTTTGCTGACACTGCAAAAACATTCGTTAAACTTCAAACACATCTTCAAGATATCTCGGATCAAAACTATTGGAGCATGCCAAACTTTCCGGTTTCAGAATAACAACTTAAATATAATTGGAATAAATTACATGTGTGTGCTTTACTTCATGTAAATTATTTTCATGGTTCCTGTCTCAAAAGTTGCAGACAATGAACAAATAGTCTGTCGATTGATAACCGAGAATCCATTAATCAGCTTACGTGAGAACAAATGTTTACTTATTAGTTCAACTGCCAGGGTGAACTATTAGGACCACTCACCGTCGTCACCGTGACCTTCACCTTTGCCCAGTGACTTCTGAATAAATGACATTCATCTAATGTCTTTGTTAAAGCAGGGAAAAGCAGACAAAAACGACTGTCATTTCGGGACGTAACATTTTATTCCATCCCAGGTTGGCACATTAAACCCTTATTACTTTCTGATTCCGTCTCAGTTCCTGGCAGATTATGTGCAAGATTCAAGTACACAATTCACAGTTGCATCAAGAAAATTAAGTTGATGTCTTTTGAAGCTGTTACATGGTTAAAGCTGATCTGAAAAGTTGTAAGAGCAATCAGAAATTTAAATTTTGTAATTCTTTTTAGTTCAAATAATGGTGTATGTTGGTCTAAGCCAGTTTGGTAAACAGTCATAATTTTTCTTGAAAATTCTCAACAATTACAGTCCTTTTTATACGCCGGAAGGGACGTATTATACGATTACCATTTGCGTGCGGCGTCCACTCTTCGTCCACTCTCTAAGCCGAACAGTTTTCATCTGATCTTCATCAAAATATTTGTCAGCATAATATCTCGGCCAAGTTGGATAACCAGCCAAGTCGACCCAGGCACTTTTGGATTATGGCCCTTGCTTTACGCAAAATTGACCAAATTCACCTTGTCAAAGAGTTTTCATCTGATCTTCACCAAACGTGGTCAAAATATTTTTCGGCAAATATCTCGGTCCAGTTTAGTCTAGTCCCTGGAGGTATTTGTGTGAACTTTTTGTCCAGAGTGTTTTTTGGTATATTTATGTAGAAGGATGATTAAAGTTTAATTTTATCGAGGGTGGACAGTTGACCTCATGTCAGTTTTCATGGAATCCAAGATGGCGTCCAAGATGGCCGCCATTTCATAAGCTTATGACTCGTATAGATATAACGATCATAACTATTAAATGCTACACAATATTGATTTTAATGTAAGTGGATATTTATGTCCAGATACAAAACTTTCAAATGACCTCCTTTTAAGATCCAATATATTTCAAGGTCAAGGTCATTTAAAGGTCAAAATGTAGAAAACTGTTGAAAAAACTCTCTTCTGCCCTAAAATGTTTTTATTTATTTGTTCATTTTTCGTAACAGGCATATAAAAAGTAGTTTGTTACTTTTCCCATTCAATATAAGTTTAAACAAAACTTAGTCCATGGTCATAAATTGAATAAAAATTATAATGAATTGTGTGACAACACCAATCTGCAAATATGGATATAAAATGAAAATTTATATCATAAACACATACTTTATGGTTTGGCACATAACCATGTAGGCACATTTTCTATATATTTATGAATGTCTTTGCATCTCGGAAACTACATGACAATCAAGGTCACCAGATCCAATTTTCCGTAGGTCAAGAAAAGGTCAAGGTCAGCATCACGAAAAGGTGACAAAATGTACTTAATCTACTGATATGAGTCGATTTCTATACTTTCTCTGCAAAGGTTCGGCACCATGCTACCAATTAAGTACTTTATCTATGCAACAGCTACTTCATTCTTTGATTATTATATTTTATAAATCATATATTGATATAATTAGAAGTAATGATGGGTCATGTCACCATTTCTAACTTTATGCTTTACGATAACATCCTGTAGCTAATGCATGTTTCTTGTATGATATATGTCAGCACTTTTTCTTAAAAATACTCTAAAAAAATTTGTATTTTCATTGGTTGGAATAAAATCAAGGTCACTAGAAGAATGAGTCAAGGTCATTTTTCTTGTGTTTAGATATTTTTTTAATACATACACATTTAGAAATGTCATTTCAAAGTTAAAACAAATGGTGATGTCCATGTTTACAAAAACAGGTAATAAAGTGTCTTTCATATCATCGGTTTTGAGTAAGCTTGCAGATAAGGGTAAACCTCTTGTTCCAAAATATTTTATTGCATTGTATGCGCTATTCGTCATTGACGGAGCCGTTCTGTGTATTTCTGCTATCTGTCTTCAAATAAATTGTATGCTCATGGGTTTACTATTACAGAAGGTTGTACCCCCAAGCACAAAATAGTGTTCATAAAAGTGTAACAACCGACTCCAAATATATACAAATGTATTGATTTATCTACTTTCTAAACATAATCAAAAAGATGAATTTGTTGAAAATCTTTGCATATATAACAGGTGCTACCTTATGGTCAGATTAATAAAAAGAATGTAATGAAATATTTCTCAGTTTAACACATTTTGTTCTGCAATTATTCTGTGGAGATACAATAGTTGAAATGAAAAACAGTTAATCTCAAATTGTCTAAAACAAGTTTTCTGTACACTATCGTCCAGTGCGTGGTATTTGCTTGATTGGCAATACTTTGATCATTATTATGTACGCAGTTTAAGATAAATATATTCAGCGTTACGCCCGTTTTATTTTATTAATAAGCGATTTCTGATGACACAGGTTATCATTTTCTTAAATAAATTGTATAAAGGCCCGTACAACATAATCAAACAAACAACATAATCATTTTATTGACCTCATGCCAGTTTCATTCTACAACGTTCAAAGAGGTTTGTTTTTGCGTACACAGCCTTAAACTTTACCCTCGTAACAGCAGTAAAGGTAACAATCATCTCGTGCCATTTCCTGTCGAACTTATTTTTCAAGACGGTAGTGGCTTGACAAGTTTTTCTGGTTATATTAAATAAATCTTTGGAGCAGTTGATCAGCATGTTCGGCTAATTTGTCCTACATCCCTTTGCCTAAAACACCTCAATACGCGGCTATCCACTGGAAAAAAAAACACTTTCCGCTTCTCACTAAATCTGTTTAATTCTTTTGTACATGTAAGTAGTGGTAGTTCTGTGATAGCCATATTTCAAAAACCATGGTATCAAGAACTGATCATCTGTCAGAATGATAGTCCTTTCTCTTTCTACTTTTCAATAGATTTTGATTCAAAAATAATAGTTTCTATATTTGCCTTGTAGTTGGTAAAGAATTTGACATTTGTTATGCTCACTGCCTCAGAAATACCACACGTGTGCATAATAAAAGTATTACCACTGATGTGTTGCAAGGCAACTGTTGTGTTGTCGTAGATACACATGATTTTGTGTCTCTGATAGATAGATTGCTTACATCATGACTCGAGTCACTGAAATTTGATACCGTCAGTTTCCAAATTTTGAAGTAGTCCAGGCACAGTAGAGCAGATGTTTGACAGACAGAATCTTTTGAAAGTTCAGATAGATTCAGAGGAGCCATTTGACAGGTGATACACAATTGTAAACATTTGCTCTTATTAAGCTTATTGAGGTCCTTGTGTCGTGACCTCAAGCTTTGTTTCCATTGTGTGGTCTGACAACTAGTTCATATACTTGTTGGATTATATGGATACCTTCATGGCCCTTCTAACTTTGTGCTGGAATAGCAGTGACTTCTCCAATGGCTCAATTAATGATTTTTACACTTATGAAAGCATCTTCAGATTGGGCTTGTCATTCATTTTGCAGCTCTGTTCCACGCAGAAGATCCGCAATTCAGATGGAAACTGCCTGTCCCATGAAATATTTTGTCATATTACCATTTGCTCCCCAGTTGGTGCCAGTTGTATGTATCTTCCAAAGTAAGGATTGCTTGTTTCGGGCATTAGTTTTCACAAGGTGTAGGACATATCTGAATTCTCTGTACGCACCGATCTTCTACCCTTACTGAAAGCATGCCTACAACTTAACATATCATATAAGCATAGGATGAGATACTCTTCAATGAATGATACAAAGTACATCCATAAGAACCTATGTGTGACATACACTTTGAATAATCAGAATATATGTTCTACAATATTTGTTATGGAAGCCATTCAGCGATTGTCTATTTTTCCAAGCACAGTTGTATCCTATACTAAAATCCCAGACACAATACTAGTATTTCATACACATTTATTTATTTTCGAGACTCATTCCAAATGGAAGCATCTTTTAATAGAGGGAGGCAATAAAGTGTCTTGCCGGAGGACACCGTAATAATGGCTAAGGATTGGACTCCTTAACCACTTATCCTTTGGTAGACGCCCTACCATAATGCCATGGTGGCTCCACACCAGACAGGAAGGCAAAGAGTTAACATTCCTTTATACAAATAGCTGGCGCCTCTGCTGATAACTAATCCTGTGTATAAAATCTCCAAAAATCGATGCCTAAATTATTGAGCCAACTGTTTGTTAAATGTACGAAAACGTCGGAATCGAAATTTAAAATAGAGATAGATGTCTCCGTATATAGGTTTAGCCGTTTATATAAAATCCATTGCCATTGTACTTGTCTTCACGTCAACAGGCAGAAAGTTAAGTTTCTTTTGCGTGTTTTCACATTTGGTAAGAATACATGGGCCAAAGACATTAATATGTCTCAAGATGAAGACCGCTATTTCTCAATCAGTATGGAAGTAAAGGACATAATACATAGATATATAATTTAGTTCAGTATATCACAGATAAATATATAGAGATAATTATACATATTCCCAAGTTTATAAATCATGATATGCACATCAATACCAAAGCTAACACAAAAAGGGAAACGTGATTCTCCCTTATTTCTATTAAGGTCTTTGACATTGATGGCACACCACAGAAAGGTATGATTATTTACTTCAAATGAATCAATTGTATCACATTTGTATAGTATCACAGAACTAAGTTATTACAACAACATTGTATACACGATATCAAAGTACTGTATTACTAAACATTTCAGTGAAATAAACATCAAACAGTCTTAATAAAAGCACTGACTAGATTAAAAACTAATGAATCAAGTGTATCTATCCAAGCATTACACTGAAAATGCAAGAGTGATAAGACACAATGTTAAAACTGGGACAGCAAAGGATGTTTGACGGCTTCCTTAACATGCTTTAAAACTGTAATATTACGTATCAACTGTGGCAAGTTATACCAAAGGATACATCCCTGATAAACAAAAGTATTTTACTAAATCACTTAACCTTGAGAATACAGAAAAATCCATTGTCATTGAAATTTAACTTGGGTTACCCTAAACCTTGTACAATGAGTGTGTAATGATATTACATGATAAGAATATTACCCCAGGCATATGGAGCTATGCCTGACTTAACTTTGATATACATTGCCTTCTGCTAATAATCCATGCAAAGAAACACATGTACAAAGATACTTGTAACCGACTTACATTGTTTACAGCTGGCTTGGACATCGCTAATGGATCACCATATGTATAAGTATTAAGTGTTTTTGTATGTAAATACTGTGACATGTGTGCTATAAACTTGCAGCCTTGATTTATTTAAACGAATGGACTATGAATTCAATAATATTAGATCCACATTATAAATACTAAATACAAATATGCACCAAGTGCAGAAGAGGCATTTATAGGCTGTTCTCGGATTATTCTGTACAATCAATTCAGATCGAGGAGGTATCTCTTAACTCTTAGTAACTGTATCACTTTAGTACTCGCTATATGACCACAATATAAATTTGTTTTAAAGGCTTTGGTCACAGATAAATATACACTATTTTGGTATGTATAAGCTGTGACCTAACCTAAGAAGGAAAGTTAAAACTATATAGATAAAATTGTTGTCAAACAGTAATTGCACATTTTTACCTCTTTATGACCTTGACATTGACCTTTTTTGACCTTAATCAGTGGTATGATTTAACTGAAGCCTATAATATTGAAAATCGTTTAGAAATACAAAGAAAATATACGAATATAATACAAGCCGGAACACGCAAAGTATGTGTTTATGAGATATATGCTCACATTTTACGCAAAATTAGCGATTGACGTTTGTCACATTTTCAATCGTAATTATGTTATAAATCAATATTATACCATGAAATAAGTTTTGTATATAAATATGATGACCAGAGGTTGTAACAATGCACTTTTTATAAGCTTGGAGCGAAATCGACAAAAGCAAATTAAAACTATAAACTAGGTAAAACGCATTTTTTAGCATTGATTTTTCAATTTGACCCGTAATTGACCCAGATTTATGACCTTTAGTGACCTTGACTAGCATTTCATTGCAGAGTTCAATATCTATACTACAATTACCATGCACATTAAAGTCAACATCATTTGATACATATTAGCTGTAATCGATAAAATAACATTTACCATTACCTCATGAAACGGCGGCCGTCTTGGACGCCATCTTGTTTTCTATGGAAACTGACATGACATGTCAACTGTCCACCCTCGCATTCAGCCATCCCTCTACACAATTATACCAAGAAATGCTCTGGACAAAAAATGCACACAAAAACCTCTTGGGACTGTACTAGTTAAATTACCAGTCAAATCGACCCAGGCAGTTTTGGATTATGACCCTTGATTTATGCAAAATTGACCAAATTCATATTGTCCGCTCTCAGTCACACAGTTTTCATCTGATCTTTACCAAACTTGGTCAAAATATTTGTCGGCAAATATCTCGGTCAAGTTACATTACCAGTCAAGTCGACCCAGGCAGTTTTGGATTATGGCCCTTGATTTATGCAAAAATAACGAAATTCACCTTGTCTGCTCTTTAAGACAAACAGTTTTCATCTGATCTTCGCAAAACTTGGTCAAAATGTATGTCAAACATCTCAGTCAAGTTGGATAGCCAGCCAAATCGACCCCTGGCACTTTTGTATTATGGCCCTTGATTTATGCAAAATTGACCAAATTCACCTTGTCCACTCTCTAAGTCAAAGAGTTTTCATCCGATCTTCACCAACTTGGTCAAATTATTTGTCGGCATAATATCTCGGCCAAGTTGGATAACCAGTCAAATCGAACCAGGCACTTTTGGATTATGGCCCTTGATTTATGCAAAAATGACCAAATTCACCTTGTCCGCTCTTTAAGTCAAACAGTTTTCATCTGATCTAGACCAAACTTGGTTAAAATGTTTGTCAACATAACATCTAAGCCAAGTTTAATAAACAGCCAAATCGCCTCTGGCACTTTTGTATTATGGCCCTTGATTTATGCAAAATTGACTAAATTCACCTCGCCCACTCTCTTTGTCAAAGAGTTTTCATCTGATCTTCACCAAAGTTGGTCAAAATGTTTTTCAGCATAATATCTCGGCCAAGTTTGATAACCAGCAAAATCGACCCAGACACTTTTGGATTATGACCCTTGAATTATGCATAATTGGCCAAATTCACCTTGTTATGTCAGTAATAAGTCAATTTGCCAGGCAAGGGCAAATCTGTATGCCTCAACATCCCCCAACAAACTTTTTTCTCTGTTTTCTTCCACCTGTATTGTTTGTTGTTTGTCTTCTTTTCACCTACGTGTTGTGTCTGATGTTTGTCTTCTTTTCATCTAACTGTATTGTATGCTGTTTGTTCTTTTTCTCCCACCAGTATTGTCTGTTGTTTGTCTTCTTTTCTCCCACCTGTATTATCTTATGTTTGTCTTCTTCTCTTCCACTTGTATTGTCTGCTGTTTGTCTTCTTTTCTTCCACTTGTATTATCTTATGTTTGTTTTGAAAATTTTCTTACAAAATTCACAAAGCCCAAATGTAAACTATCTTGACATTTATTTGTACCAAAAACATTCATAAATTTACTTTTTAAATAGATGTACATGTTAGAAATATAGATCATAATTATTTTCAATGATATTGCAAAAATATGAAAAATGCTTCCCGGCAACTCTTCTTCGTGAAAAAGCGACTTGAATACAAAAGAAATGAATATGTCAACATTGTTAAGAGTCAATAAAACATGTTTCTATCATTTTCCTCTGAGTATATTTATTTTACAATATCAGTGAATTCAAAAAGATTCCGGGACTTTAACGTATACAGTATAGATGATAAGTCTTTTGTCGATTGGAAAGTTTCCGACAAAATTGGTACCACAAACAAAGAAAATGACATACACAGTGTACTGAAATCATTTCCAGTCTGACGATATCGGAGATGGAAAGTTACAAGGTGTTCTTGCGTTTTTCTTGTTTCACTATACACATAGAACTAGACAGTTACAAATGATAAAACTGCTTTCCTACAATTCAATATGTCTAGACATTCATGACACAACAAGGCAAACTATCAACTGAGGGAGGTTGGGGAAAGGTTTCGCTTTATCGTCTTTCATACCGATGCATTTTGTTTTAGAAAGCTGGTTTAATATCTTAAGAAATAACAAAATGTGGTTGAAATATTGATTGAACCGTTCCCGAAATTGTGCGTGTTTAAATTTATTTAATCAGGAGAGCGTAGACATATTTATGTCCTTTAGCTTGATTCGGGTTGACTTGAGACATGCAAATTTGACACTTTTAGTGAAACGAAGTAACAAGACACATTAGACCAGCGCATATGTAATTAATGTCACTCACTTCCGAGTGAATGACAATAAAAAACATAATATTCGAAGCTGCCAGTAGACATGCTTAAATCCAAGATAATCGAATTATTTCAAGACACCAAAGAACAACAGCAGCAGCAAAATATTTAAGTAACGTTTAAGTTTTCTATCCTTTTATGCCGTGAAAATATTACTTTTCTCTAACAAAACGTACGAATTGCAGAAGAATACTTCCGTACACCAGCTATTAAGTTAATTGCAAAGTAATTCAGACTACATGAACATTACAGTTTGCTCATGAGTATGTGTTGTAGTGCATTTTGAAGCTTTAAATGAAGCTTTTCTAAAGGCGAAAGCTTTTCCTGTATAACATTTGAAAACAAAAGCCCACAATAACTTAAGATCTCTATATCAGTGATTTAAAGTCCTAGGAGCACAATTACAAGTAGCTCGTAGTAAGATGTCTTACCAGCGGAAATGAACTTTAATTGCTGACTTTGTATGTTAGCTCACCTGACCAAGAAGTTGTCATGGCGAGCTCTTAGAATCGTTAAATGTCCGGCGTCCGTCCAAAATAATTTTTTTTTTTCACTCTAGCATCAACATTTTTAAAACAATCATAATGAAACTTTTACACAATGTGTATGGCTAAAAGACCTCGGATAAGTTCGATTATGGACTCGATCGGATCAGTATTCCTGAATTATGGCCCCTGATTTAACAAAAAATGCAACATTCAAGTATGTTTACACTCTAGCACATTCATTTCTTCACAAATCCTAATCATATTAACAGATATTTAGAATGGCTATAAGATCTCGGATGAGTTTTTTAATGGGCTTAATCGGATTAGTTCTTTCAGAGATATGGCTCTTGATTTAACAAAAATGGCAATATTTAACTGTGTTTACACTCTAGCACCTTCATTTTCTTCACTAATCCTAATCTGTGTTGATGAAACTTAGCAGAGATGTTCCTTGCATGAAGCTCTACTAAAGCTGTTCAAAGAATTCCATTCCATGCAGAACTCTTGTTGTCATGGCAACGAATAGGAAAAACGTTAAAAATCTTCTCTGAAACCACAAGGCCTAGAGCTTAGATACTTAGCATGTAGCATTGCATAGTGGAACTCTACCGAGATTGTTCAAATTATGATTCCCAGTCAAAATCGACACCGCCCGGGGGTCACTTGATTTAAAATACAAACCTAAGCAACAGATTAGTTCCCTAGCAACATTTGACTTCCCCTAGCAACCATGACTTCCTTAGAAACCAGTGAGTTCGCCTATCAACAAGTGACTTGCTTAGCAACCATTCACTTCCTTAGCAACAATTTAGTCGTGAAGCAACCAATGACTTACAACCAATGTCTACCCCTAGCAACAAGTTACTTCCTTACAACCTTTAGCATCATCTTGCCATCAGTGACTTCCTTAGCCACCATTGGCATCCTTAGCAACTAGCAACAGTTGTGTTTGGCAATTACTTTCAAGTACTGACCAGTGATTCCCATAGCAACAAATGACTTTCCCTATTAACCACTGACTTCCTTATGTAAGTGCACTGGTACTCAGGTGAGCGATATATGACCATCCTGGTCCTGTTGTTTAACCGATAAGTACATGTAAGAAATATAGCGCAGTATTTTCTTTCAATAATATTGCAAAAAAAAGAAAGACTTTCTGACAACTATTTCGTGCAGAAACGACTTGAATACGAAAAAAAGGATAATTTAATCATTGTTTTAGAGTGATTAGAACACAGTTCTATCGTTTTATTTCAGTAAATTTATATTTCTATATCATTACATTCAAAGTAATCCAGGGACTTCAAATAAACATTGTTTCTGAAAAACATGACATCTCTCTGTCAATGAAAATAATGACAGTGAGTGCATAGTTTGAATAACGAATTTCACTTAGTAACGAAGAAATCCTTATTTTCAACCCCTCGTCAATCTAAATGAGTAATCTTCTCACTGGTATTGTGGATTTCAAACATAAAAAGGGGAAAGCAGATTCAAATTTCACCACATTTTTTCTCTCATAGTTTAGTTACGTCTAGTTATAAAAGAATGCTTATAAATGTTTGTTTAGGACAACAAAATAGATGTTTACTATCAAGTTTAGCTATTGATTAATCCACTTCACCAACACACATTTAAAGACGTCCCAGTAAAATGCCAATTAAAGATTATGAACATAGAGTGCTTGTCACCAATAACTAGTTCCATTTGTTATCTCATGTTATTGAACCGGGAAAACTGATGATATGCCCATGCCATAAATGCGTCAAGTGCATTTTATGGTCGGTCTAAACGATCTGTCATGCCGTTAGTGAAGGGTCACGACGCAGTTCTCTGAGACGCTGATAGATGGCCTCTGTAGTTATAAAAATGTGTTTCAGAATTTCTAAAAAAATCTGGCAAGCAGAGATCAATATGTGGTCCTCGAAAGTATATTAAGGTGTATAGCTTTGCAGTGGAAACAGGGATAGTTCCGTAACATGATGTTATGTCAGATATACTGCTTGTATAATTCTGATTCAATAGATTTTAGTCACCACACACTCATAGGTTGATACTTGGTTTTGATAACATTTTATCCTATAAAACCAACAAACAGAAAGGCCACCCATCTAGTATATTAATCTTTCTTCCAGTTTTCATACAGACAACACGTGTTTTTAAAAGTCCCAGGACACAATTACAAGTATCTTTAATCTTACACAGAAAGATGTCTAACCGGCAGAAATGACCTTTATTTGTATCACAAATATTCATAACTTTGCTTTTTGAATCGAACAGTACAGGTTAGAAATGTAATGCAGTATTTTTAGATGATGTTGGAAAAAATAAGAAAGGCTTTCTGACAACTATTTCTTATGATGAAACGACTTGAATACGAAAGAAAGGCATACGTCAACATTGTTTTAGAGTGAATAGAACATGATTCTATCATTATCCTGTCAGTAAATTTATTTTACTATATCAGTAAATTCAAAAAGATTCTGGGACTTTAAGAGAAGCTTGTCTCGGTGTTTGTCGTCTTGTAACGAAACGTAAGTAAACATGTTTTTAACAGATATTGTTCTGTAATTGGATCATTTATCCTCGACTGTTTTCAGTGGCTGTTTAAAAAACGGTTCGCCTTTGCTCAAACTATGCTGGAACGGCTCCAAAGACATTTATATACTGAATGTTAATCGCTTTCTTCACAAACTTCCTCCTGCTTATAATTCTTACTTCACGGCTTGCAAATTGGAAGGATTCACCACAGATGCAATCAGACACATAAAAAGGTCGTTGCTTCCTGTAAGTTCTAATCTTACACCTGATTGGTGTCAAGTGTCACTTTAGTGGGATCAAACGTGTATAACAATGTCACGTATTCTTGTAATTTCTGGGATCAATGACCGGTTCCTTTCGTCCGCTTTTCTGGAAATTGCGGTGATGTTTGTCGTGTTACTATGCTTGCATTGGCGTATTGGCGGAGGTTAATCCAAGGCGAATATGACAGTTTTGAACAAAAACGGAAGACCAAGGTTGAAATATTTCTAAAATTAATTTGAGCAGTGTACGAATTTCAGTATTTCATTGCGCACATTCAACTTAAAGCTTGAAGGAATTGGTTAATTTTGGCGACTAATTATTAAAATTCATAGAATTGAAGTATTACAGGAAACTTCAAATAATCAAATCGTTTGGAGTGATAAAATTAAAAGTTGATCAGAGTAAAAAATGAGACAGCTCTCATCAATAAGTAACATTTTTAAAACTTTTGTTTTTTAATTTCTTTAGTGTTTGAAACAGAGTCGTGTGTCATTTTGACACACAGCCTACTCTTCTTTTATCGATTACGTTCTACGTCGTCTCAAACGAAGTTTATATTTCGTTAAATTAGAGTATAACTGTTCAAACGGCAAGATAACAATCCAATTAAAATGAGTTTATTCAGCTTTGTTTCGTGATAAATTAACACGTGCCCGGAATTCTGTGATATTTATTGAAGCTTTGATTTGCAAAAGCTTTAAAGAGACCTGAGATAATCCTGCAAAATGCTTTTACCGTCACCACTTAAATACTTAAGTAATGGATTCATTCTATCATGAAAACGTCTCAAGTAGCATTAAGCAATTTATTACAAATGTCTTCTGAGGAAAATTCCTCAAATAAAAAAAGGTTCTGAGAAGAATTTCTAAATTGAAGAGTAGATTTGTATTTTGCTGTATTTGAACTTTACTGATTCTCTGTCTATCCCCAAAAACGCATGAACGCACGCATACAACACACGCATGCACACACACCATAGTGTTGATCTACTTTCTGTTTTTGAAGCTACATCAATGAAATTAGGACCATGTACACAGTTTTGTATGTGCATTTTAACATCGCATTTGGCTGACATTGACCTACTGACCTACTTTCTAGTTTTTGAAGCAACAACAATGCAATTTGAACCATCTGTACAATTTTGAATACATACTTCAACGTTGACCTTGGCAGATATTGCCATCGACTTTTGGCCTATTTCTTAGTTTTTGAAGCAAGTGAGATGAAATTTGGACTATTTATTTAGTCTTGCAAACTAATTTCCAAAGTTATTATGACTGACTATGATTGTGACCTTAATACCTACTTTCTACTTTTTGAAGTGCAATTATAGTCAGGTGAGTGATATTATTACATGTTAAGTTATATTGTTAAATAATGCATGCTTAATACAGAACACGAAACGTGGCAAAATGACGTTTTTTCATGTAAATATAAGTAGTGTTATCAATTTTATTCATTTGGTGAAAAACATAATTACCAAATGTATGCAACTCTCAGTTGAATGAAGTCGTACATTCACCAGGTCAACGTGATTCTATGCATTGCTCATAGTGCAGAACAGTAGTAATTTTAAATTTGATTATATCAGTAAGATTCTACAAGAAACTAGAAGAAAAGCCTTGCAATATTATGGTACTTCTTTATTGAAGTATGGCCTTAATTGGTTGATTAACCTAGACAGATCGGTTCGGTACATTTCCGGGGATTAATCGAGGCACAGAGAAACCAAAAACCTAGTTCAGCTTGTGTTTAGATAATAGAGTGATCTCGACTTCAGAACGATAGTGTTCAGAGTTGTTCACGTCATTTTAGCATTTTAAACAAATGAACATTTTTGTGTCGCCCTTTCGGAGAAAAGGCGATACATAGGGATCGCTTTGTCCGTCCGTCGGTCCGTCCGTCCGTCCGTCACACAAACTTAACGTTGGCTATAACTTTGCCATTTCTTAAGATTTCTTCATCAAACTTTACAATTGTATTGCTTATGACATAAGGGTCGTGATGCCGCCAAAGTTTGTAGGTCAAGGTCATATTTGACAGAGTTATGCCCCTTTTTATACTTAGATTTTTGCTATAACTTTGCCATTTCTTAAGATTTCTTTATCAAACTTTCAGATTGTATTGCTTATGTCAAAAGGGTTGTGATGCCGCCAAATTTTGTAGGTCAAGGTCATATTTGACAGAGTTATGCCCCTTTTTGTACTTAGATTTTGTCACGAAAACTTAACGTTGGGTATAACTTTGCCATTTCTTAAGATTTCTTCATCAAACTTTCAAATTGTATTGCTTATGACATAAGGGCCGTGATGCCGCCAAAGTTTGTAGGTCAAGGTCATATTTGATAGAGTAATGCCCCTTTATATACTTAGATTTTTGCTATAATTTTGCCATTTCTTAAAATTTCTTTATCAAATTTTCAAATTAAATTGCTTACGTCAAAAGGGTTGTGATGCCGCCACATTTTGTAGGTCAATGTCTTATTTGACACAGTTATGCCCCTTTTTGTACTTAGATTTTGTCACGAAAACTTAATGTTGGCTATAACTTTGCCATTTCTTAAGATTTCTTCATCAAACTTTCAAATTGTATTGCTTATGACATAAGGATCATGATGCCGTGAAAGTTTGTAGGTCAAGGTCATATTTGACACAGTTATGCCCCTTTTTACACTTAGATTTTGTCACAAAATTGTTGGTTATTCTGACAAAGCATAAGAGGGCGACACAAGTGTTCTACTGAACACCCATCTAGTTTATTAATGTTTCATTAAATTTCTTGAAAATGCCTTGGATGTAGGTAAAAATAAAAGCCTGATCGCTACAAGATGTTCCTGTATTAAGACCACCCTTTGGACCAATAAAAAGTTATCTTATTAGTGAATCGGGCTTACTAACGAGACCATTTTACTATGAAATTTAGCATTTGGTTCTGAACTATCTGGTCTTAATATCGAGGAGCGGTCTTATTATTGGACGGTCTTAATAACGAAACTTTACTGTATAACAGAAATTTGTCTCTTTTTTTATAAAAAGTGAATACGTATTCCAAACTTTATTAATATTTGCATCTTGTTTTTTTTATATTAATTCTTATTTCATATTATGTTTGAGAAATCGCTCGTTACTCAAGACATGGGATTCATTTATACTTATAAATCTAGTGTTTTTTGCTATACGAAAAATTTGCAGATAGACTTATTTGCATATTCTAAATTGGAGAATAAGGAATTTTCTTATAATAAATCAATGTGAAAATAATTTTGCGCAATACTTTTTAATCGCGAAGTCATGAATTCGCGAAAAAACATCGAAAATTCAATCATCGTAATTCCGTTAATTGGCGGTAAGATAGTTCTGCTCGATAATAATAGCAATTTTGTGGCCAACGTACTTGTAGTTTGTTGAAATTTCATGTTATCTAATGTTGCATTCAAGTGACATTCTCTTATCTCAAGGAGCTTCAAGATACAAACTTATTTCTAACTAGTGACATTAGCTTTTCACAACTTCTTTAACCATAAAATGCAAATATTGTTGGTACTGTCTAGACAGGAAGTGTAAACATCAGTCAAGTGTGAAATATCAATCAGTGTTCGGTGATTGTAACATCAAAAAATGTACAGTCTGTTCTTGCCAGCTGATTACCCTTCTAGATGGCTCAATTTTGTACTTTTTAAGAATTACAGAGCTATATAACACAAGCTGGATTTATTTTTCAAAACTTTCTGAGTCAGATTCCAGAAATCCTATAAATTTATTAAGCGATAAAAATTTCAAAATGAATTAAACAAGGTGGTTTTCCCAAAGGTTATTCTCTTTTTATTTTTTATACAGTTTTGATTGATTGATAGTTGATAATACTATGAGCATATAAAACGTGCTTTTTGGCCATCTGAATTTAGTCATGTAAACGAAGCAGAAATTGAAAAGGGTCAATATTTGCTCCATGTTTGAAAAAATGGAGCAAAAAGTGTGATGCGCAAGTACCGGATCCACACTTTTACGGTCAAGGTCACAGACTGTGAGACAACACTTCGGGGGCAATCGAAACTTACGAGTGACAGCTCTTTTTTCCCTTTGTCCTCCGCTGAATATGAATGTGCTTCATGGTAGACTTCCTAAGTTAGGCACACATTTAGGATCTTGGAAGCTGGTCTTAAACTATGATATACCCAGCAGGCTTTCCAGTATAGTCATAGTCAAGTATCAATGTTTTAAAGAAAGTAAAAGGTTGAGATTATATATAATTAGTATATTAAAATTTAATTAAGAAGCTTCAGAAACAAATACTATTTGAAAAGGACTGTTTACGCCAACCATTTTTGACAAAAACCTGTCAAGACCAAATCTTTTATGATGATAAATCATCTGTAATGACAAGTTTAGCCAGTTATTTGTCTAACAAATTTATGTTAAGTTGTGAGTTTGTTCATTTTATGGATTGACCTAAAAACTGATTATATGAATCAATTTAACAAATTATTTTGTTAAAGGAAGGAAATACTTAATATGTGATTGAAAAGAGTTATTCAGAATCGAGATAACTCCTTCTAAGAAATAAAAGTGTTATAAACTCAGGGTTAGGAGGTCTAAATACAATTACAAGTTTCTTGTGAACGACTGTTTAGATCAAACTTTTTTTTACAAACAATTTACTTTTAAGGTGATAAGTCAAATTAAGGACTATTGATGTCACTTATGTTTGACAAAAACTTCTAAAGTGGTAGTAGGTTCATTTTAACGATAGTTTAGGCTAGCCACTCATTTTTGACAAACCCTTCCTGTAAGCTAGTAGGTTCACATGCTTCTCCTTTTTGACAGAAACTTCCGACAGGGTTTTAGCTTCATTTTATGGACTGTTCAACTATTCTTGACAAAAACAGCTCATAAAGTAGAAGCTTCATTTTAAGGACTGTTCTGGCCAATTTCATTTTTACCAAAATCGTCTCGTAAGTTGTAGGGTTCATATAAAAGGCAACTCATATTTTAACAAACATCGTCTTGTAAGGAAGATATTTCATTTAAATGACTGTTTTGGCCAGTCGTTTATAACAAAAAAAAAAATACGGAACCAGTAATGGATTTTATGTATGAGCCTTAATTGGGTTACACATCATTGAAATGTATTAAACTTCATTTTGCTTAGCAACGCAAATTGAATTTGTGAAGACTGCATTGATGCATATATGTAGAAATAAGATAAAATCTGAAACTAGCAAATTTTCAGGGTAAGGCACAAAAGGAATGCCTTAGAGAAAGTTAGCTAGTAGTTACAATCACATTAACTTTGTGTACAAAGATCATTTGATTGTTTTGAGGTCAGTCATTATGCGAAGGATTTGGTATTTTGACCTTTTTTTTGCTAAAATGTAGACAAATCTGTATCTCTGTAATATTAATTCTTGCCTTTCCTGTCTTTTGTTCTGCCTTGCCTTGAATACCAAAAGGTGCCAGAGAGAAAGAAAAAGGTAGAGATTATTTATAATAGCCATATGACAAGAAAATACTGTAGCCTTAGAAACAAAAGCAGTTACGCCAAGTTAATATTCCTGTAAGGACAGCTTAGGCCATCATTTTTTGTGAAGATAAATAATCTTGAGTGACCGTTGTAGACAGTTACATTTTTAACAAATTGATATTAAGTAGTGAGTTTGTTTATTTTAAGGACTGACCTTATATTAAAGGTGATTCAAAGTACTTTTGTTAAAAGAAGAACTAACTGTATTAATTGAATGGAGTTATTAATAGTCAAGACAATGCATTCTAAGAAGTAAAAATGTCACAAACTCAAGTTTAGGTTAATACCATTACAAGTTGATGTGAACGACTGTTTAGATAAATCAATTTTTACAAACATATTTCTCATAAGGTAGTAAGTCAAATTAAGGACTGTAAATGTCACTCTTTTTTGACAAAAACGTCTAAAGTGGTTAGTAGGTTCATTTTAAGGATTGTTCAGGTCACTCATTTTTGACAAACCCTTCTCGTTATCTAGACGAATCATTTGAACTACTGTTGAGGCAACTCCTATTTAACAAAAACGTTTTAGTGGACCATTTTATAAGCTGTTCAACCATTCTGAACAAACTCATAGAGTAGCAAGTTTATTTTAAGGACATTTCTGTCCAATCATTTTAGCCGAAAGCGTCTCGTAAGTTCTAAGAATCAGATCAAAGCAAGTTGTTTCTAAAAAAACATCTTGTATGAAAGACATTTCATTTTAAGGAGTTTTTAGTTATTTTTAACAAAAACATATTACGTAATCAGTAATGGGTTTGTTTACATGAGCCTTAATTGGCCTTTGGTTAGTTATCATTGAAAAGTTTTCAACTTCATTTTTGATAAGCACTATAAATTGAATTATTTATATTGCATTGATGCATTTTTGTAGAAATGTGATAAAATCTGAAACTAGCAAGCTTTCAGGGTTAGAAATAAGTTGAGTGCCATAGAGAAAGGTGGCTAGTGGTTACAATCATACTAACTGCGTGCACAAAGATCATTTGACTGTTGTTAAGTCAGTCAGTGAACAAATGGTTTGGTGTTTTGACCTTTTTTTGGGGCTTAAATGTAGACATTAATGTAGGTCTGTAATATTAATTCTTGCTTTACCTATTTTTTATGTCTCCCCATATAATGGGTGAGAGACATAATGATTTTGGTAGAGTTGTATATCTATCCGTCCGTCTGTTCGTCACAAATCGTGTCCGCTCCATATCTCTTGAACCCCTTGAAGCATTTTAGAAAAACCAACCACAAATGTGCACCATATTGAGACGATGTGCAGAGCGCATGTTACAACCACCTTGGTTCAAGGTAAAGGTCACAATTGGAGATCAAAGGTCATATGACTATATTTCGTGTTCGCTCCATATCTCTTGAACGCCTTGAAAGATTTTACAAAAACTCACCACAAATGTTAACCATATTGAGACAATTTGCAGAGCGCATGTCACAACCACCTAGGGTCAAGGTCAAGGTCACTATTACTAAAACCAGAAAAATGGTTTCCGCTCAATAACTCTAGTTTGGAGTGATCAATTGCAATGAAACTTGGTGTGTAGGTACAAATGTAGCTTGCGTGGATAGGAAGCTTTTGGATTGCAGTGCGGGTCACTAGGGTCAAAAACATTCCAAGGACATCAAAATTGCAGGGTTTGTTTACACAGTCTGTTCTTCAAGATCCTATTGAGTGTCACTCTAACTTCTTTAACATAACTCATTATTGTGTCTAGCCAATGAAAGTACGGACCCGCGTGACGCTTGTACATAAGATTAAGAGGAAGCAGGAAGTGGCACAACAAGACAATTTAGACCATTTGCATAAATGCATTTTAAAATTTTGTTCAAATTGCTTAGGATATTTTTCAGAACGATGAGATTAAAACATCATTGATTCCAACAAGGAGGTGAATTATAAAGGGAACTTTAAAGTAGTACATGAAAAAGACTAAATATTGATATTTGGTAATGCACAAGTTCATTCAAAGCATACTCAAGCCAAATAGGTCAATCAATACGACCTGCAGACATGCAATGACCAGGCAATACCGTTTGAGTCTTTTCTTTGATAAACTAGTGTATTGCAGCGCAATTGTAAAACAAGTTTTCTATACCTCTATTTATTGCTCTGAAGACATAACACGTGATGATTTATTCTATTAAATAATCAGCAGTTAATTACTTGAAGATAATAGATATACTTTGAAAAGCATTGTTTTCAAATTGTTAGTTTGAATAGAGACAAGTGAATAAAATCTTTTTCATTTAAAGCCTCCAAGCTTAAAGCGGAGTGCAACGAGTGATTAACTGCACAAAGTTCAAGAAGGATGATGAGCGACTTCCACTGATTCCATAAGATCGAGGACTTTTTTGTAATGGTAAAAACATCGTTTTTGTTAAAGATTAAATAAAGGTTAATCACAACTACTGAACCTAAATCTTGATAGTTTGCTATGGCCTCTCTACCACATTTTGCTAACCTTTCGAACATACACTCAGTTCCAAAAGAAAGTGTGCACTTCTTAATTTTAAATATTTCAATATTTAGCAGACGTATCGGCTTCAATTTTTGCACACTATATCTCATGTATATTTGTCATCGATCGATTGCAAAATCTAAAATGTTCGCCATATTGTACGTAAACAGATCTCAATTTTGGTACCAAATATATAGGCTTTCAGAAAAGTAGTCGATGAAAAATCACAGAAAACAAAGTGCACACTTTCTTTTGGAACTGAGTGTATACAATAAGCACAGCAACGTTACCCACGACATGTTAACGACCCCTGTTTATTGTTTGGCATCTACAGAGCCTCCTGGCATTGTCAAATAGTGGCAATTCGGCGTCATTTTTATTTGTAAAGTTAGAACGTTGCTTTAAACATTAACTAAGCCATAACAACAAAACCCAATAACGGACTTTGAGTTTTGTCTAAGACTTTTGATCATTAAATTTAAGTCGGTATTTTGATACTCATTCGAGACATAAGTAAAAACCTATCTTTTCTTTTACGGCCTATTCTAGATTACTTTAGCTAGATAAGTATAAATGAAACACTTTATGCTTATCTAGATTTCAGAAACGAAAGATAATTCAATATGTCTAGACAGTCATAGTGCAGCAAACTGTAAATCTGACGAAGAGGCAGGGGTCTCGTCGTTCACATTAATACATATCGTCCAAAACGGCTTTTTACATCAAGCCAATAACGAAATATGGCTTCAATTTTGATTGTCATATTTTCGATTACTAACGTGCTTATATTCATTGAATCAGAAGAATTTAGACATATTTATGTCTTTTAAGTTGATTCACTTGACTATAGGACATGCAAATTTGACAGCTTAAGTGGGTGGGTACGAAATAACCAGACATATAAGACAGTGGTATTACTTTTCCCTGTCTGTTATTCTGTTAATGGCATATACAATTTACATAACAAACTGGAAAGTGAAGGTCATCAAATGGCGTAACATTCATGAAATTTTGGGCTGAATTAGCATTTCATACAGAAAAAGAAATGAATATTGTATAATTGCATAATTTGATCTGTAACATAATATCACTGTTTTTACGTTTTTTATCACACTAAATACAAAATACTACAAAAAATCCAAGATCAAAAGTGTGACTTGAGAAAAAAATCCTTTGAGGTAACACGTTTGTGTGAGCCACTGTTAAGTATATTGGTGTGCAGTAATTTAGTTCAAATGTTTTGTAAGGATTTGCTGAGGATTTTCCTTTTGTCTCAAATAGCACAAAAGGTGGATTTTTAGCTCGACTATTCGGAGAATATGGAGAGCTATTACAGTCACTTGTGCGTCGGCGTCGGCGTTGCTTCTTTGGTTAAAGTTTTGCCTGCTAAGTACTATCATGCACATATCTCAGTAACCACTTATGATATTGACTTGAAACTTTGTTCATGTCTTTAGGGGTGTCATACAAACAAGTCAGATCACTATTGTATAAATTTAGTACAAATTATGGCCCTTGTTTGACTTTGAAAATTTGGTTAAAGTTTTGCCTGCTTGGTACTATCATGCACATATTTCAGTAACCACTTATGATATCGACTTGAAACTTCGTTAATGTCTCTAGGGGTGTCACACAGTCAAGTCAGATAACTCTTGTATAAATTTAGTACAAATTATGGCCCTTGTTTGACTTTGAGAATTTGGTTAAAGTTTTGCCTGCTAGGTACTAAATTTGGTTAAAGTTTTGCCTGCTAGGTACTATCATGCACATATCTCAGTAACCACTTGTGATATTGACTTGAAACTTTGTAAATGTCTTAAGGGGTGTCACACAGTCAAGACAGATAACTCTTGTATAATATGATACAAATTATGGCCCTTGTTTGACTTTGAAAATTTGGTTAAAGTTTTGCCTGCTAGGTACTATCATGCACATATCTCAGTAACCACTTATGATATTGACTTGAAACTTTGTTAATGTCTTAAGGGGTGTCACACAGTCAAGAAAGATAACTCTTGTTTAAATTTAGTGCAAATTATGGCCCTTGTTTGACTTTGAAAATTTGGTTAAAGTTTTGCTGCAAGGTACTATCATGCACAGGTCTCAGTAACCACTTATGGTAGTTATATCAAACTTAGCAATAGTGTTCAGGGGTACTTTTGTATCAAACAATTTACCAAAAATTAAATATATAGTGATAGATTTTGACTTTTTTTATGATTCAACATTCCTAGTTTATACTTAATAGTTAGCAGAATTTTGTTTTGCTATTATACTGATAAAAGTTTTGTTTTATAAGCAAACACCCACAATAGTCGAGCTTGCTGTCTTACGGACAGCTCTTGTTATTGTTTGCACTTAAAATGTCACTTTGCTACTAAGTTTCTGTCTAACATTTTTACTTTTCTTTCAAAGTGAAATATTTACACAATAGTCAAGTGCTTGTGTCTGAAAAAAGTTCCATATAATACACAGACAAAACAAAGATTCCAAACTAGATTTTATTCAGTATTTTAATGAGAGAAAATTATTTACCGAAATATCTTCACCTCCCTTATCCCTAATATCTAGGTCGACTTTATTTATTGAATTAATCAATCGACCAAAAGCTCTCAGAGGACCGAAAATTATAAACATTTCAGTGACATAGCACGAGAAGATCTTTACTTTCACAACACTGCACTTAACAAATATATACATGATATGTAATGCAAAAATGAAAAGTAGTCCGGAAACATCGTCAAGCACAACACCCAAGAACAACCAGACTAACTCACATTAAGTATGAGAAAAGGCAGTAAACAAGGCACTAACAATAGCTTCAATATAAGTATGGACACAGAACGAAAGGATAATAAAGCAAAAAGTTTAAATACAAGTTTACAGCCATGACTGGGGATTATGATCAACTGCAGCGCTGACAAAGATATTCTATCAAAGATATTTGGTTAAAAATAATGCTATGTATCTAGTAAATAATTATTACTAAAGTCACAACGATACCCTTGAGAGTTTCTAAGCGAACTTGTTAAGTATATTTTGCTTTTACATAAAACTATGCCGTACTAGATCAGGCTTACTTATAAAACTGGGACATATCACTCCTAGAACCTAATGTTTTTATATAAGCTCCGATAGAGGATGTATAGAGTGCCTATAAGCTTTGGCAGTAATAATAAATCTCATTCAAAATTTTTGCTGCAATTTGCTTAAAATATCTCTCATTGCTTCTATGGAAATACGATCAAGCAAGACGTACGCCATTTTACATTGGGGGAAGTGTATCAGATCCGATGCAACTGTGCACAGTTACAAAGTTCCGATGGTCTTAAAGTCAACACTTTGGGTTAAAATCATAGTTTGTATCAAAAATATATTCCGACGGCGTAAGGGCTAAAAAGTTTTTGGCTTCGGATTTAAGCATTTAGCGTTGAAAGTGCCCCAGTTTGTCAAATCAGCCTTGCCGACCAACGTTATATAGGATTCAGAATCATAGTAGTATACTGGAAATTTTACAGACAACTTTAATAAAAATGTCTGGTGATGCCGGTTGTAAAGCTGCAAACATGCTCCAATGCCAGTAACATTTTATCAGTAAAAAGTTTTGAAACTACCTTAAACCCAATCAATATAAGCAGATATTACTTATTTTCTCTAGTTTCAATGAGACATATTGGCAAAAAAACATTGATAGCTGTAAATGAAAAGTTTCAGCAATGCTATAGGTAGAGCAACTTTTTTATTAAAGAACACATATTCTGTGATTCATAATTCCAGTATCTCGGAAGGTCGGTAAACTTAAATCGATAAACGTTACCTACAATGTATCGCGTAAATACCGGTAAGCTCGTCCAACTCATTATCAGCAAATGAATTTACAATGTAAAATGTATCAGTAAGATGCCAAGAAGCAGTGCTTTTCATCCATATGAAAAATGACATCAATTTGTTATCTCATTTCTGCAGAACCGGGAAACTGATTATATACACTTGCCATGGATCTGTCAAGAACATTTCATTGTCTGTACCCACGATCTATCATACCATGGCTGTTGGGTGATGATGCTAGTTTAATTCGGCTTTTAACTCACACTGATGAATCGGCTGCAAAATTATCAAAATGCCCTTCCAGTCAACAAGTGTGGTAACAAAAGGCAAGAATAAAAGCTTTTTTCAGATTATACATTAATGCATATTGTTCAAAAGGTTGTTTACATCAAGCGAATGACAAAAACGATATGGTTGCAATTTAGATTGCAATATCCTCGATAACGTACGAGCTTAAATTCATTGAATTAGAGAAAGTTAGGCATATTCATGTCTTTTAAGTGCATATAATTGACTCTAAGACATGCAAATTCGACAGCTTAAGTGGGTATGGTCTAACCAGTCATATTCGATGGCAGTATTGCATTTCCTTGTCTGTTGTACAATAAGGGCATTACATGTCATTTTCATCACAGACTTAATAATGAACTTCAACAATTGCGCAATGTTAGTGAATTTCTAACAGAATTTGCAATTCATATTAAAAAATAGAATTTTGTATACTTAGATGATCACCCAACAAAACAAACAAAATTCGACGTATAATAGACATTTTCAATTTCCTCTCCTATTTGTTTTTAATCCCGTCCGTGATCATAAAAGTCTAAAATCAAACTAGCAACTTAATAAAAATCCGCTTTTCAATAGAATTACATCGTGCGTTGAGGTTAAAAGACTCTGCTTGCCGTTATTGAGTCAATAATGCACATCACATTTTGCCTTACAAAAAACAATGGCTGCTTAAAACCGAGCTGGCGATGGTTTGGTAAATTATAAACTCGTTCAACATGTGCAGAAGTTATATTATAAAATCAAGTTTACGAAAACTCCCTTGAAAATGTCCATTACCTTTTTAAAATGCACACTACAATGTAAACTATTACCATTTTTCAGTCACACTTGAAATCGAATTATTTCTACAATAATAATGTGAACTTAATAAGCCACGGAATACACTGACAGAAGTAAGATCGCAAACTTGGTGTTAATTAATCTTTAAATAGGAGAAATGTCTCCAATAACACCACTACACAACCTCTGTACAGGATTGATTAATTTGATTTATTTGTACTGCCAATCACAGAGGACCACTTACACCCACCACCACTGAATTTTACATGTTGCCGGCATTGAATACTAGACCAGCTCCAGCGCTGACAGAATATCAAGAACATATTAGTAAATTATTTACGTATTACAGAAGGTATTAAGGATGATGTTATTAAGCATAACCAACCCAGATATTGTGATACATATACCACTTTGGAAGTGAATATTTAAAAATATGCTCATACTTAAAACTAAATCTTGGGAGTCTTGTTATGTGTACAGCTGGCATTTGTCAGCTACAAAACTGTAAATTGGGTAATATTTGCAATGATTTAATTTTTGCTATTTTCGCGATTTCCCACTTCGCTTATTTAAAAATATTCGCGAATAAGTCTGTCTACTCGCAAATTGCGAAATTCTCATCACGCGAAAATTACTCTATTTAAAGTAATTAATTTCACAAAGATGGGTCACATCACTCTTAGAAATGGATCTTTGTATTAGTTCGGTCAGAGGCTGAACTCATCAATATGGATTGAGTGGCTATAATCTTTGACAGTTACTGTAAAACTCATCCAGAATTGTTCCTACAGTTTGCTTTATATATCAAATGGCTTCTGAGGAAGACGTACAAAAAAAGACGCACGACATTTCAAGAACGGTGGTTCTGTTCAATTTCATACCACGGTTTGAGGCACTTTGAAAACCTATAATAAAGTCTGATGAAGCGCTATACACAATTTCTGTCTGAAAAAAAACTGTAAAAATCCTGTTTAGACTGAAACTCTATTGTACATTGAAGGATTTTATAATAAACTGGCACAAATGTACAGCACATGGAACATATAAATAGTAACCTTGATAATAAAAAGTTCAATATCTCAAAAAGAAGACGGTATGTCATTTTCATTTTTCCTTAAGTTTTACTTCATATACTAATAAAGTTCAATAATCTGTAGGAGTGTCCCTATTCTAAATACTTTGCTACACTTTCGTAATTTTAATTGGGTGATATGTCTCGGGGACAAAAAATTAGGTAAATTGTATACCCCATTTCTTGACATTATTGCATATTTTTGTTATCCGTGTTAAACTTCTAGAATTCTAATACATGTCTTATAATTCTACATTGCTTGCACTATTGTTTTGAAATTGCAAAAATAACAATATTTGAACTGTATAGGGTACTTTAAAATATGACCAGTATTTCTTTAGTGGGGGTGGGGCAGCATAATACTATATATTTTTATAAGACGGTTAAATGTCTTCAAGTTTTGCACACTACTCAGGAAACAGATGTTGACTATAGATTATGAAAAAAGTAAGTTTAATATGTTTTGGGACGGTATCCATGACACCCCCAATACCTTAAGTGACAATTTGTCACAATGTGTTTCTTATTTTGAAATATCATTAAAAATACCTTATCATAGTTAGTGCGTTCGATATGAAAGGCAACGTTTGGAATGGCGCACAGTGTCCCCGGTGTAACATGTTTCTTGGTAATATATGTGCTATGAGTAATTGTAACATCAAAATGTATCATGGACTTCTCATATTGCCATACAAATCCGCGACGTTACATAAACATATTTGGATTTTTTATGCAACACTGTATAATCATTTAAATGTATTTCACTTAAGGGCATTCATGTGTGTTCATTTGTTAAAACATTTGCAATAACTGGAATCAAAATCTTATACTGAATACTTCTTTAAATTAGGGTTTCACCTGAAATACATTACTATATGTATTGTAGGACGACAGTTGATCACGTGTTACTCATCAGACATGCAATAGAAACACATATCTAAATCATATTTGTTTTTCAAATCGGTAGTAAAGAGTTTTTAAGTTTTACTTTTTTATTTGTGATCTTATGTAGCCTAGCATTTTGTTTCCAATGTATTTAAATTAAAGCATTAAAAATACTGTTTTAGCAGGTTTTTCGTTTTGTGACTACAGCTAGAAGAATGATAATGTAGATAAATATGCTATAAATTAATTACCTTTGATGGTGTGTTCGTGTTGGCAATAAGAAAGAAACGCTAATAAAAAAGTCTGCCGCCTTTCAATGGTCACTAGAGATTAATACAGCTTGCAGACTATAGGTTGTGGAATATTTGTGGCTATTTCTTCAGAAATTTGAAATCTGTTTTATATCTGTATGAACATTGCTCTTTTTCACATAATTTTCATGTATTATATCTTTTTTATTGCTAAACGAAGTCGCAATAATACAGATGCACGAGGAACTTTGTATCACACTCACTTTTCGAAATAAAACATGTGATTTAATTCTTACTATGCTGACGGCATTTCAGTTTACCTTTTCTACTGCCTGGTCATGATCTGCACTGTTTGCTTTCCAGACTACAATTTGCGCTAAAAACTCCTCTACATAATTAATAGTACACTCCAAATGAAAATTAGACGAGTCAAATTTAGAACGCGGTTTTGCTTTTCATGAATATTATACTGACCCTCTGACCAAAATGACAAGATAAAAATATACTTAGAACTGATCATTTTTAAATAACTCAACAACATGTGACAGTGCTCATAAATACTGTATCATCAGAGAGATTTTGTACTCAATAAAGATAAAAGAGATCTATTTGTTATATGTCACAAGCACTCTTGTACTTTATAAATGAACCAGGAAACAATTTTAGAAACCCTGGTGAGACTTATATTACAAGGCAGTCCGAACAAACGAATCCATTTCCATATCTGATATGTAATAGTCCCACGATCACTTTGGGTGTAACAATTACTCATAGCTCTTATGTTACGAAGAAATATGTCTTACCGACGGCGAAATTGACCATTATGTGAACAAAATCCCAATATTTCTTGTAAATATAGGGCAGTATTTTCTTTTAAAAAGAAGACGCTTCATCAATACGCAAGAAACGAATCGGCAGCATTGTTCAGATAAGCTTAAACATTGCATTCTCAATAACTATACACATACCCTCTCAATAAACTATACTCATACCTTGTCTTCTCAATAAACTATACTCATGCCTTGTCTTCTCAATAAACTATACTCATGCCTTGTCTTCTCAATAAACTATACTCATACCCTGTCTTCTCAATAAACTATACTGTCTTCTCAATAAACTATACTCATACCCTGTCTTCTCAATAAACTATACTCATACCCTGTCTTCTCAATAAACTATACTCATACCCTGTCTTCTCAGTAAACTATACTCATACCCTGTCTTCTCAGTAAACTATACTCATACCTTGTCTTCTCAATAAACTATATTCATACCCTGTCTTCTCAATAAACTATACTCATACCCTGCATTCTCAATAAACTATACTCATACCCTGTCTTCTCAATAAACTATACTCATACCCTGTCTTCTCAATAAACTATACTCATACCCTGTCTTCTCAATAAACTATACTCATACCTTGTCTTCTCAATAAACTATACTCATACCTTGTCTTCTCAATAAACTATACTCATACCTTGTCTTCTCAATAAACTATACTCATACCTTGTCTTCTCAATAAACTATACTCATACCCTGTCTTCTCAATAAACTATACTCATACCCTGTCTTCTCAATAAACTATACTCATACCCTGTTTTTTCAATAAACTATACTCATACCCTGTCTTCTCAATAAACTATACTCATACCCTGTCTTCTCAATAAACTATACTCATACCTTGTCTTCTCAATAAAGTATATTCATACCTTGTCTTCTCAATAAACTATACTCATGCCTTGTCTTTTCAATAAACTATATTCATACCTTGTCTTCTCAATAAACTATACTCATACCTTGTCTTCTCAGTAAACTATACTCATACCCTGTCTTCTCAATAAACTATTCTCATACCTTGTCTTCTCAGTAAACTATACTCATACCCTGTCGTCTCAATAAACTATACTCATACCCTGTCTTCTCAATAAATTATACT
Source organism: Saxidomus purpurata (assembly GCA_022818135.1). NCBI lineage: Eukaryota > Metazoa > Mollusca > Bivalvia > Venerida > Veneridae > Saxidomus > Saxidomus purpurata. The sequence continues at coordinate 5,885,782 of JAFMSR010000003.1, read as the reverse complement.
CATACCCTGTTTTATTAATAAACTATACTCATACCTTGTCTTCTAAATAAACTATATTCATACCTTGTCTTCTCAATAAACGATACTCATACCTTGTCTTCTCAATAAACTATACTCATACCCTGTCTTCTCAATAAACTATACTCATACCCTGTCTTCTCAGTAAACTATACTCATACCTTGTCTTCTCAATAAACGATACTCATACCCTGTCTTCTTAATAAACTATACTCATACCCTGTCTTCTCAGTAAACTATACTCATACCTTGTCTTCTCAGTAAACTATACTCATACCCTGTCTTCTCAATAAACTATACTCATACCCTGTCTTTTCAATAAACTATACTCATACCCTTTCTTCTCAATAAATTATATTCATACCCTGTCTTCTCAATAAACTATACTCATACCTTGTCTTCTCAGTAAACTATACATATACCCTGTCTTCTCAGTAAACTATACTCATACCCTGTCTTCTCAGTAAATTATACACATAACCTGTCTTCTCAATAAACTATACTCATACCTTGTCTTCTCAATAAACTATACTCATACCTTGTCTTCTCAGTAAACTATACTCATACCCTGTCTTCTCAATAAACTATACTCATATCTTGTCTTCTCAGTAAACTATACTCATACCCTGTCTTCTCAATAAACTATACTCATACCTTGTCTTCTCAATAAACTGTACTCATACCCTGTCTTCTCAATAAACTATATTCATACCCTGTCTTCTCAGTAAACTATAAACATACCCTGTCTTCTCAGTAAACTATACACATACCTTGTCTTCTCAATAAACTATACTCATACCTTGTCTTCTCAGTAAACTATACACATACCCTGTCTTCTCAATAAACTATACTCATACCCTGTGTTCTCAAAAAACTATACACATACCCTCTCTTCTCAATAAACTGTACTCATACCCTGTCTTCTCAATAAACTATACTCATACCCTGTCTTCTCAATAAACTATACTCATACCCTGTCTTCTCAATAAACTGTACTCATACCCTGCCTTCTCAATAAACTATACTCATACCCTGTCTTCTCAATAAACTGTACTCATACATTGTCTTCTCAGTTAACTATACTCATACCCTGTCTTCTCAATAAACTATACTCATACCCTGTCTTCTCAATAAACTATACTCATACCCTGTCTTCTCAGTAAACTAGACTCATACCCTGTCTTCTCAGTAAACTATACTATACCTGTCTTCTCAATAAACTGTACTCATACCCTGTCTTCTCAATAAACTATACACATACCTTGTCTTCTCAATAAACTAAACTCATACCCTGTCTTCTCAGTAAACTATTCACATAACCTGTCTTCTCAATAAACTATACTCATACCCTGTCTTCTCAATAAACTATACACATACCTTGTCTTCTCAATAAACTATACTCATACCCTGTCTTCTCAATAAACTGTACTCATACTCTGTACTTCTCAATAAACTATACTCATACCCTGTCTTCTCAATAAACTATACACATACCTCGTCTTCTCAATAAACTATACTCATACCCTGTCTTCTCAATAAACTGTACTCATACCCTGTCTTCTCAGTAAACTATACTCATACCCTGTCTTCACAATAAACTATACTTATACCCTGTCTTCTCAATAAACTATACTCATACCCTGTCTTCTCAGTAAACTAGACTCATACCCTGTCTTCTCAGTAAACTATACTCATACCTGTCTTCTCAATAAACTGTACTCATACCCTGTCTTCTCAATAAACAAAACACATACCCTGTCTTCTCAATAAACTAAACTCATACCCTGTCTTCTTAATAAACTATACACATAACCTGTCTTCTCAGTAAACTAGACTTATACCCTGTCTTCTCAGTAAACTATACACATACCTTGTCTTCTCAATAAACTATACTCATACCCTGTCTTCTCAATAAACTATACACATACCTTGTCTTCTCAGTAAACTAGACTCATACCCTGTCTTTTCAGTAAACTATACACATAACCTGTCTTCTCAGTAAACTAGACTCATACCCTGTCTTCTCAGTAAACTATACACATACCTTGTCTTCTCAATAAACTATACTCATACCCTGTCTTATCAGTAAACTATACACATAACCTGTCTTCTCAGTAAACTATACCCATTACCTGTCTTCTCAATAAACTATATTCATACCTTGTCTTCTCAATAAACTATACTCATACCCTGTCTTCTCAGTAAACTATACACATAACCTGTCTTCTCAATAAACTATACTCATTCCCTGTCTTCTCAGTAAACTATACTCATACCTTGTCTTCTCAATAAACTATACTCATACCCTGTCTTCTCAGTAAACTATACTCATACCCTTTCTTCTCAATAAACTATACTCATACCCTGTCTTCTCAGTAAATTATACACATACCCTGTCTTCTCAATAAACTATATTCATAACCTGTCTTCTCAATGAACGATACACATCCCTGTCTTCTCAATACGTAGACTTCTCCTTATCTATTCAATTTGCTGTATTTAGCCGTGCAGTTTGTCATGTTTTAATAACTATCAGTCAAGATAACATCAGTAAATCAGAGCAATCAAATACGCTTTAGAACTAGACTCTTGTAAAGTGATCGGATCCTATAACGTATACGATGTTCTGGGAATAAGATGGCGGCTCCAATTTATAACACTCATTAACTAAAATGTAATAAGGAGCGGTGTTTGATCAAACTTGATTGAAACTTTCGCTTTAAAGTCTTATCTGCATTATGAATTAAAATGTTCCCTGTTTAAAATACATGGGCTAGAAGCCAGAAATATTGGCTTCACTAATATTAAATTTCTGCATAACTGTATAATCATAAAGGTTTCCATTATGCAAAACAGAAAAAAACGCGCTAAAACGTATTATAGTATGCAAAATAAATATGGGATCGAAGTAATCAAAGTACCGGTCAATCATGTCATAAAAGATAGATAACCATCGATTAATTAATTACATAGTCTATGTTAGTAAATGTAGTTAATTACGTATTTCATATCATAATCAAAAATAGTTATTACGTTAAAGTGATTATGTACCCAAGGGGGAATAGGAAATTAAATGCTTTGAAGAACGTGCTTAATCGATGAAATGCCATTAGAATTTGTGGAAGCACCTTGAAACTTGCACCAATATTGAAAAGAATCATTCCAATTAGTAGTACAGTAGATTTAATCTTTTAAATGCAAAACGTAAAGTTTATTGCAAAGAGTCGATTAGTTGCTCAGATGTTTTCTATTTTGTCTTTATTTAATAGCATCGGTACGTTTCTTTGTTTAATGGCGAAAGCAAAACCGAGTTAATGTGCCACTAATGAGTGCTCTGTTAGTTTCATTAGAACATTGGCAATGGTTCTGTAGGCCTTTGACTATGCAATTATAACAATAATCGCTTTTTGTAGGAATCTAGATTTTACAGTGTTAAAAGTCTGTCTGCCTATATGTAATTTAATATTTTATGACGGATTCTGCTTTTATTTGTCGCCATGGGAACATGTAACAAGCGTCTGGAAGATTTCGAAATAAAATTGATTAAGTTTGACATGGAAGCATCGTCTGCCGTAAAATGAAGATACAGAAGGTGAATATGTATATCACTACAGATACCGATGATAGAAAAACAACTCCACTCCCTGAGGCATTACAGGGAATTTTCCACACAAAAGTAGTGGACATATTTAAAAAAAAATTATGTTCTTTCATTGTTTCATGAAATACAGAATATATTTTCGACACGTTAGTTACAGATTAAGTATACATGTACAGCTTGACATACAATGTCGCACATGGCATGTCATTTTCCAAGGGCTGTAACGCATGATTCAAATGTATTTTAGTTGTTCATAGGCAGCAGTTCACCTCAGCATCCTGGTCCTAAACCCCACATTCTCCTTATGAAACTGTCTCACATATAGAGTCTGGTCGGCAGCGATGCTCGACATAATGAGTCTTAGTCAATGCGAGAATAAGTGGTTTCAAGGCAGCGTCCTTTACCACCCAAAGACGTAGACCAAAAACCATGCCGATGATTTGTGTGCTTGAGCAAAGCTTAGTAAGACAGTTTCGTTTCGTTTTATGCAAAAGAATCATTGAACGTTGGTACTGGTATATTGAATTATTTTGATGTATAAACCTAGTCGAAGATACCAAAATCACAATGTTTCGAATGTATTTAAGTAACCAGAAAAAGCAAGTTGCTTTTTGAGATGTAGAAGAGTTGGATTGTTTAAATGTTATTTGACTATGACGACGTCCTAAAATAGCCAGCAGTGGGGCAAAGGCAACTTCTTATGTTCTTGAATGCATCGCTGATTGAATATATTATGCAAATTCTACATTTGTATCCAAAATGTTATCCCCTACACTATTTTTACAATCAATGTACAAGTGACTTAGTGTTGAAACATCTCCATCTTATTTGTTTACAAAACCCGTTTATGGATAAACTAAATGAATGTTGTATATTTGCAAAATGTCCGTGTTCTGCTTTGTAGGCTATTTGAGAATGTTAATCCGACGTTGTCTGTTTGACTGTTTGGTAATTATCGGAGACAAGGCTGGTTAAAGATGGGTAAAATCCACTTATTGACTAACCCTTTGATATATTACTTTGAAAGTTGGAATACTTGTTGACCATCATAATCCCCAAACATAGGCAGGAGAAGGTAACTCTGTCAAGGATTTCATTTGAACTATTGACCTTTTCGACTAAGAAACTCAGTTAAAATGTTCATTCTTGTCCACTTGTTAAAAGAACCATTTGAGTTATTACTTTGAAAGTTGGAACATCCATGTACCATTATGGCACCTATCTGTAAGCAAGAGAAGATAACTCTGTGGAAATATTTATTGATTTGTTCTTAGAAATTCCTAGTTAAAGTCTTGTGTGCAACTGGCACTGTCTTATGCACATATATCATTAACCACTTTAAAACTTTGCTGTAGTATTCAGGAATACCAAACAATTAAGTCTGATAAATCTTGAATTAATATCTTGCTACTTGTTGCCCTGTTTATACTTTTTTTTACTGTCAAAGTTTTGTTTTATTGGCAAGCACTGAAAAAAGTCGAGCGCGCTGTCCTATTGACAGCTTTTATTTGACATAATTCATATTAAAAGGTGCGTATAATTGTTATCCTTGTTTACTTATGATCAAAATTATACAATATTTTCTATTACAAAGTGGGCGCCATGATTTTAGGGTGTATATTTTTAGAGGAAATTATACAAACAGAAAGTTTAAATGAATTGCCATGAAGTGTCTTTGGTGCCAGGTTGACTTTCGTTTGTTAAAAAAATTTGCAAAACAATTCACGGGCAAATATTCTGTCACTCCTTGTTATATTCATTTAAAGCGATACATTAATTCAGATCATTTGTATATTAATTTTCTATATTCTACCTTTTATTACATGCGGTATCCTGAATAAAAGTTAGATAATTATATGTTCTTCTTTAAAATGATCCAATCGACCGTGTTCCTTTTGGTTGCCTGTAATTCCCGGTGTGGTATATTTAAGTGTATAAGACCAAATCCATTTGACACAAATTAGCACTTCTGTTACCAAAATGAAAATAATTATGACATTGAACTTTGTTTGAACTGTTTATATGTTTCCTATTTACACCAAGCGACAACTGAATTCCTTGTTTCAAACGTTCAGCCTCATATCTATTGCATTACGGTTAGCTATAACTGGCGATTAAAATCCTCTTGAGATGTTTTACAGACCTTTTTATGGTTGGTCTTTAATGATCCAGAATCCATTAAAACCGCCGAAGATACGCCATGTAATCAAAGCACAAAATCGAGCAGTGATCATAAAATACTCTCTATGGAACTACTTTGAATAGACCAGCTTACCACTACCACGGTACTTAAACGATAGTTCACTTTTTTCACGAAAGATATCCAATATAAAAAACAAGATAATTAAGGACAAAATACTTTTTATGTTATTAGTTGGCTTCAGTACATGTACCTATTTACAAGGCATGCACATGTATACACGTCATTTGTGATACACACACTTCAATTATTTGCTCGTCCGCTACACGTACGCACAACTTTGTTTGAAACTGAGATGTGTTTATAACACAATTTTGAAAAAGCACACTGATTTTGGTTCTTTAAATTATTTGTTGCAGAATGTGCGTTGTGGAGTAACGGTAAAACTGGGCGCTTGTGTAAAGACATACACACACACACTAGCAAACATATCAGGGGAGGGGCGCATCGACTGTTAATCTAGGACAAATTCATGTGAATTTTGAATTAGTTTTACACTAATTAAGTCAACTATATGCATACATTATTCTAGAAAGAGAGTACAAGATAATATTATACGGGAAGACTATTGTTATCTCGAACTCCCGCTATTTCAAAGTTATTTGCAGGTTCCACCGGTATATTTTCAAATACATTTAGAATTAATTAAGTCGAATTTTCTGGTTTCATGGACAAGCCATTGTACTTGGATACACATGTTTGTTAAAGTGAACATTCTATCAAGGAATTCAAACAAAACATGCGTTCTTTCACTTTATTTATTCAGAAGTAATAGAAGATGTGTACACAGCACGTAGGTCTTTTCACATTTGTTTAATATCAGCTACTCTCACAATCTTACAGACAAAACTGGTATTTTCTGGTAGACAAAATATATTTCATAAATGCACCATTACAACAATTTTATAGGACGATGTTTTTGTTTTGGATATTTTTGGCAAAACAAGTTGTTTTGGTGAAATGGAAGTAATGCATTTTACGTCACATCTTTCCTTTGGGGTATTTCAGTAGACATAGATCACAGAAAAGCAGTACGAACATTCTATATTATTCCTCCATTTAGAAATATACATATAATTTAACCTGGCATAAACCGTGCGGAGAAGAAAGTTGTGCACTGAACTAGTTGGATTGATGAAAATTGTGATTTTTTTATATTCAGTCTGTCGACTCCGAATCAGAGACATATAACATCATTTGAACAATTATTTCCAAAATATTTGAGCGATGTGTCAAATAAAATTCTTGAAGGATATCTGAAGAGCATGTGGGTCTAATCGATGTTCTGTTTTTCAAGGTGGAATCCGGTGCTGGTGCCGAAAATATGTCGATTTATGTTCTAGTAAACATCTGCCTTTTATTTGACCGAATTTTCTGCTGTAAACGCCAAAACGTTGGATTTCTTTTTTATTTACAAATGTGTTTCGGCACAAATTGAACAAGCATGTAAAAATGTTTCAGTGATTAAATAATTTGTGCAAAGTTGCAGACATAATGATTATTTTTATACTCTGCATCACAAAATTTCATGAAATTACATCTTAAATAACATTGTTTATATCCATTTTGGTTCGGCGGAATCTAAAGGTTTTGCTAGTAGTCTTGCAACCACGTGGTGTATTTACTATGTTATGATTTATTTTGCTGTTTAATAAACCCCAAGACATCCGGATTCCATCTTTAAGAGGCAGAAAACGCGAAAATTACTATTTTCTCACGAAACTTTTTCTTAATTATCTTACTTTAATGTAGTAGTAAGGAGCAAGATGACTTACATATTAACAAACATTAAATTGTCTTTTCAGGGTCTGCTATAACAACACGTTACTGACCTTTACTTAATCCAACCTTAACATTCTGTTGTCTTGTCTTATAGTAGGAGATGCATTTGTATCTGTACATGGTCAGGTTTGAAATGTATTTTGTGCTTGATGGTGTTTTAGAGTTTTACATTTTTTAACAGTTGAAAAAATATAGGACAATCGTTTTCTTTAAACTTGTCTGAGATGGATCATAGAAGCGGTGTAAATAAACTATATGACACATAATAAACTGCAACTTATACTGCATACACTGCATATAACTGCAAAACTATTCCGAATATTTGCCCTAATGACTGCAGGTTCAATTGTGAAACCAGAGCACAAAAACGATCAGGTCAAATTAAAGAAATTCCTATAGACATGTTTTTAACCATTTATGACGAAAATTAATCAGAGTTTTTGTATGAAGCTTACGAAAGAATCCTGGCCTTATTAAATCCAAGACAAGGTATTCAGATGAAATTAAAAGAAAATCGTGTGGATACACAATAACTAGAACGAATTTCACCATCAAGTCAGTATACGAGTAAAATGCGTAGTAAATAAAGTTTCAGGTCAAATTGATAGAAGTCCTCGTGAACACAATAAAGGTCACATTTGCTAATTGTTGAGCAAGGTGGCCATGTTTTTGTTTAAGAACAAATTTTGCTAAAACGAAGTTTGAAGATGGTTACCACTGATATCTATAGCATGTCAAACGTTGCAAAACTCGATTTTGTCATTTAATTTTAATGAGTCCCATTTGTATTATGAATTTTCCATTCGAATAAAATTTGTGTTGAATATTTTTTTGTAATTAATTGCTTTTCGCATTTTACATGTATATTATTTGATTTAAAAGAACTAATTGGTATTTTATAACTAATATTTTATTTTGCAAACATTTGTAGTATAGAACTGATATATTGTGAAATTGCATTCTTGGATTTGTTTGATGATTTCGAAATAAAACAGGAACTGTTAGTTATATAAAAAACAAGTACAGTGCAGGCCCAATGCCAAGTACATAAACATTTCATTGTAACCTTTCTTTTATACATGCTGAAGTCGTTGTCTTGTCGTTTACATAGTCCTAGTCAATAGAATATTAAGTTACAAAATCATAACAATCTTATAGATCTGTTACTTACACAAAAGTTGAAACTTGACCATAACCACCCGCAGTAGATAGACAGAGGTGCGAGCACCAGGTAATGACAACCCAGTTGACTAAGGTTCAAAGATTTAATTTATATTAAAACTTACAACACCATATTCGCTTCTTCTTTTCTGCTCATTTTAGTGTTTTTTGTTGTGTGGTACGAAGTGTAAAGATGGTCTCTGCAGGATGGGTTGTATACACATGTTTTGATTTTACTATAGTAATAGATCTTTATATGGTACAAATAAGAATTTTTAAACACACACGTTGACAAAAAATAGAAAACGAATGAATAAGATACAAGACAAAGACAACACATACAAAAGTAATGAATATAAAGCAGACAACTTATGATCATACAAGACCATTGATGGCATTATTGGACGCAAATGACAAAACAATTGCAACGTTTGACATGCCATAGAAACATAGAAACTGGGTCACTGGTTTCAGACATTCCACTATAGTGTTGATGAGAAAATCAACAAAGCCCCCAGCATCGAGGTTATTTGACTTATCAAAATGGTAAATAGAAAATTGGTAACGAGCCATTGGAAATAACATTTCTTTTTTGAAATTGATTTTCAATTGCAAATTTCAAGAATACGATTGTAAGTAGAGCGGGACGACAGACAGACGGCCATCAAATGATCTTGCAATGACAACTCATAGTATCTTAATGGGGATACATGTTATATGGATGCAGCGCATTAAGTGGGAATAGTAATGAAAATCAAAGCATTGATTTCACAATTATTATGATGTATTCTTGAAAGTAACATGATACACATTGTAAGTTTAAGAAACGGTTATTTAAAACCTAAGACAAGACATTTATTATTTCTTTTAAAATTGTTGAAGCGAAATAATTCTATCAGCTTATAATAATATTATAATTCCATCAGTCATTGCAAACTATAAAAAAATTGTGATTGTCTCAAACGGAATGAATATACAATATAGATTCGACGTGATACTTAAAACAAAATTCGAAATTACAACAACAAAAGCATTTTAATTTAATTCAAATTGATGTGGTAATAACAGAACTTCATAGAAATTGTTGGACGTATCATAACCTCGATTTGATATAACAGTTATAATATTAAACGCAAAGATTACTGCTGTCAAACTTCAGTGCGAGTTTAAGATATTCTGTGTTATGAAATTTGAAAGTTTTCAAATAAAACAAAATGTGAGGGATTGACGGACATCCCCTTCCATATAAAGTATTTAAGCATATACAACGCATTGTAGTGTAGAAAAAAGTAGTCTCCTTCGGCAACGAGTTCAAGCAGTTCCTTCATCGTTTAGTTTCAACTGTCGTTTTAATACCAATATATATCAACAATAATCAAGTAATCGGCATCAGTTCCCGCTATTTTAATCATGGCATGCCTTAAAATAAAAGATTGATCCTAACTAGCTAATATATAATATCTATAACAATATCACAAAAATGTTAAAAGTCACTTTCAAAACTATAACAACAGTATGAAGAAGTAATTCCTAATAAACAAACCCAATCAAATATTTAGGTTTAAGGCACTAGACATATTTATCATTATATACAAAAAACATTTAGAACAAAAAACAATATTGGGGGGAAAAGTCACGGCCATAAGGTGTCATCCCGACAGTAAACGGTAAACCTTGGACACTTTACTACCCATGTATGTCACCATCATATGTCAAAAGCTATACAAATTGTATCAAATGTCTTGGCCGAAAACTTACAATTGTCACTTTACAGCCGTGACAGACACTCTTTTAAATGCCCTTGAAATATATGTTAATTTTCCATTTAAGCCAAACATTATCAGATCTCATGCTTATTTCTCAAACAAAGTGATTAACAAACCTACAATACAACCAGATTACATAATTACTTTCTCGACACAATACAACTCCATTAAAACTCTTGAAAATCACGTTTTTTACATAATATATATCTAAGAGTATCAAAGTACGCCAACAAAGCACGTATAATACTGACGTAAATATCGTTGAATGTAGCTTTTGACATTACCTTGAACACATACTAGGTGGAGAACAAACAGTTAAAATAAAACTAAAACGTAAGTACTTTTAAAGCTGATTGTGTATGTTATTAGCGTCACTCGAATGAGAGCATCCAGGCACTTAAAAGCAGTAAAATGAAATCATTTAACATATCAAGAGGCAGTTTGTCACCTTCTTCAAATGCAAATATTTGTAAGTCTTTACTGCACGGAAATACCCCTTTATAAATATCAAAAGGTTTTTGCCATAGCAACTGCGACTTTAATATTCTGAAGATGTTTAATGAACTAATGTATCCAAGTATCTGCGAAAGGTAATTTCTGATACAAGATTTGCTAAGTATAATGATTGATTTCAAATTGAGTATAGAATTTTGCTATCAAGTACATATAAAGTACATATGACGTTATCAGGCAATGCTTTCAATTTAAATGGAAGCGGATAAGGATATGTGTATTAAAAACATTAGGGTATGTGATGTCATTTTTGACAATTATCAGCGACGCCCAAGATATTTGTACATACAGCATTTTGATATATTGTATATTCTTTTTGTTAAAAACCGAACTTTTTAGATATATTAAAATTAATGTTGTTCTCTTTTATCTTGTTTTACAAAAACGAAATGAGATAGAATGGTTTCTCCTGTTTGAAATATAAACCTTTTTTTCTGATAATTGGATATGATTTGCGTTATATGAAAAATGCTGTAGTTCCTCGGTATTTCGTTTATTGTTTCGTATACCACATGTAATGCCTCAACAGAATATGCATGTCAAATGAAATAAAACAATTAACATCACAAATATCTACATAAACTGCATTGGGAATCGTCATACACTTTCGGTCATGAGAACAAAAGATGTGATGGAAAATCTAAAAAGTGCATGTTTTAATATCAACAATTTAACTTAAAGTGAGGTTAATGTTCTTTATAATACAAAAAATATCCCCCATCAAAAAAAAAAAAAAAAAGATTAGTCACATGAAAGTAAAAAAGAAACACAAAACGTTTTAATGGACACTTTGGGTGTCACAGTTAATATAAGCACTTATATTACATTTTTTGTATCAAGATAGAGGTCTTATCGACCTAATTGACCGTTATTTGTACACACATATTCCTAACTTTGCTTTTTAAATAGAAAGCCAATGCTTTTGCATTATTCAATGATATTGAAAAAATAAGATACACCATAAGAATTGTCTTTTACAAAATACACATGTGTAGAAGCAGCGATTGTTGCTAAACGAGATTTTGAATTTAATGATGTCCAAATATTCACCAAAAGTATTAAAGAACCGGTACCAAATAAAGTAGAACGTGTCTTTATTTCATTTAGCGAATGTAGCAAATTACAGATTGGTTTATATTAATCGTTTTAAATTTTTGGAATGAATTTTCAATTAATATCTAATACTCCGACGACCGGGCTGGAATACTGAAAGTTAGACTTATGTTTAAATGATTCATTATGAGCTAGGAAAACTTATATAATAAAGTAAATAAAACAACATTTAATCAGACTATATACATTTAATAAAATCCCTCAGACGCAAGCAAGCTCTTTATTGGTATTCAGTACACTGATTTTGAATACGTGTCAAAACATATCCAAATAAAGTAAAGCAATCCAAAATCTTGATTCAACGTCATACACTTGTCTCATATGTGCCATTAGATGACAGGTTACTCGGATGTTCGTTGCTAACAATACAGCCTGAAAATGTTGAAATATTTGTATTTGTATTTGTAAATTGTAAAACTGATAGTTCAGACAGTAAACATTCTATTTGTAAAGACCACGGTTTTCCCTACTATCACATGGCTCATACATGACAAGGGGTTTTCATGAAACGAAGGCAGATATATTTGTTTCGTAAAAAGCTGGTTAAGATAAACTTAATCAAACGTAGGGATACGTAAGTTTTTTTACATATTGTATCTACATAATAGCCTGAATAAAACAACTGCACTTATGCGTGTTAAAAAACCCAGACTGATTGGTTTTTCACATGCCTAAAGATTTTGCTATTCTTACTAACCAGGTGTTCACAACACGCATACATTTGTTTTTTGGAACTGCACATGAAAAAGCTTCTAAATATAATCTGAAAAGTCTTTTAAAATTGGTTTAGCTGATCTAATCTGGTGTGATTAGTGAATATGAGTCATTGTTTCAAAGATGAAAGTTGAGATATAAAATATCGGCAGACATATGAATGATAAGATAAACAAAAAAGCTTTTCACTAGTTTGATATATTTCATTTTATGTATGTTGATTATCTTTGAAACAATCTGTGCACCACAACGCTTCTAAACGCGGCTCTATGAAATGAGTCCCTAGCGCTGAACCGTGTATAATTTTCTGATTTTATTTTCATCTTGCCCAATTATCATACTTAGATGACTTACTAGTATGTGGTCACATACTGTTAAATGTTTTAAAACATGACTGTTCATTTATCAATTGTAAGGAAATTGGAATCTAATCTTTAGACATTTCTAAAACAGTAATACAAAACAGATCCAAAATGAAAATACTTTCTGTGATATCCTTTTCCAAGCTTACTGACCTTGTAAGCAATTTAATTTGGCAAGGTTTGTCGTCGAATTGGATACAATTCCATGACGTACATTTACCATAGACGAACGCCTTGTATTTATATTGTCCAAATAGCCTGGGTTAGACATTAGACGTTCTTGTATCTCATACAGTTTTTGACTTATATCCTTTCCAATGAGCTGTCTGAATATGTGTCTTAACACTGGATCTCGAGATAGGTGATTCATCAGCTGATCCTGCGGCCAAGAAAAAATCAAACTGTCATCATCCGCGCTTATGGCAACCTGAAATGAAAGTATGCTATTTGTGAAGACTCACAGCTAGCTGCTAGCCAGATGTTAGCCTCTTATTAGCAAACTTTGTTCTTTAATGATCAGTTTAGCGCTCTTACAGACATCTTAAGATATCATAAGGGGAGTTTTGGGAACTAGCTTAAAAGGAGATAATATACAATCTAAAGTTGGTACATGTGTAAGCTGCGTCTTTGAAATAAACAAAAAAATATTTTCAGGTAATACCACAAGCATTTAATAAGCTACAGCATATAGGACAGTTACGAGAAACTAAACATCCATAATCCACAGTTACTGTCATTATTTTACACTTGAAGTAGAGATAAGAAACAAAACAAAAAAATACTCGTCACGTAAGGAATTTTCGAAGTAAATGATGTTTTATTTTATTTTTATGCCGAGCATTTTCTATATTGTGCTTAAAAGTCGAAGAATTCTGACAGCGCCTAAATATTTGCTCTTTCGTAACCGTTAATTGAATTTACATATAGAATTCAATGCGTACAAACAGAATAGTAATGAGAAAAAATGGGTAACAGACAGTTTTATTAGATTTTCTCCTAGACTAATATTACGTCTCTGGAAATTCTCACCGTCTTTTTTATTCTTCGCCAAAAGATATTACAGAAATCACAGACTTGTATGCATAATAATACACTTTTTCATGGCAAATACGTTTTTCTTTGTTCTGTTATTTATTCCTTTTTTTCTAATATATTTAATTTACATTTGATGTAAGTAGTCAGATACTTTATAGTTATATAAAAATGCAAATGAATAGGCATTTGCTATGAATAAGCTTTCATTCGTTCGTTCGTTTGTTCGTTCGTTCGTGCATGCATGCATCCATTCATTCATTATTTCTTTCTTTCTTTCTTTTTTTTCATTCTTTCTAAGTTATAAGCTACTTATTTTAAAACATAGTCATTTTTAGGCACATCGGATTATTCTTAATAAGACACACAATGTACTGCACTAATCAGAAAATATGTATAAACGCCCCTCTGGAATTACACGCACATGAGTCAATAATTCTCAAATTTTTCACATAGGTTTCTACACCTGTTGTAAAGTGATGTACATGTACCCATATTTCAAAACTTTACCTGAATTTAAAATCTATTCCACTTTCTCGTTCAAAACTTAGTATAATGACATGACATAAAGGAAACATTAAAACGAGTCAGACAGCATCATGAGAGAGAATACTTTTCAGACACGTAGCATCTACAAAGAAACAGAAAGTCCGATAGACTTACATATAAGGCTTTTTTAATACATGTTCCCGTGTTTTTATAATTTGGTAGATACAGTCAGAAAAACAGATACTAATGGTATTACCATTCCTTGGCCATATCTGACGGATTCAAACAAAAAATATCTATTTAAAATTTAGTCACAAACACTCATTTAATAATGCCCCTAATTATGCTTCATTGTCACTCAGTTAAGTCATCGGAAATCAGCGCATGCTATTTTCGTACCAACAAACAAAATCCAAGCAAAAAGAGAATAATTAAAAATAATAATATAGTTTCCTGTAGAAATTAAGAGTGTATCCCGATGGTGACGTCATGATGGTGCAGACGACCACTTCAACAGTTGAACATAATCCATAATACTCTTCGTTAACAGACAGTAATATTGTACTTTTTTCAATGTAATTGGACATATATGGCCTCGGAAAGAATGTAGTAGTCCGCCAGGAGGAGTAATTAATCACATGCCTACATCTGTAGGCTGATAAAGGGGACATGGATATTCATTAGACATTGCCTAGGTCAACCTTGAATAAGTCTCATTTATTTCCAAGAAAAATTAGAGATTTCCCCCAGTTCTGCTCGGAAGTATGATTAGTACATTTAAAAACGCGACTTTTTTAAGTCAAATAGTTTGATTTAACAAATTATGGGGAAAAACAGTTGCATAAATTCTAATTGTCCTTTCCATTGATTATGGTCTTGTGGTGTAACTTTCTTAAAAACGACACGAAAAAATTGTAATAGTAAAAAAAAAAAATCAAGATCTATTTGCAATTAAATTTTTATTCTGTTATTTTTTCGAACAGGTTGACAAATCAATATTTTTAAAATTTAGATAACCTAAGAAAAATTACTTAACAGTGATAATGTTTGTCATAACCAAAATGGTAGAAAATCGCGAAATCTGGTATGTCTATTAATTTTGTAATTTTGTTAAAAGTTGGCTACATTACCCTTTTTTGTTTATGAAACCACTTAATATGATTAGTGCAAAACCTATCGCAACAAGTTATTTCAGCCAAAAACAACACTTTGGTGTTAACAATGTTCACGACTTATTCCTCATTTTCTTGAATTGAAACAATCAATATTTATAATAAATTGCCCGCCTGTTAAAATGACAAAAAACACGGTTGGAACAGGCGTTAAACTCATGCAATTCAACATGTAAGTATTGCGTTTTTAATGTACTGAGTATATTTCGAGTCATTAAGTTTCAGAAAAAGCCGAAGTTAAAAAAAACATCTTGGCCGGTAAAGGAGAGTAACCGTACAATATTGGATGAGCAATGAATTAGATTTAATTGTCTTTAATCCCAAAATACCTACGATTCATAGACAGTTGGTGGTCATCTGAATTAGCGGGTTGATTGCCATATGCAACCATAACTGATAGATCCCAAATGAATGATTTATGGATGAAATGCACCTCTATCAGACATCCACCTTAGTAAAGTGATCATATAAGACGTATTCGTCAGATGTCTGCTGCATTTTAAATAAATAAAAAATTATCTTACAAAGTTTCTATAAAGTCTGCAAGATAAACTTTCATTTATTCTGTTTTACTGCATTAAAATCAACTGGAGTAAATTGACTATCAAAGTATTTAAAAATGTATTTCACTATGAGGACACATGCGAAACTAACGTAGATACGCTCGTAACAAGTTGAGATTAACATGTACCCAACGTAGTTTCGAATTTAACCGATTTTAGCTCGACTACTAGGAGAATAAAGGAGGGCTATTTTATCGCCCTGGTGACGTCATTGGAGTTAGCGTTAGTGTCGTTAGTTTAAGTTAAAAGCCGAGCTTCATTTTCTTGCTATATTTTTGCAACTATACCTACAATTTTAATAAAATTGACATAAAGACAGAACAACATACATGCACACGATATACGGGGATGAGACCCATGGCCTACAAGGTCAAGGTCATCATGAGTGCTATACTTGGGCTATTTTAACGTAAGAACTTTATGGCACGCTTTGTTTTCTTGTTATATCTTTGCAACTACAGCTCCAGATTTAATGAACCTTGATGTGAGGATAGTTCTGCATATAGTACATTGCATTAGAGTTTGACCCGTGACCTACAAGGCAAGGTCACCATGGGTGCTATACTTGCACTTTCGTGAGGTTAACGTTTTATAGCCAGTTTTGTTTTCTTGTTTACCATTTAAGATATTTCGTTGAAAGTTGGAATTATAGTTGTTGACCTTCTTTTGAAGTATGGTCCTTTTTACTTAGAATTTGGGTTAAGTTTTTCGTACCAGTCCGCTTATTGACTTAACAATTTGAGATATTACTGTGAAAGTTGGAATACTTCTATGTCATCATGAAACCCATCACATCTGTAAGTAAGGGAAGATAAATGTGCCCAACTATTCTTATTATGATTAGATATTCTCAGTGGAAGTATTGTGTGCAAGGCACTGTAATAATTTGAAAATTTGATGTAGTATTCAGGTGTAATAAACAACTATAATAGATATAAATCGCACATGGTATTTTGATCCCTCATATTATTATCAGATTGACTGCTTTGTTATATAAACAAAGACCAAAATACCGTGTTCGGATGATAACTATTGACTAAATATTATGCTTTTGCCGTTTATTGCCAAAACAATTGTTTCATTGACAAGCAATATTGAGAATAGTCGAGCGTGCTGTCTTACGGTCAGCTCTTGTCTCTTGGCCTTGCAAGTGGTATGATTTACCTTAAATGTATCCTCCAGACAAGTAACGCTAGAATTATCGAATTCTGGGGAATCCACGAAATGGTTGACCTCTATGGAATGTAGGTATGTATCGTTATACGTCACCTTTAACCTGAAATATAAGACAGCATTGTACTAAACTATGTTTGAAAAGGAGATGTTTCTATTGTGTCTATCTTCCCTTTGTCCTTACATACCCCAACCTAAACTTATAAATAAAAATTACATGCGCATTGATAGATTTCTTTTTAGCTCGACTATTCGGAGAATATGGAGAGCTATTACAGTCACTTGTGCGTCGGCGTCGGCGTCGGCGTTGCTTCTTTGGTTAAAGTTTTGCCTGCTAAGTACTATCATGCACATATCTCAGTAACCACTTATGATATTGACTTGAAACTTTGTTCATGTCTTTAGGGGTGTCATACAATCAAGGCAGATAACTCTTGTATAAATTTAGTACAAATTATGGCCCTTGTTTGACTTTGAAAATTTGGTTAAAGTTTTGCCTGCTAGGTACTATCATGCACATATCTCAGTAACCACTTATGATATTGACTTGAAACTTCGTTAATGTCTCTAGGGGTGTCACACGGTCAAGTCAGATAACTCTTGTTTAAATTTAGTGCAAATTATGGCCCTTGTTTGACTTTGAAAATTTGGTTAAAGTTTTGCCTGCTAGGTACTATCATGCACATATCTCAGTAACCACTTACGATATTGACTTGAAACTTTGTTCATGTCTTTAGAGGTATCATACAATCAAGTCAGATAACTCTTGTATAAATTTAGTACAAATTATGGCCCTTGTTTGACTTTGAAAATTTGGTTAAAGTTTTGCCTGCTAGGTACTATCATGCACATATTTCAGTAACCACTTATGATATTGACTTGAAACTTCGTTAATGTCTCTAGGGGTGTCACACAGTCAAGTCAGATAACTCTTGTATAAATTTAGTGCAAATTATGGCCCTTGTTTGACTTTGAAAATTTGGTTAAAGTTTTGCCTGCTAGGTACTATCATGCACATATCTCAGTAACCACTTATGATATTGACTTGAAACTTTTTTTTATGTCTTAAGAGGTGTCACACAGTCAAGACAGATAACTCTTGTTTAAATTTAGTGCAAATTATGGCCCTTGTTTGACTTTGAAAATTTGGTTAAAGTTTTGCATGCAAGGTACTATCATGCACATATCTCAGTTACCACATATGGTAGCTATATCAAACTTAGCAATAGTGTTCAGGGGTAAATTTTGTATCAAACAATTAATTTACCAAAAATTAAATCTATAGTTATAGATTTTGACTTTTTTATGATTCAACTTTCCTAGTTTATACTTAATAGTTAGCAGAATTTTGTTTTGCTATTACACTGATTAAAGTTATGTTTTATTAGCAAACACCCACAATAGTCGAGCTTGCTGTCTTATGGACAGCTCTTGTTTAATTTAGAGGTCTTATTTGTGCTATTGTTTTTCTTTAGCGCGGCACCAATATGACAAAGCGATAAAAATATCCGCGCACTTGTATGTTGACGCAAAGACAAAACAGAAGAACGGGAATTTCGACACGGAAACCTACCAAAAAGAGGAACCAAAGCGAGTTTATACTCACATGAACTTTGCAACATATGTTGCGTGCAGTTCGACTTGTAGGTGAAACTATGTTTGAAAGGGAAATTTCATTCGTTTAGATACACTAGTATCAGATTACATGATTTTTATTGCGGGCCGTCTCTAGTGAAGTAGTGAATAGTTCATTGCACACGTTTAGAAAGTAGTGAACAGCTTTATTGTACAACAGCATCGGTCAAACGGTAGTGGATACTTCTTTGCCACACATATGAAAATGAATCAAAACCGCCTACGAATTAGTAAACATCACTCTTCAATGTGTAGCTTATAATCCAATAAGTAGTTTATGCCTTTACATGCATTTACTACCATTACACCGGTTTTTGTGTAACTGAATTTGCTTCGTCGATGCCATGCATCAACATTTAACTTGATCCATCTGTCACATTTTTACAAGAAATTTGAGTGTTGGTATCATCAATTATAGTCATTGCTTTTTACAAAATATAATAATGGTGATCATTTCGGCAAGTTTCATGTCTTTCTCGTAAAATCTTGGGATTAAGTTATATTTACAAGATTTCGACGTCTACCCGACCAACCACATGTTATGTATGTAGATAAAAGAATAAACGTTTTATCTTGTGGGTAATATTGAATACGAATTTGTAGTCTAGTATTGCCTTCAACTTTGTTCATAGGACATATCTAATTGCTTCTTTCTATGAAAACATCTGCATTACGTCTGTTTGATATGCACCCTTTCACTAATTTAAATTAAAAAGACACTTGTGAATTACATACAGTTTATGCATCTTGACACTTTTAGGCTTTCAGCAGAAACTAAGCAATACCTCGTCGGGTATTTGTAACAGCTGTTAGATTGATGTTTTAAAAAGAATAATATACCTGAAATACCAAAACTATCAACGTCAACGCGTTTGTTTTCACTTACCATTCACTTTTGAGCTTTTTAATTTTTATGTTTCTGTATGTTCCTTAATGCGGACAGTATTCCTCACAGTCACGCTTCGACCTTCAAATGTATCCAAGCTAGCGCAAGGAAAAACCAATTTACTTTCATACAAACGAAATCAATTGCTTTATGTGCACCGATTCAATTTTGTTTATTCAATTTGTCTTCGTAGTATTCAGTTTATTTCACCAGTCAAAGAGAAGTGTCAATTTTGAATTGTCCCTGCCAGTACATCATTTATTATCTGAATAAAAAAACAACCACCACGTGAAGCAATATTCTGTGTTGTATCAACTTAAATTAAATGCGGATTTACAATTTTCCAGTCGTCTATAATATGGTTTATGTTGGTTGGTTTATTTACAAACTTTCCGTATCTGTAGAGTATAAGCTTTGATATTCATTTTTTAACTTTCTTCTGGAAATATTTCAACACCATCGCGAGTTTTATACAAATATTTGTGTTACCCAAAACAATTGATTTCATGTTCTTATTTGAGATAAGAAAACCCTGTAATAATAAATTATGCATGCTTGAAATCTATGCATGTCTTAATTGCAAATCTATCGGATTTATGGCTTGTTTACTTTAGTATATAGATATTAAATAACCGATAGGAATACACCTAGAGGAACTGTATCAAGTTACACTGGCCGGTTTTTTTTTTGCCATTGCCAATATATCAATACTGTTTATCTAAAGTAAGTAAAACAAGAAAAGCTGGATAACTAATTGTTATTAAATTTAGGATAAGTTACATGTTAAATACTTTACTTCTGGGCAAGCTTTATGCTGAGCCCTTTACTGCATGTGATCAACTTTACGACAAGTTATACGCTTAATCTTTTGATGCTCCTGAAAAGACTTTAGGACTATTTTATACATGATTCTTTACTACAACGTAAGCGGATCCATGGTCTTTAGAGCGTTTTATACAGTTAACTTGCTCTGTGACACTTGATTAGCAGTACAGCTATAACAATTTTGTTTTGTCTAATTGACTACTAAGTTTGATTATAATTAGATCATTGTTTTCGAGGTATCGGGATTCCTGAAAATAATTCTATTTTTAAAGGCACGTAACACGTTGGGATCACACCTATTACGTGAGCTTCGTAATTTAACTGATCGGAATCATTTTGCAGAATTTTGCGAAGATGTAAGTGCATTTTTATTTCATGATTTCTTATTTAAACGTCGTTTTATTCTTTTAATGTTTTTCAGATTAGACATTATAGTTCCGAATAATGGAATAAATGTATTTTGAAGACGGTATATATCTCGTATACATTGCACATATGCAATCTGTATAATGGAAATAGAAAGTAACAAAAATGCACATTTACTCAGAATAAAAGGTAAGAGCTTAACTGCTCGGTACTTAAAATAGAAAAGGAAAATGGTTAAAATCGTTTAGGTATACAATGGTTGAACCTAGAAAGTTTCAGACAAAACAAACTCATGCAATTTTATGATGAATACAGAGTTACATGTACACCGTGTTGGCGACACCTGCTTCTTTCAAACCCGACATTTCGGTAGTCTGCATTATTTTACAAGGAAACTTTCTTCAGTTTATGACTTACATATATATTTTCAATGAATTTTAAAGTAGATCTTTTATAAAATGGAAAACATGACAATTCGAATATAAAAGTCAATACAGTCGGTATTACTATTCAGTTTTTGAAATTATTTGCATCGCTCTCACCCGCCAAATATGGATTTGAAGTCTTAAATACGGGTTTATTAAGGATCCATTTGTCTCCTTTACAGCAACATTTTTTGTCAAATCGCACTTTAACTTTGGTAAATCAATAATTATATACCGAGTCAACGAATACTGGGGAATAATAATTTTAAACACTAAATAGGTTAATGCTGATTTTGATACATTTACTACAGTAAATTGGTCGCACATGCTTAATCTAATTTGGTAATACAAATGCACTAAAACAACTAAAATAGGTACAAGCGATCTGCAAAAAGTATTTGACAAAACATTACAAATGTTATTGTCCTTATGTTATGTCCTTATTGTTATATGTTGAACAAAGAGCTATCTTTGGTTATCCTATCAATTGTGTACCGACGCTTTAAACTCTAACTGCGCTTTTATATTATTGCCAAAATTATAAACTAAGGTTAGGTGTATTAGGAAAACATATCAAAATTCCGAAATCCAATATTTGAAAAGTAATTTGTGACTTTACGTAAGTTCTAATGTATTTGTAAACTAATAGAAAGTATTGTGTTTGCATGAAGCACTCATTTTAGCAGAACTATGAACTGATTAAACTCAGGACAAGTTTTATCCTTAATCCTTTACTGCATCTGATCAAACAAAGGACAAGTAACAAGCTTAATCATTTGATGCTACTGATCAAACTTGGGACAAGTTAAATGATTATTTTTTACGACAGCTGAAAACTTAGGACAAGTGACATGCTTATTTTTACGGCAGCTGAAAACTTTGGACAAGTGACATGCTTATTTTTATGGCAGCTGAAAACTTAGGACAAGTGACATGCTTATTTTTTACGGCAGCTGAAAACTTAGCACAAGTTAAATGCTTAATCATTTGATGCATCTGATCGCACATAAGACAAGTTATATAATTAATTCTTTATTGTAGCTGTTAAATTTATCATCACTCAAATTGACGTATGCGGAACCATGGCCTTAAGACAGTTTAATATGTGACACTTGAGCAGTACAGCTATAACTGTATATTATGTAAAACGATCTTTGTATCATAATGTAATTTTTACCAGTTTATTTTTGTCTATAGATCATTAACTTAATACGCAGGTATCGTTTTTTCCTGAAAATAGTTCGTTCTATTTTTAAAGACACGTAACAAGTCGGAAAAACACATATTACGTAAGTGTCGTAATTATAGTATCATAACAGGTAGGAATCATTTTGCAGAAATTTGCGAATAATAATAATAATAATGTAAGTAATTTTTATATTTCATGAATTTTTTAAATACCATTTTATTTTTTAATGTTTTTCCAACTAGGCATTGAAATTCAGAACAGTGGAATGAATGTGTTCTGTAAAGACGGCGTTATGTATTTTAATCGTAAATAGCAGAAAGTAAAGTATATATGTCGTAAACACTGTACATGTGCAATCCGTATAATATTTTTCTGCTTGAACATAGAATTTAGAACAGGTTAGTTCTGTCCAATCGCAGCGCTATATTTTCTGCACCATAACTCGGGCAAATCAATAATTATATACCGAGTCAGTAAATAGGGTAATAAGTATAGGTTAGTGTTCATTTTGATGCATTTACAAAAATAAATTGTAAACATGAACCTACTTAGTGTTGACTCAGTATGTAATTATTGATTTACCGAATTTAAAGTGCAGCGAATACTGCGGTGCGATTGGACAAAAATAATTTTAAACACTAAATAGGTAAATGTTGATTTTGATACATTTACTACAGAAAATTTGTCCTGCAGCATCCGGTCTGAACAACTAATTTTCGTAATTGCAGAAAAATAAACATTAATCTACTGTATACTGTATTCCGCGAAATCAACAACCGTGCTATGTACATACATAAGCAGTAATAAACAAAATCTTGAAACGGAAATTTATTACTTGAAACAGGAAGAAATGCATAATGCCTTCACAGAAGATCAGTAAAAACTTCAAACAGATAAACTATTCAACTTTCGTAGAAATTGTAAATTATCTGGTTTGTGTTTATTTTATATTTGCTGATCTTATCAAGTCAACCAGCTGTATGACCCACTCACATTGTGCACCGACACTTTAAACTGCAACTGCACTTTGAAATAATTGTCAAAATCACAAACTCGTATTGGGTGTAATTAGAAAAAAATCAACCTTCTGAAATTCAAAAGTTAAAAGTAATTTGTGAATACACGTAAGTACTTTTGTATTTGTAAACTAAAATAAAGTATTGTAGTAAACATTTCAGCAGAACCGTGTACCATGTAAGACGTTACACTTATTTCTCTTATGAAAAATACGTAATAAACTGGATGCACTTTCAATTTTTGAGTAGGATAGTCAAAAATGAGTTTCACGGTTATACACTAAATTCAATATGAGTTAAACATGTATAAACGTTTTTTTTCAAAGAGTGAAATATTTGAAATATGCTTTTTCAATAAATTTCGATGATCACTTTGAATAGCAACATAACTTTGTTGTTGTTTGTTTGTTTAAAGCCCTTCAGTCATTTTAAGGAGGGTAAATACAATTTTAGAAAACTTATTCCCAAAGTTCAGTGCTATTGTTCCTTAGTGAATCAGTCCATTATTTTGACAGGAATGCTGATGACAAAGTAGAAGCCGTTCCTTGTAACCCTATAATGGTGACTGCGATAAAGGTCTTATTTCTGGTAAGCATACTTTATATTTACCGTCCAGCTAAAATTGGACCTTAACTTCAAAATTGTCGATCTTTTCTCTATACGTATCGCATGTAAAATAGCTACACCTTTACACAATAACAATCGACGCCATAAATGACATCATTTATCAAATCTTTTTCTTGTGTCAATACGACCCCAAGTTATCGGATGCGCCTCGTACGAGTCTTCATTTTACTTAGCAAAGCAATAACGGTTATTTTTCAAAAAAGAATGAAGGCATGCTCCATTTTTATACGCCCGAAGGGACGTATTATGGGAACAGCCGTGACGGGCGGGCGGCGTCCACACACTTTGTCCGCCCTCTAAGCCGAACAGTTTTCATCTGATCTTCACCAAACTTGGTCAAAATGTTTGTCGTATAATATCCCGGCCAAGTTCGATAACAAGCCAAATCGACCCAGGCACTTTTGGATTATGGCCCTTGATTTATGCAAAATTGACCAAATTCACCTTGTCCGCTCTGTAAGTCAAACAGTTCATCTGATCCTCACCAAACTTGATGAAAATATTTGTAGGCATAATATCTCGGCCAAGTTTGATAACCAGTTAAATCGACTTAGGCACTTTTGGATTATGGGCCTTGATTTATGCAAAATTGACCAAATTCACTTTGTCCACTCTCTAAGTCTAACAGTTTTCATCTGATCTTCACCAAACTTGGTCAAAATATTTGTCGGCATAATGTCTCTGCCGAGTTTGATAACCAGCTAAATCCACTTAGGGATTGTTGAATAATGGCCCTTGATTTATGCAAAATTGGCCAAATTCACCTTGTCCGCTCTCTTAGTCAAATAGTAGTAGTAGGGAAACCAGAGTGCAAAATACATCCCGGGACGTAAAACGCACCAGATCTTAACGTACAGTGTGAGGTAAAACAGTCCAAGTCGTAAAACGCATCGGATCGTAAAGTGCATTGGTGCTTAAAGTAGATATACATAGGGACGAACAGAACACCGTAACTGACTTTATGGTTTAAATGACACCCACCTGGAGCGTAATGTTGAAATACTTGCTTTATAATGTTACATGCCTCATTACATCCACTACAATAAGGTTACAATTGATTAGATAATCAGTTGTCATCTTGCGTTAGAGTTCTAGGTTTGAATGTATTATTTTGCACTACGTTATTCGTTTAGCACAACCAATGGATAATAGTTTAAAGACTAAAGACAACTATCGTAATAATTATGAGGAAAGATATTGAGGAACACTGAAATACGTTAGAAAATCAGTCGCAAAATGCAAATACGTCTGTTTGTTAAACATAAACTTAATCAATATCGGATTCAAATCACGCGCCAGTAATCATTTATAACAGTCAGTGAACCACTTCTATCTACTCTATTATTACACAGAAGGTTAGCTAATATGTTAATATACATACAATAGTAGTTTTTATAGCAGATTTATATTCTGTTTTGCTTTTACAGTATTTATTACATATGTGATATTTATTTTTTTAGATTTGATTTAAAACTTTTAGCATATCCTTAGAAAAACGTTTTTACAAATACACAAAGATGAACGCCTAAATAATTATTTTATAGTGCAATAATTGTAAAATGTAATGCAACATCGGTATTGTGTTGGAGAAACAGACGTTTTACTTTAAACTTATGTAAAAGAATTAATAATGTGTAAGCCATGGTATTCTTGAATTTGAGTTATATAATGTACGGTCGCATTATTTAGCATTTCAACTTATGCCTTTTATGAAGCCTGGTCACTTGATTAGTTACAATATTTGTAAAAGGTTCTATAAAACAAGTATTTCAACATTACGCTCCAGGTGGGTGTCATTTAAACCATAAAGTCAGTCACGGTGTTCTTCACGTCCCTATGTATATCTACTTTAAGCACCAATGCACTTTACGATCCGATACGTTTTACGACTTGGACAATGTACGTTAAGATCTGGTGCGTTTTACGTCTCGGGACGTATTTTGCACTCTGGTTTCCCTACTACTAACAGTTTTCATCTGATATCTAGGCCAAGTTCGATAATCAGCCAAATCGCCCGAGGCACTTTTGGATTATGGCCCTTGAATTGTCGAAAAATTATGAAATAAGCCTTCTCAGCTCTATAGTTCAAACAGGTGAATTTGCTTTGTCTGCTCTATAGTTCTATCAGGTTTTACAAAACAAATGAACTGTCAGATACTGAGTTATGCCTCCTTGACGGGCGTACTTTGTGACAGTTTGGCACTCTTATTTATAAATATTTTGGTCAATGGTATGTGCAACTCCTCTTTGAGAGATAATCAACACTATTTTCAGGTGCAGGGCTTGGCTGTAGCAGCAAGTGGTAATGTTGGAATACTGACTTACAACAGTTGTAAGGATGTTGACTGTGTCCGGGTGAATGAAATGTCATGGTTAATATCAATACTCTCTTACTTCCATCTGTTGGCAGCAGCCATCTGCTTCACTAAAGCCTACACGAAATGCACAAATGCATATAGTATTCGCAAATTACTACTAGCTTTTGTAAGTATTTTTTCAGCTTCAAACGCTATATAAAACTTAATTGTCCCTTCGGCGGCCGTAAATTAATCAACAAAAGAGTATTTGTCAGGCTTAATACTTTTAGAACCAGAATTTCTTCAATGATCAGATACAATAATAATAATAATTATAATAATGATGATGATATAGAGGATAATTGTTGATGTCGGTGTAATATCACGTTTTATTTTATGTTTTCCAGTGAATTATAGAGTTTTCTCAGTGAAATAAAAGTGATAATCCCAGTTTTGAAACGTGGATTACCTTTTTATTTTTCACTGTTTTTACAATCTTTGCCCGGATTTACGTCAAAAAGTTCCGAGCGTTATTAATGCTGGAGACCATGCGACGATGACGTCGTTTAAATGACGTCATTTGTTCTATGTCTTCTGATGATGTTTCCCGCGATTTTCAATGTTTTTGAACACTCAATAAAAATAGAGTTTTAACCATAAGATAAAAGAAAAATTGTTGGTATCGGTGTAATTTCACGTTAATTTCACTCGTGAACCCAAAGTAGTTATTTTCACTCGTGGCTGCGCCACTCGTAAAATATCACTTTTGGTGCCCACTCGGTGAAATTATAACGTGATCTTACCGAAACCATATAATTTCACCGAGTGGGCACCAAAAGTGATATTTTCACGAGTGGCGCAGCCACGAGTGAAAATAACTACTTTTGGTGTCCACGAGGGAAATGATCGTGATATGATATAGACAATTTTTCTGTTTATTTTATGTCTCAAACTCTACTTTTGTTGAGTTTATTTCAATAAAATGTCGAAAATTGTGAGAAACGTCACCAGAAAGCATTGCAAACATGACGTCATTTTAACGACGCCATCGTCATAAGGTTTCCGGCATTCAGTACGCTCGGTATACTTTTTGACGTTAACCTGGGTAACAGTTTTTGATAATTTTCACTGAGTGGCCAGTGAGTTTACCGGGATATAATTCACCGTTATATTTCCATAAACCACAGAAAAACATAAAATAAAATAATGAAATCTTTATTTTGAGAGGCTACATGTTTTGGGTATACACATTTGACCTTAAACATAGTTTTACAATGTTGGAATATTCTTCATATACCCTCGTTCGCTGACAGGCTAGTTCACTGCATAGAAATGATACATTGGGTCATGTCATGGTAAAACCGAGTCTTTTTTTCGATGGAAAGAAATTAAAATGCTTAAATAGACTTTTCGCTGGCAAATTGAAGTCCTTAAGTTGAACTCTACTACGAGTTATTTCTGTACATGGTAATTCTAGCTAAGCATGTGTAAAATCTACTTTCATTTTCAAGTTCACCTTGTTTTCATTTTCAACTAAAAAAATTCTGGTTTTCCAGAAACACGTAATTGCTTGGCAGATGTCCGACTTGTCTATGATTAGGCCGTCAGTTTAGCAGGTGCTTCTCAACTGCGCTTCTAAAAACGTTTCTTTTATTTCGTAACTATTAGAATCTATGACACACATCCGAAATATTCCTGTATAACTGGTTAGTTAATTTTACATTATCAAAAAATAATTTCGCTTTCTTCTCCTTTTGGTTGTAACAGAATACGCTGTAACGGGACAAAGAGTTATGCGTCGAGATATTAAGTTTTCATTGGTGTGTTTTATTTTAAACCTCCTTTTAAAACGAATGTTTTATTACAGATATCTTGGAGTTGCTGGTTAACTTGGATTTTAATATACAACATTGTACAAACCTACGAATATGAACAGGTATACAATTATCACATGTGTTCACCACTCATTTCACAAGTTGCCGATTCGAACATATTAAACACTACTTATTTTTTGTCTTCCAGAACATTAAATAGGACGATGATCTGAAATTCCAATTTTTTGATTGACAGACAGACAGTTGTAATACACCAGGTTTCACACACAATAACAACATGGTGTGTTCTTTTATATGGAGCAGATATCAAACTGTTACAAGCTCAATTTTGCATTTTCCTTGCATATTCACAGTCTCTTTAAAATTAGTTAATTTTCAAATTTGTTTGATAATTTACTGGTGAATGAACCTTATTATCGACCTATGACATGTACATTTTAAGGCGTTTGCGCTTGGGTGAACGTTTGCCTGACTATGATTGCTATTACAGTGTAATTTACATAACATTGTCTTCTTTATACCACTGTTCATAAAAGCAATGCTTAACTTGGTCAACAAATATGATCAAATCAAAACAAAATGAATACTTTGAACACACGATAGAAAATAAGTTTATCGAATGAAAATGGGTTGATTTCAGTTTTTTGGCTAGGAAACCCAAAAGCATTTTCATGGTTTTACAACATGTAATACCATGTCCAGCCGGAATAGAACTTGTATGCAGATTCATGTGTTTTGTGTGTAACATTGGAACAATTCTTTTGTTAAGGAATAAATGTCTTTGATGAGTGTCTTACTTAAACTTTTGATGCTCACGTTCAACAGTAACATAACCTAAGGGTATAGATGAAGTTAAAGTTGCCAAATCGTTTTTACCGTCTCTAGGTCCAGTTTCACGTGTATTACTGTAATTTTCAGGAGCTTACTCTTCCCTTTGTTGCAATGGTTGTTTTCACCACACTATACGAACTTCTTGTAAGTACATTACTTTTAGCACCAGTTCGTTATTCCGATATCGCGTACGCATAAATTAATTACTTTGTGAATCTGCCATTTTCTGTTGAATCAACCATCTTTAATATGTAGTTGAACACTGAGCTATTATTGAGGAACACTTCAGAAAATGTTTTTGCCTTCAAGCATCTTGTTTTAGACATCAGTGACAAATTCAATTGCATTTTAAGCACAAAATGATTAATTTGTAGGTCTAGCCTAGTATATTAAATGAAAAATACCAATTTCTTGCCAATGTGTTTCTGATTTTTAGCTCGACTATTCGGAGAATATGGAGAGCTATTACAGTCACTTGTGCGTCGGCGTCGGCGTTGCTTCTTTGGTTAAAGTTTTGCCTGCTAAGTACTATCATGCACATATCTCAGTAACCACTTATGATATTGACTTGAAACTTTGTTCATGTCTTTAGGGGTGTCATACAATCAAGTCAGATAACTCTTGTATAAATTTAGTACAAATTATGGCCCTTGTTTGACTTTGAAAATTTGGTTAAAGTTTTGCCTGCTAGGTACTATCATGCACATATTTCAGTAACCACTTATGATATTGACTTGAAACTTTGTACATGTCTTTAGGGGTGTCACACAGTCAAGTCAGATAACTCTTGTATAAATTTAGTACAAATTATGGCCCTTGTTTGACTCTGAAAATTTGGTTAAAGTTTTGCCTGCTAGGTACTATCATGCACATATCTCAGTAACCACTTATGATATTGACTTGAACATTGTTACTGTCTTAAGGGGTGTCACACAGTCAAGACAGATAACTCTTGTTTAAATTTAGTACAAATTATGGCCCTTATTTGACTTTGAAAATTTGGTTAAAGTTTTGCCTGCTAGGTACTATCATGCACATATCTCAGTAACCACTTATGATATTGACTTGAACTTTGTTAATGTCTTAAAGGGTGTCACACAGTCAAGTCAGATAACTCTTGTATAAATTTGATACAAATTATGGCCCTTATTTGACTTTGAAAATTTGGTTAAAGTTTTGCCTGCTAGGTACTATCATGCACATATCTCAGTAACTACTTATGATATTGACTTAAAACTTTGTTAATGTCTTAAGGGGTGTCACACAGCCAAGACAGATAAATCTTGTTTAAATTTAGTGCAAATTATGGCCCTTGTTTGACTTTGAAAATTTGGTAAAAGTTTTGCATGCAAGGTACTATCATGCACATATCTTAGTAACCATTTATGGTAGTTTTATCAAACTTAGCAATAGTGTTCAGGGGAACGTTTTGTATCAAACAATTAATTTACCAAAAATTAAATATATAGTGATAGATTTTGACCTTTTTTATGATTCAACTTTCCTAGTTTATACTTAATAGTTAGCAGAATTTTGTTTTGCTATTATACTGATAAAAGTTTTGTTTTATTAGCAAACACCCACAATAGTCGAGCTTGCTGTCTTATGGACAGCTCTTGTTATTTATGTACATAGATTCTATATTACTACGATATGTATCGAACATCGTTTTCTTCCATTATTACAACATGTCATAGTAAAGTCATACTTAGTCCGCAGATAGTTTTTCTTTTAAACAATTTAGAGATAACGCCATGTGTATCATTTTGTATATATGAAACGTGCAAATGTTTCAATTTGTATCCAAGTCGCTGGATAAACAAAAATGAATAAATAGGTTTTTATTCCAGGCTCTTGGGTACATACTCGTTATTTTAACGAAGATTTGTCGACCAGAATTAAGGGAAGAAAAGTCAACCAAACTGCTGCCAAATTGATTGAAGGTCTACAAGATCTTCTCTTTAAAGACATTGCCTTTTATATGGTTCGACTTCTATACACCAAGTATTAAACTTCTGCTGCATTCTGTTAATCATTTGTTAAGCTGCCAGCAGCCGCCAAGGACTACATCCAATATTCAAAGTGTTTTAGTCATTAAAGTGGTATTAAGAAGTGTCTTATCAAGTAATGACTCTCATCGACTCAATGGACCGATATTTCTCCCGGAACATTTTTTAAGTATGGCTATTTTGCCTTAAATCGAAAGTACAAAATTATATATGGCGGAATTTCATTATATTGTCGGAAGCTACCGGAGCTAAACCTGACTTGTCTGCATTGATTAAACGTGTTGCGCATACGGTGTTTACAAAACACTGGTCGCGGGTAATATAAAAGTCTGGAAATAGATTTCTTTATCAATCATATTGATATATCGCTATCAACAACAACTGTTCCTTCAACAGTTAGTTATCAAACTTGACACCTCTGTTTAAGAGAGCAAATATAACCAAGTTTTATTTGTAATGTGGACGTAAGTCTGTCTACCTACTGAAAGTTTGGTAGTGTGCAATGAAGTGTGCAAACATGTTCACAAAAGAATATGAAGGAGAGGCACATGAAGTAAGTGTCGTCTTTAAGTGTATGCTAAAATGATAATTCTATTTGTTAAATAAAATTGATAGTTTATGAGTTGACAGCATTTTGCAACTTCTATAACATCTGTACAATGTATAATATTATGCATTAGATGACCATCGACACAACAAAACCAGTCTTAATGACAAATCTTAGAAAACGATGGTCATCAATTTTTTTAACGAGACATTTTCGCTTCATTAACTTTTCTGAGATATTTAACTAATGAAATTTTATTTTGGTCGACTGTTTTACGGTGATTTTTTCTGCAATAATACATGCACTAATGTCAAACTTCCTAAACGACGTCAGTCCTCAGTTGTTTATTCAGTAGAATTGATTATTGACTTTTTTAATACAATTTTGTGCTATCTGGAAAATCTCATACAGTATTGGGATCCGAGATAACTTTAGTATCTTTTGTGACATTAAAACGATGGCAAAACGAGAATGCAATATATAGTAATGAACTGTTTGTTTCATATTAAGTTTTATTCTGTGATGACATACCCGGAGCTTGTCTCATTTGCAGTTAATACGGGTGAGAATGTTATATGTTGAATATGTTATATTTTCATACATCTTCATACAAAGTTAATATTTGATTATGAATATTTAGACTGTTAAAACATTTCAATTGTTGTAGTATTTATGATGTGTGTAGAAGGTACTAAGATACTTATATCACACTAATTAACGGGTAGTTGGGCTTTTTGGTGTTTTATTTATGAAAAGTTTATAAGGCGACTGTTCTATGGCAATTGAGACAAATGTGTAATAGTAGTAAATGAAATTTTCTTTTTAACACTTTTACTTTTCTGTGATATTTTGTGGATGTGTTTTTCTTGTTGTTTTATTTCTCATTTTGATTTTATTCTGCGACAGAACACGTATATAAACTTGATCGAAAAAGCTCAAAACTTGTTATTGTTAAGTTATTATTTTCACTAAACCCTTTATATTGATGTTTTGCTGCTGTCTTTCAATAGTTTCTTATATCTCAATTAATTTATTGTAGAGTCCAGCTGAATTTGATTACAAAATGATTTGAACTTCTAGCACCGTGCATTATAAGAAACAAAGAGCAATTGTTTCAAAGTCATTTTAAGTGTATACTGAAAATTTGTTTGACGCATTTATAAAATGTTACCAAATTATATGGATCCATAGCTGAAAACGTTATACAAGAACAACGCCAGTTATTTTTTTACTTAATATTATAAGTTACAAAGAGTCTATATATGATTGTATGATGCACAATATTCTTGCCATGGAACGATAATGATATTTTTTGCATATGAGTCGTTTTTAGCTCGACTTAATGAAGAATAAGGAGGTTATTGTACTCGCCCCGACGTCTGCGTCTGCGTCTGCGTTGGTTAAAGTTTTTTATACATGCTAATATCTTCTATACGGTCAAACATATTAACTTCAAACCTGGCATACTTGTTTCTAATGGCAATATTATATAGACAATTGCAGCAAGTCACATAACTCTGTCAACCATATTTGCATAGTTATGCCCCTTTTTGTACTTAGATTTTGTCACAAAAACTTACCTTTATCTATAACTTTGCCATTTCTCAATATTTCTTCATCAAACTTTGAATTGTTTTTGCTTATGACAACACGGTTGTAATGCAGCCAAACACTTTGGGTCAAAGTTATGTCCATTTTTGTACTTAGATTTTTGCCATTTCTTAATACTTCGTCATCAATCTTAAACAAAAACCATTTTACTGACAAGCCCTAAATTGTTATGGTGAATGGCTGTTTTTATGAACTAATTAAGTTAGGGATGTAGAGGTTTTAATACTGTCTTTTTTCTAACAATAATAACGCGTGAGCAAAGAGCATTACTTGTCTAAATAAAACAAGTTGAAACGAGATACTGGACCACCATCAATATTCGTGGGACACTACCTTTCGTGGTTTATCGTGGTAGGATCGATCCAAAAATACAAATAGCCACATTGATGAAAAAGTCACGAAATTTAATGCTTCGCGAATGCATTCACAGTATGGGGAAAGTCTGCATTAATTTCGATCTTACAATCCTTTCGTACTGATGGCACTCTTCAAATAACACCAAAACAAAATATGAAACATTCAATCTCATTTTCTACTGACTTTGATATTTCATTAAAAGTTTCAGTATGTGCAGTTATATATAAGTTTCAGTAAG
Source organism: Saxidomus purpurata (assembly GCA_022818135.1). Taxonomy (NCBI): domain Eukaryota; kingdom Metazoa; phylum Mollusca; class Bivalvia; order Venerida; family Veneridae; genus Saxidomus; species Saxidomus purpurata. The sequence goes on along the minus strand of JAFMSR010000003.1, from coordinate 5,851,429 downwards.
TCTATCGCAGTATTTGGCAGTTTTATATATATTTAGGATATTAACCCATCGTCGGTCTTCACTGATCACTTGGCTTTCTTAATGTATTATGTTCTGTTTTACACGTAAATTGTGTTGTTAAACAAGCACGATAACCGATTTGAATGTTAGTGTCTACTTGGCAAAGTGTAACGCCCCAACAATAAGCAATATACATGCAGACTAATTTTGAGTTTAGATTATGGGATGTTTGTTCTAATGAGTAAGTTGTATTTCACTTTGATGTACGAAACTCTGATATTTGTCATTATCATACAACAAATAAAATATGCGACTGAAATGGTGCAAATGAACAATAAATAAAGGCAATGATGTGTTTTCATGCTTGTTGTGAAATTGTCAAATTTCTGAGCATTCTGCATTTCTAAATAAACTGATTTTTAAAATTTATTTTGCCGTTAAGAAGAGCTTCATGCACACTTCTACGGTCGATTGTTAGACTGTTTTAACATGATGAAATGGTATTGGTTAAACAAACAATATGGAACTTTTATTGTTTGTACAGTATAATATGTAAATAAAAAGTTGAACTATTATGGTATGGGTTAAAACATATATTCACTGTGTTGTACGTTATTGATTTGTTTTACATTTTCTGTTTTGTTGTAAATGATACAAAAATACAGATGTTATTGTAGTCAAAGATAGAAATACCAGTCAGCGTGTTTTTATTACGAGTTAATAAAATTATGTTTTCTGTTGATTAAATGATCAAGAAATACACAATGTACTTTGTCGGATTATGTACAATGTAATTGTAAATCAGCTCCCTCTAGCTGTGCAAGTTTAACCAACGTACGGTTATGGAATAGTGCTAACAGTGCAGATGCTAAAAGTGAATCTCTTTATAAAATCATTTTGACAACGTTGATTTATGAAGAAAAGAACAGATCAGAGCAATTATTTTACTTATCCCTTGTGTGTTGCAGAATACAACATGGGGATATAGCAAGATAAAATTTTGCATAAACATAAATATCAATCGGTACAAGAGTGTCATTTAATCTTATTTGCATTAAATATTTAGACTATCTTTTCTTAGAAATAATTGTAAATATAAATTCGATTTCGGACTTATGCTTTGCATGAGTGCGAGGCTACGTATTCCATAATAGTTTGTCTCAAGCTACGCCCTATAAATGATGGTTCCTGACGCATTATAAATTATGTGATATATTGTATTCTCTCGCCAGGTTTCATTTCATCGATTGTCTAGAACAGCCACACGTTTTATAAACACTGTATAAGCATTGTTTGGCACATGTATTTGTTTTTATCATGTTACTGTGCCAATATTTGTTTGAAGCTGTTGATCATGTCATACGAAATTTGAATTTAAATTCCAACTGACCTGATACATCGGCACATTTTCTCAGGTATAAATGTCTCTTTGTAGCTGAATCTGCTGTAAATATGGCATTGTTTTTGTGTTAAAAATAACATATTCAAAAGAAAAACAAAATGCTTTACCAACAAAAAGAACCAATCAATTGCCTGTAAGTGCATTTTATTACAATGACTCTTTTTTGTTAATTTATTAAGCAGCCGAAGTATTTTTGATGCAAACGAGCCTTCAAGCACTTGATCCTCTATAGGGAGATGGGTTTGGAAATGAAAATGAAAGTTGTGTTTAACTGTTGGGAATAAGAGGTTCTTATAATTGAAAATCCCGGTTTCTTTAATTTAGAATGTTGCATACCAAATCGTTTGCCAGAGGAGTTTGATACTGGTTGTATCCAACTCTGGCAAACGATTTGGTATACAATATTCTAAATTAAATTGATATGAATTCCTATTTTTCAAACAGAGAAAGCGTTGAAAAACACAGAACTGATTTGAGTTTTGCTAAGTAGAAACTCTACGACAACATCGAAAAATTGAAGAGCTACAGGATAAAATAGGAATTTTCTCAGATGATTTTAATGCACTCTGTTCTTTTTTTATCTTGAAGGCCTCTTTAATGCAAAAAGGCATTTGAAAGATTCTATGGATATACTTAAAAAGTAACGTCAGTTTGTTTAAGAGTTTCATCTTCACCTTTGCCAGATATATATATATATATGTTCACTGAAAGGAAGTGTAGGAAGAAGAATATTGAGCTTTTTCAATTTGATAAATAACTGTTTACTGATCTGCTATTTCTTTTTGCAATTTTCCTTAACCATCACAAGAATTACAATAAATCCCAAATGTCTATGGGCGTGAAAGAGAACAATGCGGGCTCCAGCATCGGTAATGTCTTAGGGCTAATATGCATATTTGTGTTGTTGTCTGTAAGACAAATCATATAGCCACGAAAAATATGTATTTGACGTGCCTATGTGTAACCTCGGCATTGATTTTGATCTTGCGATACAAACAATAAGGAGAGTCATTTACTTGCTTTAAGAAACCATTTAGCGATTTTGAGTTCTGTTTATGTAAGTCTAATCCCTCTGTGTAGTTACTAATTGTAATTGTGACCGAGACATTGACCTTGCCACTGACATGACTTAAGAAATTCCGAGAACAAAGTTCTGAGCAACCATGGTTCTGAAATATAGTAACTTAAAATTAACGGCTGTGTTGTTTTTTTAGCACATACGAGTAACAGCAACCTACTCTAAAATCAGTATGAATCAAATGGGTTTTTCTCACAATCCTCCAAATTTAAAGAACTTTGTCTAATTATTTATCGAACATCCTTTAGATAGTGAAGGTCAACGTGAACTCTACCTCTGACTTAGTGACGCCAAAATAGTCATTTTCTGGTCTGGACTAAGTACCTTACCAGGTTTGTTTTGGAAAGACCTTCGATTACCCGTTTGTTGTTCCTGATACGACACCTAAATATCTACGCCAAGCGGGTTTCAGTTTTATTCAAGCAGCAGTAGCTACAAACCAAACATGAAGGTGCTAATCATATTTAATTCTTCTATGGTTCAGCGAATGCGTAGATTATTTTTCAAGTACGCAAGTAAACAGTTATTATAAATATATGAAGAAGTAGTCGCCGAAAGAGAAACTAGAGTCTATATTGATACAGGTAATAAAGATCATTGCGATTTTTTCTTCTGAGAGAAGAAACCCCAATCCAAATGCTATTTTAAGAATTAGATTGCATAACATGAATATATGTATATAAATTATATATATATTCACAGAAAACCGTTTCATGATATTTATAGTTAGCATAAATATAGTAACGTTCTCAGTAGGTAAGTTGGAAAAGTGATTCTCGGTAGATTTTAGTTCTTCTCGTTGCAAAATGAACACCAGTTTTAGCTCATCTGACATTAAGGTAGTGGACTCCTAATAAAAACCTTCACTTGAAACTCTTGAGTTTTAATGCTCTAACCTAGGTTGTTAAGCACAGGACTATAGATCTTTTGAGGTTTTCCGGGCGTAGGTTCGAATCCAGCCGGAACTTTTTCTTCTTTGTTTTCATTATTTTGCATTTTTCTACATATGTTTATATTATTTTTACACTAAATGAAATCAAGTTTTAGTATTAGCTTATTTGAAGATTTTATTACTTGCAGTCCCAGCTGAATTCGTTGATGGGAAATTTCAAACTCTAATTATTTTAAATAGAGATGGTAAAACATTGTGAATTTTTGGCTGTTCCAAAAAAAGTTATAAATAGTTATGAATATATAGATTATACAAAAAGCCATGCCCCAATTCTAGAAAATGTTGATTTTTCTTAAAAGATTCGATGTTCAAAATTGAACATGGTCAAAAAATTACATAAAAATTGTAATACTATCTCATTATTTAATAACTCTGATACCAAATTTGCACCAAATAATTGAATAATAAATGAAATACATGGATTTTCTTATCTCTCGCCTGCTGTCATTTTAATAAATAATTCTAAAATGGGGGTAGGGTTATTAAAATTCCTATAACTTAATTATTTCACGGTAAATTTCTTTTAAAAATTGTTTTTAAATCCTGGAAATGATACAGACTAAGAAAAGCCTATCATAATTTGAATTGGTGCCAATTAGGGTCCCACTACCTTAAGTCGTATGTCGTACGTCCATTAACATTTTCTTTCAAACGACATCTCCTTTGAAATCTTATGTCTCGGCCAAGTTCGACAACCATCTAAATCGCTCCTAGTCACTCCGGAGTTACTGCCCTATTCATTGCTAAATTTGGAATAATTTAGACCTCTGACGGACGTTTTCTGTTACAGTTGGCACTCTTGTTTTATTTGAGAAACAAAATACATTCTTAACAACATTCATGTATTATATTAATCAATAATCAATGCATCAACAAAAGTGTTTGTAAACTGTTCATTTTTTTAGAAGACCAAGCCTTTTTTTAATAGATGACCTTTGTTTTGAGTCCCAGGAGCTCTTTTTTTACCAATAAAGATGTCTTACAGGTGGGAATGACCTTTATTATTTGTACCAAAAATATTCATAACTTTACTTTTGAAATCAATGTACATGTCATAGATATAGAGCATTATTTTTTTCAATAATATTACAAAAAATAAAAAGGCTTCCTGACAACTCTTTTTCGTGAAAAAGCAACTTGAATACAAAAGAGATGAATATGTCAACATTGTTTTAGAGTAAAAAGAACGTGTTTCTATCATTTTCCTATTAGTGTATTTATTTTCAATATCAGTTAATTCAAAAAGCTCTAGGGACTTTAATTTCCATCTTACGTAATCGTATTAATGTCCAGAACCTTTTTTTATTTTTAGCTGTTCAATTATCTGTAAGTAAATATTTCGTGATGTTTTTCAACAAGAATCGAGTATTTAAATCTGTACAAGTACAGATCTCTGATAAACCATCACAAGATTTGAATTCCTGAAAACTTAAGTATCATTATCCTTTGTAATGTCAACAACGAATGAATAGGCATGCGATGCATAATAATCAATCATGCGATTGTCTGACTTAAACATTTTTAGCTCGACTATTCGAAGAATAAGGAGACTATTGCACTCGCCCCGGCGTCGGCGTCGGCGTCGGCGTCTGCGTTGGTTAAAGTTTTTAATAAAGTCAAATATCTTGAATACTATCAAAGGCATTGACTTGAAACTCAAAATATATCTTTACCATCAACATCTACACCTGAGGAAACAATCTCCATAACTTTGTTTTGATTTTTGACAGATTTATGCCCCTTTTTAACTTTGAATTTTTGGTTAAAGTTTTTTATAAATTCAAATATCTTGCATATTTCAAAGGTTTGACTTGAAACTCAAAATATATCTTTACCATCAACATCTACACCTGAGGAAACAATCCTCATAACTCTGTTTTGATTTTTGACAGATTTATGCCCCTTTTTAACTTAGAATTTTTTGTTAAAGGTTTTAATAAAGTCAAATATCCTGAATCTATCAAAGGTATTGACTTGAAACTCAAACTATATGTTTACCATCAACATCTACACCTGAGGAAACAATCCCCATAACTCTGTTTTGATTTTTGACAGATTTATGCCCCTTTTTAACTTCGAATTTTTGGTTAAAGTTTTTTATAAATTCAAATATCTTGCAAATTATCAAAGGTATTGACTTGAAACTCAAAACATATCTTTACCATCAGCATCTACACCTGAGGAAACAATCCTCATAACTCTGTTTTGATTTTTGACAGAATTATGCCCCTTTTTAACTTCGAATTTTTGGTTAAAGTTTTTTATAAATTCAAATATCTTGCAAATTATCAAAGGTATTGACTTGAAACTCAAAATATATCTTTACCATCAACATCTACACCTGAGGAAACAATCTCCATAACTCTGTTTTGATTTTTGACAGATTTATGCCCCTTTTTAACTTCGAATTTTTGGTTAAAGTTTTTTATAAATTCAAATATCTTGCATATTATCAAAGGTATTGACTTGAAACTCAAAATATATCTTTACCATCAACATCTACACCTGAGGAAACAATCCCCATAACTCTGTTTTGATTTTTGAAAGATTTATGCCCCTTTTTAACTTTGATTTTTTTTATGGACTTAAAATGTATGTTTACTGTCAACATCTTCACCAATGTTTTTGATTTTTGACAGATTTATGCCCCTTTTAACTTAGAATTTTGTCACAGTTTTTACCAGACTAACATGGAAATACTCGAAATGGCTTTCTTTTGAAATGTCATAGAATACTTATGCAGCATGCAGCGGTCATGCTTTTTGAATTCTATACATTTCAATTTTGAAAAGTTACAAAGTTATTCATGATCAAATTTACAAGGTTATGTATTTCTTTGAAATTATCCCCTCCTCCCTCCAGTTGGCTTACAGAATCCAGAGTAAGGCTTTGAATGTAATGTACATTTACAAACTTAAGGTCTTTGAACAAGTTTCATATCTTTGACCTTAATTCTTACAGACAATTACACAATACTCCTGTTCTTTGACAAAAAACCCATTTTACCAACAACCTTTCGAATAGTCGAGCGTGCTGTCATGTGACAGCTCTTGTATTCTGTTACAGCTACGAAGTAATATTGCTAGGGCCAATATTTGTTTTGAATGTTTTGAAAAGAAAGATTGCATATCATCTATATTCAATACATGTGGACTTTTCATACATATTTTCAGTGTTCAAGTGTTGCCATTAAAGAGCAGTTTTTGACAAAAATCATTTTATTTGAATAGTTTCTAATACATGTATGACTACAATGTACTGAATATAAACATTTTAACTTTTCATGTTGATCTTTTGGTGAAGATATTTGATATTGTTTGAGGCCTTTTTAAAGCTATATGAAAATATCTATGAAATTTGAAAAATTGATTTGAACTGTATGAAACTTGAACAATAACATAGTCTTTATTCATTATTTTATGTTACTATTATTATGGATGATAACGATTGCCGATGACGTAACTATTCGTTATCCATGTATTAAAAGCTTTGTCTTCGTGTAATTATATAGTACAGTCTTATGGGAATGGAATAAGTGGGACTGGGTTAGTTTTGCATCTCTATTTTCTCTAATATTCCAAAAAAATAATAATCAATTGATACGTTTTCTTGACATGTTTGTATGCTGTTAGTTGGCAGAACAATATTAAAAATGCCGTCGCTTCTCTAAAATGATTTTCGTCTGCACGAATTCCTTAATGGTCTGTAACAGTCATAATACTGTGTTAACAGGCTCAAAGCTGTAAAAAGGCTGCAGATATGTTTGTATCTCTTAACGATGATTGTAAATTATTTGCGACAAAACGATGATTTATATGATCTTTGAGTTCTGTTACCAGTTTTCCTTTCATCGATTGTCGAGAGCATCCACAAGTCGTATGTTTAAGCCGTGTATCGCTCAAGAGTCTGATTTATTATTTAATTGTGTGAAAATTTGTCTGAGGCTGTATATCATGCCGTATTATATTGAATTTAAACTCAAACTGACCTGATGTATCGGCATATTGGGAATTTGCAAGGTATTAATGTCTATTTCTAAACTACGGGGCATCCATATTTACAGATAACATGGCATTGTGTTTTGTCTTTAAAGGTATTACGCATTTTTGTCAGACTTTCATCTTGACAAGAATATGCCGAATAATGTTCTAACTCTGCCGGCTCAAGGTCAAACTGCCTTGCTTTAAAATATTTGAACATTTACATATAGTTTCACAAATATATTTCTGTAGATATGCACTTTGACTTCTGCCTCACACAAATATTGATCTAGTTGCAAGAAACAAGATACTCCGTTATTACATGTACGTAAAGTATTCAGAACTGACAGAAAGGTCCTTTCAGGTATTTGAAGCTGCTAGAAAGAAATAGTACCTAATAAGTTTTGATTAAGATATTTTAAGCTAACATTATACTTACAGTATTAAGTAAGTTTTGGATTTTTTATTTGAATTTACCAACAGGGGTTTGAAATGTCGATGTCTGTGTTTACTGCAAAATGTGGTTTATTATGCTATATGTGTAGAAATATTGCAGGCTATTTTTTAGTATTGTTGTTGTTGTTGTATGAGTTTAACGTCCTTTTCGACCATATTTCGGTCATATTTTACAGGCGGGGAGGAAAGAACCGATGCAAGATCCCGATCTTTTCTAGGAATCTAACAACTTTCTCACCTAAATATACATAGTATGTAGCAGGGCTCGAACTCATGACCTTCGATCTATGAGGGGTTACAGTGAGTTCTAGTCAGCGAATCTAACCACTCAACCACGGAGCTGGATGTTTTTGCGATTTTCGCAATGCACGTCTGCTCGCGCGATTATTTCTATACATATGTTTGGACGCTCGTCTGCTCGCGCGATTATATCTATACATATTTTCTCGATGCTCGTCTACTCGCGCAATCATTTCTATATATGTTTTCGCTATGCGCGTTTGTTGGCGCAATTTTTTCTATACATGTTTTCGCAACACCATAATGCAACATTCCGCGAAACCTTTCTCTGTTATTTCAAATATATATTGTACAAGATTAGACTGTCTACGAGAGTTCGGTAAAAGGAGAAGAATAGCTATTCTACAGACACGAGTATAGACTGATTAAGTTGTATCTTGGTAAATTCAGACGTTTTGGCAACATAAAATATTTTTTTTTATACTGATGTGCGACCTGTTTTTACAGATGTCATTGCAGAATTGAACAGCCAGTGTTGAAAGTGTATAATACATTTTTACGATAACATAGCCAAAGCATAAAGTATCATCTAAGAATAATAAAAATGATTTCTTGGCGGATTTTAATGTACTCAATCATTTTATCTTTCAAACTTCTTTGGAATGAAGAAACCCCTGGCAGTTTCATTGAATTTACTATGAATGCATAGACAGTTTCTATGAGATTTGTATCTTTATTTTGTGCACATATATATAGTGAGATCAAACGTCGAAAGAAGATTTATAGCCTATATAAGTGTTATGCAAAAATTATACTGAAGTGGTTTCCCATTTCTAGTTCTACACTTCTCGTTTATTCATTGTCATTACTTTTATCTTTGCGGTTAACGTCATGTTTTTCTTTGTTGATGTTTCAAGGAAAAGGGTGTGGCTTGCAGGTTAAGTTAAGCATCGCCAAAATTCTACATTAAAAAACTTTTAATATTTTCAGAAGGAAAACCTCATAGAAATCGGTCACTTGTTGTACTGGTTTAATTCTCTGTGTTGTTCACGTGCATTTTATACAATGATTTAATTTAGTAAGTGTGTGATAACATGCCAAATTACGACCCTATCATGAGCACGCGGTTCAGATATAAATATCCATCATCCGTTTTGGCGGGAACGAGGCACCGTGGGTAATTGTGTTTAAATGTGAACGAAGCTCTGCCGTGTTCCGGTATACAGTTACCCGAGGTGACGTACGTCATAAGCAATTTACGAGAGTCTTTTTTTCCGGTATGGGTAAAATCACCGGAATGCCTATCTGTTATGCAACAAACTTTAGTATTGGCCTTTACGGCTGGTAACTGCTGAATTAAAGGGACAACTAACACAGATTCAACTGTTTCATTTAAATAAACTGCTTATACGAACTGTCCTTAACCAACAAAAAGTTATTGCGTGCTTGTTTTCAGCTGATACAAGTATCGTGATGTAGCTGAACCCGACAAAGGCAATACACTTATACAAATTGCATCGAAATGCTACTTACATGGATGATATTTGTACTGGTATAGTCAAGTTATACCCAAAAGAATAGTAAAATTCTCAAATTTCACCATTTTGCGAATAACATGAGCGTCTCAGAGGTATAAAGTTGCTGTTCTGAGATAAGGTAGCAAATGTAAATTACGACTCTGCATTATAGACCTGAAGAAAAAGTTTTCGATAATGCAAATTCAGCAAACATTAACAGTAGAGTTCTTTATCACAAACCTAGAACAGCATGTAGTTTTAAGAAGTCGCGATAATTCTGATACTCTACAGTATATTAATACATTTATGGAAAGTTATAGATAAGCAAGGATTTTTTCTACATTTACCTTGGTGTTTAGACTGATGCAATTTAGTTATAAGTTTTAGTTTAATTTCGACAACATTATTTACAGAATTAAAGACGTATTAACAATGCAACACAGCACATACCAACCAGCAAATTATGCCGAATACACTTAGAATACGCCTGATCTTCACCAAATTTGGTGAAAATATTTGTATGCATAATGTTTAGGCCAAATTCAATAGCAAGTCCAATCGTCTTAGGCCTTAGGCCCTACGTTTGTTTAATGGCCATTGAATTATCCAAAATTGGCTAAATTAGTATTTTCCGCTCTCTAAGACAAACAGTTTTCATCTGATCTTGACCTGCTGAAAATATGTGTGGGCATGTCTCGGCCAAGTTCGAAAAGTTTTCATCCGATCTTCACTAAGATATTTGTGGGCAATTTCGATAACCAGCCAAATCACCATAGAGACTTTTAGATTATGCCCTTCAAATGATCGAAAAACAATAAAATTAGCCTTCTCAGCTCTTTAGTTTGAACAGGCGAAGTAGTCTTGTCCGGCTTAGGTTGTAAAACCTATGAACTGCCAGATACTGATCGAGCAATACCTTCCTGACAGGCGTATTTAATGACAGTTTGATACTTTTGTATACCGGCAAATTTATAGATTGAGACTAATTGCTACATCACAAGGTGTTATCAGTTCTATACAAAAACATTCAATCAACCGTGACGGCATAAACCATGAATTTCACATTCATCTGAATTTTATGTACATGAAGCTTAAAATCACAAAAAAGTATTGGCAAAGGATAGTCCTATCGAAAGACGTAAAATTTAGACAAATCCTCAACATATATTGTAATTATGAAGCTTTCAAGAGAGCATCATTTGCGCGTTTTATGCGGACTGGAGGTTAGTGAGCCTACATCAAATGTTGCACGTTAAACGCCCACGAACATTCTACATTGAAAATGTGTAAATTGATTCGAAAATGATGATATTCTTATGCTTTTCTAATTATGAATAAAATATCCAATTTCAGTTTTTGTGTTACTTTAATTAGACCGGAAAGAACTTTTGTCCTTAAGTATACATATTATATATCATAATATTGTTTCTTGTACATGCTAGTGTTTGTACACGCTAGTGTAGGCGATAAAAACGGGATGTGACCGTAATGCAAATGTTATCATCGGTGGTACATTCTTTTTACCTTGATTATTTACCCCCCAAAAAGCATGCCCAAAGGGACGACATATTCTTACAATGACAGCCAAGGATTTTTTATCACACAGAGCTAACTCATTTATAATGAATATTTTGACATATTCTATGATGAATGCATATTAAATTTCCTGTTATCTTAACGTGTAGTTGAGCAGTACTGTACGGGGATGAAATAGTCATTTAAGGTTTGTTTTCTCTGACAGAATGTAGTTACCAGGAAAAGGTAATTCTTTCTCTACCAATTTGGTACATTAACATGTATGTTTGTGCGCTTTTCACGTGACTTAAAATAATGTTATGTACAATGTACTATCTAATCAACCATCACCTGTAAATAGACTATGGCAGAAACATTGATATTTAATCCAGGACAATTGCCAGATAACAATATTTGCGTATATATTTTTTATGTGCAAACGTTACAGCTATATTTGACAATTGTATTGCCTTTTGTACTCCCTGTTTTGTGGAATAGTGCCATAAAGCCTTCAAATTAAATTCATGATCTTATATGTACTGTGATAAAGAGCAATAAAACAGTTAAGAATTTAGCAAGTGTGGAATTTAGATGGTTCAATACAAGTTAAATGATTCGATAAACCACTTCTCATTTCAATACTTCTCTATCTTATTTCAATCTACTTACAAGTCTACTTTACAATATTGATATGGAAAGATTATCACTAATCTGATCTTTCAACTAACACGTAATCGATCTCACACATTGTCTTCTTAACTCTCATTATCTAAACAGCAGCGGTTTATTACGTATATATAAATTACTCTCTAAAGACAATTACAGATTATGTAAAGAATTACTCCCAGATATAAAATTACAAACTCATAAATCACGTGTTTGATGATCCAAACGCACCAGGATGAGTATATTGTATTGATTCAAACTATAGGTCCTGAAAAGTTAAGCCTTCATTTAGATATACCGGAATAAAATGACAGGAATGTAACACCGGGGACCTGTGATTCATCATTCAAAATCAACACAAACCAAAACAACCTACATACGTGCAAATAAAAATCACTTAAAGTAACGGGCCGAGGGAAATAAGGCTTATTATAGCTGCTCGCCCCCAGATTTTGCTGCAAAATAGAGTTCCTTCTAAAACGTGTTTAATTTCTCAGTAAGAAGGATGCACTTTTGTAAATTGTATAGAAATTTAGATGTTACAAGAAAATATGCACCATAAAAATGGCATCGAGCGTTTCTTTTGAATGTGATGCATTTTCAAAATTTTTTAAGTAGAAATTCGTATTTTGTTTTCGTTACATTTCCTTTCTTATATTAATTTTATGCTTCACTCTGATGTTTCAGATCTGAATACGTTGAAGTGAAAAATTTTGTTTCTCAATTTTATTACCTCAACCATAAAATATTAAGCGTTTTAAAACATTTGTATTAGTTTCGGTTCTCCTTTATCTATTTGGTCGATTTGAAAAATCTATGACACGATTCTCTAGACTGTATTATCATATATTTACGTAGTGCGTAGCGTAAGTAGAGAAACAAAACTCGAAAAAAAAACCCAACAAATATTTTAAGGACAATTACGGTATTTAAGCAAAATGGATGTAGCTAATGGACGTATTGGTGTTCTATACCTACTATATCATATAAGACTTAACACTGAATGCTTGAGACATCGGGAACAAAATGCGCAAATTGCATCTGATCACGCCTATGTAGCTTCCGATTACAATGAAGAACCAGAGATATAGTTAAAACATTTTACAATCCATCATTTATGATCAGATATTTCAATTACTTGAAAATGAACGGCCTGCTTTCAATCTCCAAGCATTAGTTCCGAAGACTCGGTAATGAGCCAAAACGTCATTATAACATTCAGCAAGAATTTATGCAACTCGATTTAAATATTTGTTTCAAGGTGAATGATATTGCTAATCAAAATGAGATACTGCATGGAACACCTATCATCTGCCATGTATTTTAAAAGCTTTATGACATCTTTGTGGAGATGGAAACCTTAAAGATGATGGTGAAACGGTTTTAAGTCATAAACGTATTCATAAAACCTTTTTAGATTCCAAACACTAATACGTCTTAAAAGGTACAGCCACTGTCATCTACAGAAACTACAAAGAGTTCTAATTTCGTGAGTTAATTATTTCACGATATTATTGCTTTAATTTGCAATTTATACCCGAGTGAATTCGTGAGTGAGTGCTATTCAGCTAAAACATCAAATTATTTAAATGAAAGGATAAAAATGTTCGCAACATTTATGAACTCGCGAGATAGGTCGTTTGCAGACATCAGCGGTAAATGAGTTTTAAAAAAAACTTGTGAAAAATAAACGTCTTTACATTGTATCTGTACAATGTTCAGTAGTACTTTTAGATTTTGGCAATGAAGAAGCAAACTTTTTGTAAACATTTTCTGAATTTAGCTTTAAACTTTGTTGTGTTCTAATATCTTTATTCTGCAAATTTGAAGATTTAGCGTTTCTTACACGCTTTCTCTTTAAAATGAGAATTAATTTGTACCATGACGTATAGCAGAAAGCTAAGTTGTTGGACATTCGCCCTTCTAAGAGAAGGTCATGCTAGCACTCTCACGAACTGCTGCGATAATTTTAATGTGAAACATCTCTTCCCTGCATCAATACAGATATTAGAATGCACTATTATATTTTAGACAACACATATATTGTAATGTTTTCTATTCGTCTGCATTGTTGTATTCCCATATTCCGTTGTAGTAAGCAGGTCTGGAGTTAGGATGAAATTCATGCTCATGTAGGAGATAAGGCTTTATAAAAAAACTTAACTACTATAGATTAGCCAATGCCAGCTATCAAATAAAAATACCAATTTATCAAACATCCAGACAGTACATAATGTGAACTAGTTTCCTAGATAACATTTGAACACATCAGTCTGAGTTAAATCGTGCTATTATTTTTCCGACCAATTACCCAAGGAAACCAGTTTTGTGGTCTCTAACCCTATTTCGAGGCAATTTCGTTTAATGGTTATCCAACTTTATATCAGAATCTTTCTAATAGTAGGATATTCGATATACGTGTCGTAAAAAGATTGTGATAAGAGCCCCTGTCAATACTAGTTTCCCATGAATACCATTTGTATAAACCGAAGACGAAGTATATGACAAATCCAAATGATCTGAAACCTTTTGGGTTTCTACTTTAGTATTATTTAAAATAATCAATGGTGTTTCAGAAATGTCCGACACTGTATCTTATACAAACAATTTTTAGCGGGGCAGACACTTACCCGACGTTCGCGTCACACTTGCGGTTAAAGTTTACTATCAAGACTATATCTCAGTAATCATACAATCTTCACAGAAAGCTTCCCAGTCACCAAAGCTACTAAATACACAGGTTTGATAACTCTGGATGGAATTTATTGCAAGTTATCGCCTTCTTTTCACCTAGAAAAATTTGCACTCTGTTACTTGTACGCATGTAACTGCTATCAAAATGAGGTAAATGTGACACTTCACTTATGTCTTCATAGGTATCAAACAATCAAATTAGATAACTCTTAATTGAATTTATCACAAATTATGTACATTGTCTGATTTCGTTAAAGTTTTACATGAAACTACAATTAAGCACATATCAAAGTAACCACTGATTGGAATGATTCGAAACTAAATGATTATTAATGTCTTCAGGGGTATCATGCATTCGAGTTAGATAAATCTTGATTGAATTTATCACAAATTATTGGCCTTGTCTGAAAATTTGGTTAAAGCTTTTCATACATTTACTATCAAGAGCAGATCAGAGTTACCGCTTATAGGGTAAAAACAATCAAGTTAGATAACTCTTAAATTAATTTATCATAAATCATGGCCCTTTCGTGTAAAGATGTGACTATGAATCTCATATCTCAATAGCCACTCACGGGAATTATTCGAAACTTTCCTATGGTACCAAGCAATAAAGTTAGATAGCGCTTTTATTTAATTTATCACAAATTATGTCATACTTTCGTTAATAATTATTGTTTACCAAAGGCAATGCAGGCGACACATATATGTTCCGAGGAGTACCGTTCTAGTTCATGAGAGTATGCGACATGTTAAAGCCAAAATTGGTGAAAAAATTGAACCATTCTTCAATATCCTATGTCGGTATCTGTTAGATAAAATCAGTAGTTTGCTATCAACCATTTACCTCCACAAGCATCCTTATCTATAATTGGTCTTTATGAAATATTTTGCTTGTGCATGTTTTTAGATAAGGTTTTCAATTAACTTAAATCTGAAGTAAAATGATAACCTAATAAAAGAGGTTTCTGATAATAATATCAAGACTTGAAAACAAAAAGTTCGTTTCTATTCCTTAAGTTTAGGTTCAAGTCACTCGTCAAATATTTAATAAAACCCTTATTATTTCATATATCAATAAACTGTATTGTTATAGATTATTTTATACCATGTATTATTAAGATGATTGTAAATCAAAAGTACTGTTTTACATTCGACATTTTTTCTGAAGTACTTTCAAGAATACGTTTCATGAACGGAATATTTTGGTTATCAGTTGATCGGCGGGGTCGTATTCTTGAAGTAAATAAAAGCATAAGTAAACAAACTTTAAAACTTTAGTTCACAACACAAAATTAAAGTAGTGTCAGTATTCAGTAAGTAGTATTCTAATCACATCTGAAACCAAATATTTATCAAATATCCAATCAGTACATGATTTGAACTAGTTTCCAAGATACTCGTTGAACATACCAGTTTTTGTTAAATAACGCTATTATTTTTCCTACCTATTACATAAGAAAACTAGAAATGTGGTCTCAAAAACCATTTCGATGCAAGTTTGCCTAATGGCCACATTGTATCACAATATATTTCAGGATCTTTCTAGTATGTAATTCGTTATTTGTGTCGTGGAAGATTGTGATAAAATCCCCTGTCAATACCAGTTAGTAATAAAACATTTCACCATAAATCCCCTCTGAATTAACTTAAAATGACACAGACGACAAATGGAAATGACCTTTACACGCTTTTGTTTTTAATCACTTTTCGTATTATCTATGGTTTCTAAAATGTCCTGAAAATTCTTTTATCAGAATTTTGTTTGTGTGCGTTCTTAGATGTTTAGTTTAAATCTTAGTAAGAAATGACTTACCAATAAAAATAGTCGCATCGATTGTTGATAATAGTTCTACTGTGATAGCACGAAGTTCCACCTTGTCTAGGTTCAAATTTCCCTTCAAATCTAGTTTTGAACCATTTTAGCTCGATTTTCGAAGAAAAGGCTAGTCAGCATCGGCGTCGGCGTTAGTGCCACACATTGGTTAAGTTTTCGTACCATCCCCACTTTATTTCAAAACCATTAGAGGTATTGCTTTGAAACTTACCATACTTGTTTATCATCATGACCTCCATCAACAGACAAGCGAACATAACTCTGTCAAGGTTTTTGGTAGAATTATGGCCTTTTTTCGACTTAGAAAGTGCATTGAGCATGGTTTAGTTTTTTTTATACCACCACACCTTAATTTAAAACCATAATTACAGATATTGCTTTGAAACTTACTATGCTTATTTACCATCATTACCTCAAATAACAGATAAGAGAACATAACTCTGTGAAAGTTTTTGTCAGAAATATGCCCCTATTTTGACTTAGAACATACGTTGAATAAGGGTAAAATCCACTTATGGACTAAACCCTTTAAGACATTGCATTTAAACTTTGTATGATATACTTCTTTGCATCATTACCTCCATCTGGAGGCAAGAAAATGTAACTCTGTGAAGGATTTTGTTTTAAATTAAGGCCCTTTATCGACTTAAAATCTCGGTTAAGTTTTTAGTACCAGTCCACGTTTTGACTTTACTGTTTGAGATACCATCATGATCCCAAAACAAAGGCAGGAGAAGGAAACTCTGTCAAGGATTTCATTTGAACTATGGTCATTTTCGACTTAGAAACTCAGTTAAAATTTTCATACTTGTCCACTTGTTGACTTAACCATTTGATACATTACTTTTAAAGTTGAAATACGTATGTACAAATGTACCATTATGACACCTTTCTGTAAGCAAGAGAATATTACGCTATGAAATTGTTTTTTGATTTGTACTTAAAAATTCCTAGTTAAAGTCTTGTGCGCAACTGGCACTGTCATATGCACATTATATCATTAACCACTTGAAGTATTAACTCATAACTTTGCTGTAGTATTCAGAGATATCAAATGATTAAGTTTGATAACTTTTGACTTAATATCTTGCTACTTGTGGCCCTTGTTAATACAGATCATTTGGGTTTTTTACTGACAAAGTTTTGTTTCATTGGCAAGCACTGAAAAAGTCTAGCGCGCTGTCCTACTGACAGCTCTTGTCTACTCTCTAATGGAATATGTTGGAAACCCTGTATTGTAATGTCTTAATTACACGTGACTTCGAGGGCGTCATGTTGGAAACCCTGTATTGTAAAGTCGTAATAAAACATGACTTCGAGGGTGTCATGGAATTTTGTCAGACTGAAAGCTTATGTAACCCAAGCTGACATGTGTTATAATTATGTACCTATGAAATACTTCACCAAATGTAAAAATCGACTGGCAAATGGCAAGTCAACAAAAAGAAACTTTTATGCAAAGAGTGAAAAATATTTAAGCTTTCGGGTAGCTCAGTCCGTAGAAAGCCCTGACTGCCCCGTGATCTAGTTCCGGACACGGTTTTGTCTATATAAATAACGCATGAAATATCCTCGTAAACCTTTGCAAGATGTTTATCTCACCAAGAACTTACAACCTTTACCAAATGCACGAATTATTCGTCACCGTTACAATGATTTTAAAATACTCAGTCCCCTCTGTAAGTTCATTATCATCGCACCTAGATTCACTTGAGCATTCTTAATTCAAGCAAATTAATGTAAATTGCTTTGTTCAGTTCATCCTATGGCTTAACATTATTAACGAAAACGACAAATTCTTTATTGAGTATGTGCTTCACAGACTGTTACATATATGGATACATATCTTTTGACTGATAAGCAGAAAAGGTGGCACTAAACTGCCTAAAATGTTTCCCACCTCTGACATTTTAACAGATTATGTAAGATCCGAAAAAAACAATTTTAGTCTTTCAACCATATTCATCAGTTTTGCCCCCTCTGACTTCGGAAGACGTTTGAAAACTGAAACTTTTGAAGACGTTTTGCGCTTGGGACCGTTATCGATCTAGGCAAGCAGTATACCCAAATCAGCCTACAATGACGTGTTGAAGAAATGGATTCCCGGTCTAAATTGAGCAAAGCGCACAAATGGGAATATGTGGAAGGAATGAAATTGTGGTTTAGTTAATTTCTCATGTGGTTAAGAAGCATTACTTTGAGAATAGTCATCATAATTATCTGTTTTCTTATCATATGTATCTGCTTTCTTATATTAACGATAACTGTTTGCCAAATGTAACTTGTTTTGTATGGTCTAGAGGGTCCTTCGGGGGAATTTGTTCAAAGCCGTATGGGCTTTTAACTAGTCTGTAATAAATGTCGTAAACTTTCCAGCAAATACTTGTTAGTAATAAAAAGACCTGTTTCCTTTTTCTTTAAACCCTCTTACGTAGAAATATTCGCGAGCCTCTAAATTTTGCAATATTTAGGCGTTGTGAAATTACTGTGTCTTGCGAAAAGACACAACCACTACCCGGCACTTGTGTGGATCGGACCTTGGACCTTCCGATCCTGAGTCGAACGCGCTACCAATGTGCCATGGCAGTTGCACACCAAACTATATACAGTAGACTATTCCGCGAACATTTGTACTCGCTTATTCAAGAGCAAATATAGAACAAAACAATGCTGCTGACGATGATATACGACCTGCTTATTAATCAAGATAGTTATTTTTATAATTAAAAAATGTATCATAATTTTTGTTATTTATTTCGGCATGTGAAAGAAATAACATACTACATTTTTGAAAATAGAATAACACAATTAATTAATAAAAAGGTAAACGAATAGCACATTGACACAGACTAAGAATTCATTGTAAAGTATAAACACACATTTTCAATTTTCAATTCTAAAAAATGGAACATGTTGTCTCCCACAAACACAGGATAATACAAAAAAGGAAATTTCCATCTTGGACCGTAGTGAAAAAGAGGTACACCATTAATATCTAAACAGAATGGTTTCATACCAAAACCATTATTTTTAGGGATGGTTAAGCTTGCATTTGTTAGCTCGAGTACTCGAAAAATATGTAGAGCTTGTGTCGGCGTTGCACCTCTGGTTAAGGTTTGAATACAAAGGTACTATCATGGACATATCTCAATAACGACTTGTGATCATGATATGAAATTCAGGGGTGTCAGACAGTCAAGTAAGATAACTCTAATATGAATTTAGTACAAATTATGGCCCTTGTTTGACTTAGAAAATTTTGGTTTAAGTTTTGCATGCAAGGTACTATGATACACATATCTCAGAAACCACTTATGGGATTGATTTGAAACTTCATTTAATTTTTCAGGGGTGTCAAACTGTCAAGTAAGATAACTCTTATATGAATTTAGTACAAATTATGGCCCTTGTTTGACTTAGAAAATTTTGGTTTAAGTTTTGCATGCAAGGTACTA
The DNA here is from genome assembly GCA_022818135.1 of Saxidomus purpurata. Lineage (NCBI taxonomy): Eukaryota > Metazoa > Mollusca > Bivalvia > Venerida > Veneridae > Saxidomus > Saxidomus purpurata. The sequence goes on along the minus strand of JAFMSR010000003.1, from coordinate 5,831,637 downwards.
TGATACACATATTTCAGAAACCACTTATGGGATTGATTTGAAACTTCATTAAATTTTTCAGGGGTGTCAAACTGTCCAGTTAGATAACTATTGTATGAATTTAGTACAAATTATGGTCCATGTTTGACTTAGAAAATTTGGTTAAAGTGTTGCATGTTAGGTACTTTCATGCACATATCTCAGTAACCACTCATTGGATTGATTTAAAACTTCATAAAAGTCTTAAGGGGTGTCAGACTGTCAAATTAAATTGCTCTTATATGAATTCAAATTATGGCCCTTGTTTGACATAGAAAATGTGCAAGGTACTAGCATGCACATACTTCAGTAATCAATTATGGCAAAACTAATCAATAGTACTCAGGGGTATCAAACAACTGAGTTATATAACTTCTGACTGAATTTACTACAAATTATGGCCCTTGTTGAACTTAAAAACTTTTATTTAAGTTTTCCGTGCAAAGAACTATCATGCACATACTTCAGTAACCACTTAGTGGAGTCATTTGAAACATAAAAATAGTGTTCAAGGGTATCAAACAATAAAGTTACTATAAATATCTTTGGACTTTTTTTTGATATTGCAGTTTTCTAGTCTATACTTAGAGAGTCAAAAGAATTTCGTTTTGCAATTTACTGATAAAAGTTTTGTTTTATTGGCAAGAACTGAGTATAGCCATGCTGTCTTATGGACAGCTCTTGTTACTAAATCATGTTATGCGACTTTGTACAGAAATACATTGAATGAAATGTTTACTCAGATACATTGTGTAATCTGGCGCAGTATCAAGATGTTTTTTTAAAAACATGATTAAAATTAATTTGTTCAAGTCGTTTTGCAAATACTAGCCAACCTAGCTTAGAAAAAAATTCAGATAACTCAAATAGCCTCTGATCAAGTCTGAGAACAAATCTAAGAACACTATTCTGAGTAATATGTAGCCTAGCTTTTAAAATCTTGTGAAATACCAGCGGAGTCTGAAGGGTTCTGATAAACGGCGTCTTAGACAGTATCTCAAACCAATTTCTAGAGCCTGTTTGACATTTTACAGAGTTTTCAAGTTATTTGCAAAAACGCTGGACTCGTCAATATCAATTCTCGATAACTGATACGCGCTGTTGTTCTAAGCTGAGACTCGGTGATTTTCAATCGGATATTTCCAAACATCTATCACTCTGACCTTTCGAAGGAAATCATCAGAACTTTTATTTTGCACTCGTAGGCTCCTTGTTGCTTGAACATAATCCAAGTACATTGTAAATTTAGCGTGTAGAAAATCTCTCTCTTTGATTGAAGACAAACCTATTCGCGAATTTAAAACCATTTTTACCCATATTTTACAATGGGATCTTCCGACATCCAATTAGGGCATTGCCAGATCGATTTTCTTAAATAGGGAAGTTTTGGAAAATTATGATTCAAAAGGCTAACACCTTGATTGAAGTTGTCGTCTGCTCTGCAGTAGGTATCATAATTTGATAGACCCTAAGCACGAATTGGTTAAATTGGCGAAACAAGAGTTATAGTATTTCAGATGTATATGAAATTATTTCTATTTTCACGAAAGTGGGGAATTCGAAACATAATGACGAAAATCAATTCATCGCAAATGTTGCCCGATTTTTCATATATTGTAAAGAGTATAAAGTGAGTGTTTTTTTGGTTTCTTACTCTCTGGAATCGTAGTTTATTATCCCTGCCATAGCACAGTGACGTTAATTGTCACGATATGCCACCGGCTATACCAATGTTATGTTCTTGAAATTTCATTATCTTAAGACACATCTTGAAATGAGTAGTTTGTGGTAAAATGCAACCGGAAATGTAAACATAGCTTTAAGCCTCTCATCTTAAGACACATCTTGAAATGAGTAGTTTGTTGTAAAATGCAACCGGAAATGTAAACATAGCTTTAAGCCTCTCGTGATACGTTTTGAGCATAAAAGAGATATGAAGACGCAAAAAGAAAAAACCATCGGTGATGGAAGAAAGAGTACATTTATTTAAACAGTTTTAGTTCCGCTGTAAGATTTGAATTCACAGAGACCGTTGTTTACAGTTATACCGGTTCACGGGACACTTTTATGTACTTGTCAAGCATGGTGGCCAGTTTCTTCCATCTTGTGTTGACGTGCTACTCACAGACCATTGATTGGAATGGTACGTGCTTTCTGTTCCAATGTATCTGGTAAGGCACGATAATGTCGCACCAACACCATTGAACGAAAACACGTTGAAAAACAAACAAGTTTGTAAGGGATTGAGAAAGATAAGTAAAGGATAGACATCTTTTAATGCAGTAAAATGTGCACTTCTGTCAATTCCAAAGATTTTGTACGCATATATTCTATAAATATATCAACTGCGCGCCCTGCTACTGTGAAAAATGTTCTATGAATAGTGTTAGCAAATTAAAAAGTATTAAAAGCTGTCTTTCATACGGCCTTGTACATTTTGCAACCTGTACACGATGAGCGAATTTTTCGTCACCTTTCTAATGATTTTGGAATATTCATTCATTCCTGTAAGTTCATTATCACCGCAACTAGATTCACTTGAGCATTGACAAATCAAGCAAATGAATGTAAATTGTGTTTGCCATTCGTGTTCTCATCATCCTATGGCAAAACATCATTAACAGAAAAGACAAATTCTTTATCGAGTACAAGCTACGTAGACTGTAACAATTTATTTTTTTATTTGGTGCGTTGCATTTTGTGCTTTGTTCATGGCATGCCTGATTTTATTGTCGGATTATGTTTATTTGTTTAGTTGATGCATTTTATTTTTTCTTTTGCTTATATTGTGTGACGACATATTTAAATCTAATTTTGGAGAATTTTTCGTTGCGTGCATTTTATTGTGTCCTATGTATATGATCACTGGCTTAATTCAAATTTATATATTTGTTCATTTGGTGTCAGTCATAGATTGTTCATCTATTGCACCCTTAGCTTTTATTGTTGAGTTTTGAAGGGTGATGTTTGAAACAGTACCGTTTCCTTTCTGTACTATTAACGAAAACCAAAAAAAAAAAAAAAAAACAACAACAAAAAACACATCATTTCCTCTAAGACTATCAAATCTGTAAATGTATATTATTTCAAAACAGGTCATTTTGAAGAAGGTACACACAGAAGCTTTAGTATTAACTTTGTCCAGTAATAAGGAAAGAGCTTTCTAGGGAAGGACTATCATACTGTTATACTTTGTGATAGTCCGCCAGCTGACGTGTTCTTACATTGTGAAATATTATTTGAGGTCACATAAAATTACAATTTTACTGTATTTCCCATATTCACTTAATGTGCCCCCAATGACATCTTTTCGCTCCAAACTTTTGAAAACTATCTTCACTTGGGTTTATTGATCTACACAAGTAACCTACTGGATTCCATGACAAAAAATTGCATTGTGCACAAATGGGAAGATTTAAAACGAAGCATATTGTTGTCTGGATAATTTCTCTTGTGATTTAGTAAAGCAATACTTTTCGAAGATCTATCAGTTTGGGTATTATATATATATATATTAACGTTAACTACGTTCTTTTGTCATTTGCCGAAAGTAACTTTTATCGTTAAACACGTTCATATGGTCTCCAGAGGCCTTCTTGGGCAATTTTGTTAAATGCCTTTTCTAGAGAATTTCTTCAAAAGCTTTTAAATAGTCCGTTATATGTAATGAATGTCGTAAAATTGTCCTAAAATTTCCAACCAATACTTGTTAGTAATAAAAGTATATGGTTCCTCTTTCTGTAAACCGTGGGTAGAAGTATACGCCTCCAAATTTCGCACATACATGTATGTGCGCGAGTATAACAAAGGCGATTATTTCAGCACATTTAATTGCACAAATATATTTGTGTGTCTTCACGAATTGAAAAGTACTGTAATTCGTTTACAACCAAACATTTTCTACACTGGTTTAGTTATTTTCGATTGGGAAATAAGTTCTTACAATTCATTCTTTAACTACATTAGACGCTCTGGAAACTCCTTGTGGACACAACCACTACACTTGAACCCGGGACCCTCCGGTCCTGAGTCAATGAGTCCTGAGGCTACCACTGCGCCATGGCGGCTCCACTGTCAACAAAATAGACCATCCCGCGCTGATGTAAGTGCACATACAGTATTCGGGAATGCAGTTGGCGATGACATTTGGTAACCTTTATACGACATGATTCACTTTAAGTGCTTATTTAATTAATATTGTCTGAAAGGTTCTGATAAACGCCGTCTGAGACGGTATCTCAAACCAATTTCTAGAGCCTGTGTGCCATTTTATAGAATTTTCAAGTTATTTGCTAAAACGCTGGACTCGTCAATATCAATTCTCGATAACTGATACGCGCTGTTGTGTTACGCTGAGGCTCGGTGATTTCCAAATATCATCATTTTGACATTTCAAAGGAAATCATCAGACTTTTTATTTTGCAAACTCGTAGGCTTTGTTGCTTGAAATTAATTCAAATACATTGTAAATTTTCGAGTGACGAAATCTCTCTCTTTGATTGCAGAAAAACTTATTCGCGTACATTAACCCATTTCTACCACGCTTTTTACAATGGGATCTTCTGGAATTCATTTAGGGCAGGTCTACTTCCTTGTTTACGGATGCTTTGAAAAATTGTGATTCAAACGACTATAAACTAAATTCCTGACCAGACAAAATTGTATTTGTCGTCTGCTTTGAACCGTTGTTGTTTGAAAAGGTAGCATAAGTTAAAAGATTCTAAGCACGAATGGTTTAAATTGGAACATTCGCAAAAAATAGCGAAAATCAGTTTATCGCAAAAGCTGTCTGATTAACAGTACAGCTCGAATTCTCCACAAAGGCAGCGTGGGTGTTTTCTCAGTTTCCAACTCTCTTGAATCGTAGTTTATCATCCCTGTCTTAGCACAGTGACGTTAATTGTCACGATATGCCACCGGCTGTACCGATGTCATGTTATGGAAATTTCATTATCTTAAGACACATCTTGAAATGAGTAGTTTGTGGTAAAATACAAACGGAAATGTAAACATAGCTTTAAGCACCTCGTGATACGTTTTGAACATAAAAGAGATATGAAGACGCAAAAATAAAAACATCGGCGATGGAAGAAAGAGTACATTTATTTAAATAGTTTTACATGGATTTGAATTCACAAGGTCCGTTGCATTTAACCAGGTTCATAGGGTACTTAATAGATAACTGATTGTGTATCTCTCTCGTGCATAAAATACTCCAAAGGAGAAAATTTACATTTAATATGAGCCAAACACAGTTTTTAAAGACAAAAGGAGTTCCTAGTATCCCCGGGAAATTTTGCTATTAAAAGCTTTTACGCCGTCAATCGGTAATTTGAATCCTGTTTTCGTCCCAAAAAATTAAGAGATAGATTAAGATATCCATCTTATTATGGTATTTTCTACTCCATACGGTCAGAAACTCAGGCACTGGAATAGCTTAAAGCGTACTGTCCAATAGGGACTCTATTCTATTCCCTTGCTTTTTATGCAGGAAGCATTGCCATTGCAGCTTAGCACTTTAGCAACAAAAACCAAGCATTCTAACCGTTGAGTTTTAGTTGACGGGCAGAAAATAAGTAAACCAAATACACAATTTTGAAATGAGAAACGTAACGGATTATAATTAGTTTGAAATATATGTTACTCTTGTGTAATAATCGTTGTAGCAATCAACGACACTAAAAGCAAATAATTTGCAATGAAAACTGCAAACGCCAGACTTTAAAGCTTTTGTTAAAATCAATATCTTTATTCAGTTTCACCAATTACTTGAGTTCCTGATAGGAAAGTTTAAATGAATTCTTTGCATGAAATTAACAGAAAGGCAAAGGCGGAGACGTTTGAAGCGTTCGCATGGCACCTTATTATTAAATTACACCAACAGAGGTAATTTGTTGATAGTTTATCTGTTTGGAATTACCTAGAGAAAATTTGATTGTTTTTTCCTCAGCGAGGAATTATGTTCTAAAGAGTTTAGACTGTCGGTGTTGTATTTGAATTTCTTTTTTTTTTCAAGTTTGGTTTTGACTTCGAATGACGTTCTGTAGTTGTGATAATCATAACGCACAGTACGCCCACATACATTTTGATATTCTAAGTATACAGCACATACATTAGACCTCGGTTTTAGGTCTCACCCGAAAGACCATAAGTTATGTTAGTGTAGGAGCGCAGTCCCTTGATTACCAGTCCAGCGCGTTACTTCCACTTCTAAATTAGCCTTGGAAGTGAGGTAAAATATGTATGAAATATTCTTTGCCCAATCAATAACGGGCGAACGATATAGAAGAAAAAGGAAAAAGCAAAAAGACAGAGAAAGAAAGAAAAAAGAGAAAAAAAAACCAAGACAATTTTGTGAATGATTGCAGTGATAAAATATCCGTTTAGAATACAGTGCTCCGTAGCCTTCCAACAATATTACCGACTGCTGCAGAATATTGGCGGTATTAAACCAACAACGTTTTAAAGGCAGACATAGAAATACAACTGGTATATCATTTCAGTGCAGACAACGTCCATCTTGTATGTATTTATTTTACTGACGGATCAGAGAACGCAATAGTCAGGTATGGTGGCTGATGTCCGCCACTTTATATTCTCGTATTAATCATAGATGAGTGAATGCAATGGTCAGGTATGGTGCCTGGTGTCCGCCACTTTATATTCTCGTATTAATCATAGATGAGTGAATGCAATGGTCAGGTATGGTGGCTGGTGTCCGCCGCCTTTTTTTCGTTCGGGAACAATGGTCAGGTATGGTGGCTGATGTCCGCCACTTTATATTCTAGTATTAATCATAGATGAGTGAACGCAATAGTCAGGTATTGTGGCTGATGTCCGCCACTTTATGTTCTCGTATTAATCATAGATGAGTGAATGAAATGGTCAGGTATGGTGGCTGGTGTCCGCCACTTTATGTTCTCGTATTAATCATAGATGAGTGAATGAAATGGTCAGGTATGGTGGCTGGTGTCCGCCACTTTATGTTTAGTTACAGATACCGGAACGACAAATACCTCAGGAAACAGCAAGTATGCCGGAGAACAAAAATACTAACAACCTGCTTTTGAGTCAAGTAATTGTATATCAACAGCGAACACTTATATCTAGGAATACGAGGAATATCAACTGTAAGCACATTTTAGCCGACTGTTCTTATTGCACACCGCTTATTGCACTAATAAGCCTTTTTCTGAATTTAAATTTATTAAAGGATACTGGATAGCCTCCCTATTTGTCTTTCCATTATGCAGAATGATCATGAAGTCTTAATTGAAATAGCTCTTATTTAATGTAAGGATCAGTCGCCTTTCATTTGTGATGTTCTATGCAAAATTATGCATAGATCAGAAAAAATCATTGTAACATCTCTATGAGGACAACTGTTTTTTATCATAATTTTAGGTTAGTTTTTTCTTACGTTCAGGACATTTTATGCAGTTGGTAAATATGCTGCATTTTATAGCAACAGTGGATGGGAACACACATATATTTAATAAAGGCTATAGATGCATTTGGATTCGTGGGCATTAGATTTCGTGAATTTTGAATAAAATGTTATTTCGTGTGCACTTCAAAGTTTTTGTGAGGATCTGAAGTTCGTGGCCCAACCCATCCCTTAAATCAACGAAAATAAGGGTGCCACGAACATTGATGGTTGGCAGTAGTAATTAGATTTCACATAACCTGTCTTCTAGCATCAAGCTTGTTACCTTTGGAATTATTTATAGACAAAATGTGATTGCAGTTATTAATATTTTATAAATATTAAATTCTACTCAACATCACATGTGTGCACCAGGATCCTAATGGGAATTATGATTTTTCAATATTTGTTAAATTTGTGTAAATTAATGAGACATTATCTTCAATGTAGAACACTTTGCTGTATTTGACATGTACACTGTATCTAACATGTTTACGAGTTTTCAACTTTTCAAACAGGTAGGCATGCACTGTCCATTCTTTAACTATCTGACAACTCACCAACTGGCAAAATCAGACGGGACTGCTGCACGGATTCGAACCTCTGACTTAGACCTACTGCTCCCAAGGCGGGTGCATTAAACAGCCAATCCAATGGCAATGATTTTATCTTCCCGAAAGCGTAGAATAAATGATGCAAATCAATGTCATTAAACTAATTTGTAAATCCATACAATCCATACCATAGGACTTGCAATCAATTTGATGCACTTGTCAATCAATCACAAACCTAAAGTGACTGAAATGGTTTATTTGAATAAAGTATGACAACAGTTATTGATTGCAATAATAAACCTATATTTTCTCTATATGCTCTGAAGTACATCACTAGTGAAATACGCACGAAAAAAAAAAAAGATTCAATAAAGGCATTTCTCAGTCGTAGAGAATTGATATTACATGTAAAACAAGTAATAAAGAAATCCCCTTGAGAAATCATAAGCAATGCATGTTCATAAACTCATGTAATCTGGGAAATTTTAACCATCTTACATTGCTGTGGTGGTCTTAAATTGGAAACATTCGACAAATAAACAGTTTTGAAGTCCACTTCAAACGCTTAGATGGTTATTTATATAAAGGACACATCCCACTCCTAACTAGACAGATCCCACTCCTTTCTAATTGATTTACTAATTTAATTAACTTTAGTATTTGTCTAACGTTTGAAACGTGTTTTATCAGAAAATACTCAACTTGATGTGAATGACGTACTGTCGAGTAATGACGTTTGAATATCTATCGTGTACATGACTGTTTGTATATAAACCTACATCGAAACCGATCTATATTTGGAATCGTTTAAAAACATAAACCATTTCAATAAACTGGCCATGTTTATTGAAATGGTTTATGTTTGTGAACGATTCCAAAGATAGTAAAATTAAAGGTTAAAAAATTTTAACATTTCACCAAGTAGGTCCTCATGTACGCATGCAAATTTAATGGTGCGTTATGTTACTGCGGAAGTTCGTCCGTCTAATATTAACAACTGGGTTCCCTATTCATAGCATCTCAGTATCTGAAGTCAGTAATCTTAACCTCAAAATCGCATGGAACGGTTTTCGCTCAATTTTTAAACTTGCAAGGTCATACTGCCCATGCACAGTAAATGACCGCCTTATGATATTGTGGTTAGTAAATCAATAGTCTAGGTCAAAGGGACCTTTGGTTGAAACATTTTTTCTACTTAATTCTTAGAGAACACTTTTGCTAAGAATCTTGCTAGTCATCGAGCTCATGGTTAGTAGATAAGTTGACCGCTAATGATTTTTTGGTCAATAGGTCAAGGTCAAAGGGTCCGAAAAACGGTTTTGCTCAATAACAAGTAAAATATTCGTTCTAGGATTTTTGAAACTTCTTACAATACATGTTTGCTCATAGTAAGTTGATTCATGATTTTTGGGTCAGTAGGTCAAGGTCACAAGGACTTTAAGTTGAAATATGGAACCCGCTCAATAAGTTGGGAGACGATAAGCCTCTGATCTTCAATTGTGCAAGTCACACTGCTTATGCTCAGTAAATGACCGATATTGAATTTTGGTCAATATCTAGATCAATGGTCAATGTCAATGTGACATTTGGCTACAAACGGTTTGGTTAAAGGTCCTCAAACTAGTAAATCATATTGTTTATGATCAGTCAGAGCTACCTTCTGGCGTAAATTGTTCAAGGTCTCTAATACTATTGATCCCTCTCTCATGTACATCGCTTACATGTTCAACCTATGTTCTGTTTTTGCGTGCGTGGAAGATCGAAAGTTTTATTGAAAACGATATGTTAATGGCTTCTGAAAATAATTTGATTTTAAGTTTCTATATGGTGTAAGATAAAATGCTTCACCTAATACTACTATAAGTATCACTGTGAATTCTGTTTCTGAAAGTAGAGTTTATTACATCTTTCTAATTTGCTTTTGACGGGATGTAATGAATATGATTTTACACCTGCAATGGTAAGAAACAAGAGGATATTTAAGACGCCATACTCCTTATTTGAAAGGTAAGGTAACAATATCAAATTTAAGGCACCAACTGCTTATTTCAGAGGTTAAGAAACATGGAAGATTTAAGGCAACCTTTGCATATTTTAATTGTTAAAGTAGGAGGGAATATTTTGAGAAGCATATTATTAATTTTACAAATGAGATATATACATGTATCACAAGGACTGATTTAAAACGCTTATTGCTAATTTAAGAACTTAAGTAATAGATACAGTACTTTTTGCGAGAATAATTACTTTTTTTTGAGGAGGCGTATCCTCTAAGTAATAATGTAACTGTTCGAGGAAACATCTCCATCTGATTTGTATCCTAACCAGTTTCCTATATCTATTCTTTTGAAAGTATGCTCTATTTCAGATAGAGTACAGTTTTAAGCTCCGCCCCTTGCACGAAGCAAGGTATCATAAATAGATTAGTTTGCTCTTATGAAAATTCACCCAAAAGCCATGATACAAGAAACAATAACAATTAAACGCACATGTTGCTAATTGTTGAAGATATGAAACAACAGCAACTTCTGGCACCTTTTGCTAATTTCAACAGTTAAGTGAGGATGGTACTTATTGCTTATTTAAAAGGTTAAACACAAGAGCAGGTTTAAGGCGTATATTACTAATTTCACGGATAAGAAACAAAAGCAGGTTTAAGGCACCTATTGCTTGTTACAATGATAAGAAACAAGAGCGGATTTAAGGCACCTATTGCTTGTTACAATGATTAGAAACAAGAGCGGATTTAAGGCACTTATTACTTATTACAATGATAATAAACAAGAGCGGATTTAAGGCACCTTTTACTTATTACAATGATAAGAAACAAGAGCGGATTTAAGGCACCTTTTGCTTATTACAATGATAAGAAACAAGAGCGGATTTAAGGCACTTATTACTTTCAATGATAAAACGGGATTTAAGGCACCTTATTACAATGATAAGAAACAAAAGCGGATTTAAGGCACCTTTTGCTTATTACAAGGATAAGAAACAAGAGCGGATTTAAGGCACCTATTACTTATTACAATGATAAGAAACAAGAGCGGATTTAAGGCACCTATTGCTTATTACAATGATAAGAAACAAGAGCAGATTTAGGCACCTATTGCGTATAATAATGATAAGAAACAAGAGCGGATTTAAGGCACCTATTACTTATTACAATGATAAGAAACAAGAGCGGATTTAAGGCACCTATTGCGTATAACAATGATAAGAAACAAGAGCGGATTTAAGGCACCTATTACTTATTACAATAATACGAAACAAGAGCAGATTTAAGGCACCTATTGCGTATAACAATGATAAGAAACAAGAGCGGCTTTAAGGCACCTATTACTTATTACAAGGATAAGAAACAAGAGCGGATTTTAGGTACCTTTTGCTTATTACAAAGATAAGAAACAAGAGCTAATTTAAGGCACCTATTGCTTATTGCAAGGATAAGAAACAAGAGCGGATTAAAGGCACCTATTTCTATTGTTGCATTAATTACTAACATCAAAGGTTAAGTAAGAAGATATTGAAACTTACCTGCCTTTTAATAATATGGAAAGCTTCTGACCAGTTTTGGTTTGGTCTTGTTTGGCGTAAGTAGCACCTTTTCCTAACAACTGCATGTTGCCAAAATCCGTGATATCTTTAAACTGTTTTCTGTTCACTCTCAAAGGTTTAAACGAATGTGAATACACGTCCTCTAAGGCTTTTGGGAACCTCTCGGGCATTATCTTATATCCAATGTAAACGAGATGGGTGGAGTTGACGAAGACAAAGATGGCGTTCCATATGACAATATCGGACAAACACACAAATACGGCGCCCCAAATGAGACAAAGCAAAAATCCAAGATTGAGCATAATTCGGAGAAAGAAACAATGGTATTTGAAGTGTGTGGGTGTGAGAAAAGATATAAACATACACAAATTGGCTAACTGAAACACTGCATGCTGGGCATCGAGCCAGTCACTACAGAATCCGTCCTCGAGGTCCGAGTTGTTAGCATTCGCTGATACTAATGTTCGTGAATTATTCATGTTTTTGTTGGATAAACGAATTGTCCTTTACTTGTGTACGGAATCTAGTTTTTCCAGTTCAACACACTAGCCAGATAATTATATGACTTAATATTGACAATTTAGTCAGTCTTTTTAAAACGTTGGTTCCATTCACCGCTCTATTAACTATTAAGAAATAAACACTGAAATCGTTGCAGAGCTCTCTATTTTTTAAATAGATTGAGTGCAATCGTTCTGTCATCAGTTTCGTAATACGCGTATTTTTTTCGCTATAACCGTCGTACATTTAATGTTTCCAGTTTGCATTTATAAAAGTGAGAAACGTAGATTTAAGCAAGTTTGAAACCGGTGTTATTGTAAACCCTAATAATGGGAAAGTGTAATTTTATGTTATGATGAAATTCTAACAACGTTATATATATTGGTACATGCAACAACTTAGTTAAAGCACATTTCATGATCAAAATCACACTTGTCCGTTATCGCTTTAATCTAATTTGGTATTCTATTCACTGTCAGGATCATAATAAAATTTCACTTTAGCACTACATATATACAAAAACTCTGGTAACATTCGCGGTAAAGTGCTAAAGATATTGAATTCCGTAAAATTGTTTTTAAATCAACATCACCTCAGTATTAAAAGTGCATCCGAAAGCAAATTAACATCCAACAAGTTAAAAAAATGAACATCACTTCATTATATGTACAGTTTATCTAAAGATCAAATCGGCATACCTCCAATAAATTGTTTTTAAATTAACATAACTTTTCTCCAAAATCAAATCGACGTACCTCCAAGTGTTTTTAAATATACATCAACAATTATTAATCGTTGAATAGTTATCGACGTCCAGTGAATTAAATTTCTGTCTACTGTCTATTTATCGTTCCATGATCAGTCATCATTTACCATAGTCGGTATTATAGAATTATCCCAGCGAATAGACAGTTCCTCCTAACTGTTGATTGTCTGTGAGTGCCGATACAGCGCTGCGTATATGGCTATGTAGGAATATTACTCCAAGATCAGCATCATTGAGCTTGGAACTGCTACATAAGGTTGACTAGACTGTTTGATGGCGAAGTCAATATATCTGAAACAATAAAGCATCAAGTATAAACAAGATGAAATACTTCCGCTACCCCCCAAATGGTTCTGCGTTCTTACGACTGTCTGCAGAAAGCGTAGATATATTGGCTATTTCAAAGGCGTTTGTCAACCAATTTCCCCCCTACATTCGAATTTTTCGTGGAACGTAATTTAGTCGAGATATATAAGAATACGTTCAAGGTCTTATATTGCTGTAGCAGACGTGAAACCTATATTTCAACAACAGCGAAGGAAGCGCATTTTCTACACGCTCTTCCCGGCATTTCCTGTTGTATCCAAATTAGCTGAAAGTGCAGACAACTACTCACCGACCTTTGTTAATCTACATTGATGGCTCTTAAATAAATCTAAAACTATCCTAACGGTGGGTGGAATTAGTGTTCAGCTCCTTGCAGGCCGAAATGACCCCTGCGGAGATGGTTACATGTAAGACGTGCCCCAGCCGATCCAGCTGTAAACGGGTAGCAGTGATTTAAAACTTGCTGTGTCTGTCTTACGATTCAGTAAGCGACGGAAGCTGTATGTATTCGAAGTCGAACTAAAAAATCGGTAAAGTCGTATAAACTAAACTTAATTATCAACATAACAGGTGAATATCCCACTGACTCAAATTTAAAAGCTTTGTTGACTTGTAGGGGTTATAACTGCAATAAAATGAATAATACAGATGGAATTAAAGAACAGATAAAACATAATTCTATATATTTCTGAGCAGTCTTTGGCATATGTATAAATTTTAACAGAGCTGGATTTTCGTTTAAATAAATAAGTAAGAGTCAGTGTAAGTCTTTAAAAAGTGTTCAAAATACACAACATTCAACATGGGTCAAAACGTGGCTGTTTCGGACGATTTAAGGCTGGTGGTAAGTTCTAAGTTCGCTGGACTTAGCCGGTTCGATCACCTAATGATCCTCAGTCCAACCTGCTGTAAGCCTGACTAGGTACATGTACTAGTAATGAAAAGTGCTTGCTCTTTCTTTCATAAGTGAACGGTTAGATTGTGGGTGGTGTCTCCACAGCTACTAATACAAGCAAAGCGACCTTGGTTGGCAATCGAGCTTCAACAAATCAGTGTAAATCTCAACATGACTGCTTAATAGCAGGTGAAAGACTCCGGGTCTGATAACATTTATATCTACAGAAGTAGACATAACTAAATGTTTGCTTAGAATATTAGTTAATGATTTTGTTGCATTATTGTATATTTCTTGCTTTTGGCTGGATTCCATACATTTCAAGAAGTTTCTAAGCAAACATTGATATTCTACTATCTAAATCACTACCAATGTATTTGATAAATAACAAAACAGTTTTACACAATGTAACAGTACCGTTGCAAATATGCAATCAATCACTCCAGTGTAGCTTGAATTTAATCTTTTTCGAGTAGTTGAATATAATGTTTTATGCACTTTATGTAAGCATTGCCACACTAACACTGTTAAACGATCAATGTTCGTGGTACACTAATTTTCGTGGATTTCTAAAAACAAATCACACATTACGACTTTCTATTCAAAAAATAAAATGCATGTATTAAGAACAGAAATTTCATCATCACGAAATTCGATTGTCTGATGGAACTGTATGCTTTCACCACGAATGTATCCGATCGATACATGCCGTCGCATCATCTCAGTACAAATCGTTCGATATCGGTATTTTCCGGAAATATTTTTAAGAAATAAGATGGCACAATGTGATTCCTCGATGCAATGTATATATAGACTGTTTATACCACAAACAACCGCAATAAAACAACATCAAATTTATATTTTAATTCGTTTCTTTGATTCAATTGTTCCGATTTTCAATTCTGAAACCCACTCGTTCATATTAAAATACCTGTTAAAATATATACCTTTGTCAACACTTACACTCCAGAGCAGACGACATATACAATGTTGTCTGATCTCTGCAAAACGCCCCTATTTATAGGAATAGACTTGTCCAAATTGGAAATCACAAGATCCAGAATATTGATCAACCAATGGGAATGCTCAAATACGATGACGTTTGTTTGTTTGTTTGTTTACATTTGGCATATATTCTTATAACAATTCCGTTGACAGATGTAGAGAAAAAAACCGAGTTGATCCATATTTTTTTCAAACCATGTCGACTTTGATGGATGACGTTACATTTGTAATAGCACAGTTTCCTGTAAAAAGCCCTAGCAAAATGAATTAGTGAGTTAATGTAGAAATGCTTTGAAGTACAAATGTAGTACCGGGTGCAAAGTTGTCCAATCATTTTGGGTAAATAATTAACAAAAATGCCTATTTCTCAGGCATCAACACATACCAAGTAACAACACTTTAAAACTTGTTACGATGATAACACGTTAGTAATGATGCTTGTTAGAATATTTTAATGAAATAATATTTACCATAATTCTCTGACAAAAGCAACTCTCTTATAACCGTCTGATAATAGTTTTCCTTCTTGTCTTGCGTTGATTACATTTTTAATGAAGATGCTACTTTTCATTTAAAAGAGAGACACTAAATAAAGACAAAAACGTTTTGCTGAAAAACATTGTACCTGTAATTCCTTTCGAAAATATCAGAATATGAGAATTTGGCCGTGCGTGACCTTTTTTGTAGCGCAATTTAATTCGCAAAAGTACACTAAATTATGTTTTATAATTTAAGGTAGCTGTTACAAGCGCTGGGGAGGTTACAGGAAACGAATTACGTGATAATTAAAGCTTAAGGAGGGCATTGAATTACAAATGTGTCTCGAATTAATGAATTGATGGCTTTTTCAAAATAAGGAACATAAATGTGAGAATATCAGGCAATGAATGGTGCGGCAGTTCGAAAGAAATAGTTATTAGACACGGTGTTCTGTTAGGGACATCGCCTACTAGCTAATAATTTACTGGGGGATAACGCGATGTAACGATTACGATGGGAAAAGTCACAATGGCGATACGCGAAGTTGCGATGAGAAAACGCGAAGTTACAATGGCGATACGCGAAGTTACAATGGCGATATAGGAAGTTGCGATGACAATACGCGAAGTTACAATGGCGATACGCGAAGTTGCGACGACAATACGCGAAGTAACAATGGCGAAACGCGAAGTTGCGACGACAATACGCGAAGTTACAACGGCGATACGCGAAGTTGCGATGACGATACGCGAAGTTACAATGGCGATACGCGAAGTTGCGATGACAATACGCGAAGTAACAATGGCGTTACGCGAAGTTGCGATGACAATACGCGAAGTTACAATGGCGATACCGAAAATTGCGCTGACGATACGCGAATTTACAATGGTGATACGCGAAGTATCGATGACAATACGCGAAGTCGCCATCGTCACTTCGCGTATTGTCATCGTGACTTCGCATCTAGCGTATCGTCTTCCTTAAGTAACCACTTACTTATAGACATGCCTAATACAGTATCTGTTTATCAAATGTTGATGGATGGACATTTATGTTGAAGATATGATGTGAAAAAGTAATAATTACCAGGGAATATAATTCAGGTAGTGGACTCCTAATAAAAACCTCTACTTGAAACTCTTCAATTTTAATGCACTAGCCTAGGTTTTTAAGCACAGGATTATAAATCTTTTGAGGTTTTCTGGGCGTAGGTTCGAATCAAGCCGGGACCAACATTTTTTAAAAAACGTTTTCTTCTTTGTTTTCAATATTTTGCATTTTTCCACATATGTTTACATTATTTTTACACTAAAAAGAAATTAAATATTTTTTACACATAAGCAATAAGCTGATTTGAAGCTTTTATAGTCTTGCAGGCCCGGCTAAAATCGCTGAATCAGATGGGAAATCTCAAACTCTGATTATTTTAAATAGAGATGGTAAAGAATTGTGAATTTTTGGCACGCTGTTCCCAAAATGTTACATGTATAGATAATTAGGAAGTCATGCACCATTTCTAGAAAATGTTGATTTTTCTTAAAAGCTTTGATGTTCAAAATTGAACATGGTAAAAGAATGACATGAAAATTGTAATACTATCTGATTCTTTCATAAAAGTTTTATGAAAAATTTGTTGATAATATGGTACATTGTGTATAATTTCTGAAAGAAAATATAGTTCTTGCTACTCTGATACCAAATTTGTACCAAATTATTGAATAATAATGAAATACATGCATTTTCTTATCTCTCGCCTGATGTCATTTTTATAAATAATTCCAAAATGGGGGTAGGGTTAATAAAATTCCTATAACTTAGTTATTTCATGGTAAATTTCTTTTAAAATTTGTTTTTAAATCCTGGAAATGACACAGATTAAGAAAATATCAAGCCTATCATGATTTGAATCGGTGCCAATAAGGGTCCCACTACCTTAACTGAACTTAATTCGGTTCGTCTTGTTATATTTTCTTTGCAACAGTCGACCGTCTTACTAAAATCAGAAAAATGGGCGGGAATTTGCCACCTAGTGGCAGACAACACAGTAATTCCTGTACGTGAAGGCATGTTATTATAATAATATGCTCCTTTTGCTCCTCAAAATTAATCTAGAATACATGTCTGTAACAGGTACAATATAGATATGATTGTACTTAGAATCGACAGTGTAATCATCAACAAACATGCTATAAGCCACGGTGGTGCAACGGTAGCGCGTTCGCCTAATGATCAGAAGCTCCGACAGGGTTCGATCCCCACCAGTGCGATAATGCTAGAGTCTAAATGTAAAACACTTAATTTCACATAGTCTCAAACTTTTCGCGGTTGTTCCTATCTGAAGTGAGTAACAAAGTTGTCAGAACTTGTTTTTCAATCGAAAATAATAGAATTTGTATAAAAAATGCACAACTCCATTCGGCACTTTACCGCCATACATTCGTTAATGGATTGATATTTTCCTTAGATTATTCAAAGTACTGATACGCTACAGCGATGTAGCAAATGGCTCTAAGTGTATGTATAGGATCATGTTTACTACAACACTACATAGGAAATGGGTAATTTACGGAACGGGAAAGTTGGCAAAAGATACGATAAAACACATACAGTTCTATTTTCTGATGGACTATCTTTAACAGAAGCTAGTTTGTTTTCATTCACAGATTAGAGGTAAACTCGGGCATATGTTTCTTTTTGGCAGGTGTGCTTATACTCAACAAGAGGAACCAGTTTTCACACCTGTGTCTAAATGCAAGTATATTAGTTAAGTAGGTAATATGGGGGATGTATAATGTAAGATATCCTTTGCCAAGTTCTTGGTGAGGGGACCATAACTCAGGAAAGCCTTGCACCGAGTCATTGTTCTTCATTAAAAATTTTTTAACACAAACTTATTTGTCATCTCACACGTTTAAACATATATCTTAAACACATTAATGATCTGAAATTCCGAATGTTATTGGTATGGATGAAACATAGAACTACAAATTCTTAAATTATAATAAAAAAATACAGCCAAAAAGAATACTGTAAATGTATCGAAATTCGTGGGCATTAAATTTCGTGAATGTTTAATAAAATGCCTTTTCGTGGGCACTTGAATACAGGGATTTCGTTCTTTTTATATAGATAGAAAATGGTTATGTCTAACAACTTGTGAGGATTGACAATAAAAACAGATATAAACAGATACTGCATTTTCCATGAAATCCGAGAAAATTATTGTGCTCCGAAAATTAACGTGTTAACCGTATTTCTGTGTTTTGTATGTTCACAAAGACCTCTACTGACTTTACTGACATTTTACAGTTCCTTTGTGTTAGCAATAATATAGAAAGCATTGTACAACATTTGTTTATTCCAGATTGACGTGAATTTTCTTTAATACGTTGAGAGGAATCAATTTATTAGTAATTAAATAAATTTTCAACAAGTTGAAGTGTTCAGTTTGACTGAAGGTTGAATGGCCATTTAAATTTGAAATTTGTCATTTTAAGCTCGACTACTCGAAGAATCAGGAAGCTATTGCACTCACCCCGGTGTCGGCATTTGTATGGACGTAATGAAAGATGAAAAAATCTTTATTTTTTTGTTTAATATAAGACTTTCATCCTTACACAATTACAAATATACCCCACTCCACCTGAATTTTATTCTTACACAAAATACTTATTTCCCACTGCTCCCCCCCCCCTCCCGCAGAAAAAAGCTCTTGATAAGTTTTAATGTCATCTGAAGTTCAAACTTGAAAATGTTCTGTTGAATTAATTGAACTGGTAAAGTGAGGAGCAAAACAGCTACATCTGAATAGTGCAATACATATTCATTATGTTTCCCTCTAAAACCTGTTTGAGTTGCATAAATAGATATTCTTTGAAGACAAAATTGACTTAGTTTTAGTCGCCCGGTTCCAACGAATGCAAAAGACGTTATACTTAATTTAGGTATCTTACATGAACAATGAATTCTCAAGTGATATGTTGCGAACGTGTTTTCAGTGATCGAGATGCAACATTAGTTGATGCACACCTTTGGTCTGTCCACAACATGAATACAAAAACATTGCATACGTCAGTCGTCTTGTGTCGGAATCGACATGCTACTTATTGACATTGCATACGTCAGTCGCCTTGTGTCGGAATCGACATGCTACTTATTGACATTGCATACGTCAGTCGCCTTGTGTCGGAATCGACATGCTACTTATTGACATTGCATACGTCAGTCGTCTTGTGTCGGAATCGACATGCTACTTTTTGACATTGCATACGTCAGTCGTCATGTGTCGGAATCGACATGCTACTTATTGATATTAAATACGTCAGTCGTCTTGTGTCGGAATCGACATGCTACTTATTGACATTGCATACGTCAGTCGCCTTGTGTCGGAATCGACATGCTACTTATTGACATTGCATACGTCAGTCGTCTTGTGTCGGAATCGACATGCTACTTTTTGACATTGCATACGTCAGTCGTCATGTGTCGGAATCGACATGCTACTTATTGATATTGCATACGTCAGTCGCCTTGTGTCGGAATCGACATGCTACTTATTGACATTGCATACGTCAGTCGCCTTGTGTCGGAATCGACATGCTACTTATTGACATTGCATACGTCAGTCGTCATGTGTCGGAATCGACATGCTACTTATTGACATTGCATACGTCAGTCGCCTTGTGTCGGAATCAACATGCTACTTATTGACATTGCATACGTCAGTCGTCTTGTGTCGGAATTGACATGCTACTTATTGACATTGCATACGTCAGTCGCCTTGTGTCGGAATCGACATGCTACTTATTGACATTGCATACGTCAGTCGTCTTGTGTCGGAATCGACATGCTACTTATTGACATTGCATACGTCAGTCGCCTTGTGTCGGAATCGACATGGTACTTATTGATATTGCATACGTCAGTCGCCTTGTGTCGGAATCGACATGCTACCTATTGATATTGCATACACCTGCTTTGTGAACAGCAATTTACGATGGTAACGACAAATGAATAGTTCTGTCTTGTGAACAATATGCAATAAGCGAAGTATGTTGTTCCTCTGTTTTGTGAACATATGCAATAAGCGAAATATGAAGTGCCTCTGTTTTGTGAACAGTATGCAATAAGCGAAATATGGCGTGCCTCAGTTTTGTGAACAAAATGCAACAAACTGAACTTTTGTTCTGTGAACTGCATGCAATAAATCTAATATTCCATACTTCCGTTCTGTGAACGACATGGTGTTATCATTTATCTGTAAACGGCATGTTACAATTAAACTATGATCGCATACATTTATTTAAAAACGACATGTTACAATTAAACTATGATCGCATACATTTATCTTAAAACGACATGTTCCAATTAAACTATAATCGCATAAATTTATCTAAGAATGGCGTGTTACAATTGAACTATGCTCGCATACATTTGTTTAAATACGATATGTTTCAGCTAAACTATGATCGCATACATTTGTTTAAGAACGACATGTTACAATTGAAATAATTCATACAATGATTTGTAACATATATTACATACCATCTTGGAACGACAAATTAAAAAAAACAACAACGAAATATTACCACACATCTATCAGCATGAAAGTCATGTTAAAATATAACATACCCCTGTTCCTGTAACTTAACGTGTATTGAAGTATTTGTCTGATATCGAGGACATGCAGCCGGATTTAAGTTTTATGTTATTGAAGTGTTCGTTAAGATCTCACGTGAAATGTTTAATGTTTCTTCTTTAACATAGCTAAACAGTGCGCTTGTTGCCTTGGATACGCCTTAGCAACAAATCAATACACCAAAAGAAAGGTTGAGACTCTAATACTGCAATATCAGTTTATGCATATTGAAAAAAATAACAATTAAGTAACTCGTATTACGAAAACAAATTAAAATAACATAGATTTTTCTACTTTAAGTTAATAGATTTAATACAGACCATGAGAAGTATCTTCTATAATGCTTCTCAGTTTTGACATGATCTGGATAGAGAAAGCTATAAATCATGTTGTAGGTTTTTTTTCTGTTCTTTAAATACCTAAAATCATGTTTACTGTTTCCTTTCCATTTGACAAATGATCTTGTCATGGAACTTATTTGTAGGTGTTCATTCCAAAGTAAAGAGCATACACATATTCTTCATAGTGTATATGTACATGTTTTAAATAAATAGTGCAAGGTATATTTTAATATATTCATGCCCTACAGTCTTGTTTATTCTCGATCTCGAAACAAATTAAGACTGAATTTACTTCAAAAGAGAGGGTGCGGAGGGATTCAATGCGATGTTCGTATGACTTATTTAAGAACAGTATATAATCACCGTAACCCTGGTGGTGATCAAACTTTGTGCCATGCGATACTAAGGGGAACAGACTAAAGCAGCTCAACTGTCTTATTAACAATAACAAACAAACCCTGCCCTTTGTATAATTAAGTAAAAAGCGTAAACTTAAAATGTCGTTTAGAAACATGCACTTTATACAATTATACCAGGATTGTACACTGTAGAACACTAAATTTGATGAATTACCTTCAGATTATTCTTTGTCTAGAAGATGCTGAAAATGTTGTTTTAATGAATGTTCACATTAGCCATAAAACTCACCTAATCCTGTGTGTTCCTTATGGCAAAACACTACTTACTGTTTTATCACGGTAATAAAATCTATTTCCAGTGGGGATAACTAATTAAATTAAAACACTTAATTACCGCCGTTATATTTGACAAAGATTTTCGTGACACTTATAAAATGATAAATCTCATGAATTGACTGTATCTATAAGAGCTGATGAAGATACATGTTTAAAAAGATCCGGTGCAAATATAATTCACATTTTCACAGAACATCGTTCACTTGAAAAACGCTAATCCTTCAATTTACCGCAATGAAAAGTACTCCTCATTTGAGAATCGATAATTACCTTTCGCCTGTGACATTAAGAGAGAAAGAATGCGTAATAGAAAGATATTGTAGATTCACATGTTCTCCAATTATTAACATCGTGTTTTCAAATATCAAAAGCGCTTCGAGGATAACAACAAATATAAATCAGTTGTGTGATGACAATTAGTCCAATATCACTTCAGTTTCGCGAGAGTTACTGTAAACTAGTTTAGTTTCGCGTGGCGAAAAATTCGCGAATCGATAGCAGACAGACTTATTCGCGAATTTAAATTTCGCGGAAAGGAAATTCTCGTATGATAAGTCTAAACAAAATTAAATTTTCGAATAAGTGAAGCGGAGAATTCGCAAAAAATAGCAAAAATTAAATAATTACAAATAATACCGAATTTACAGTATGTTTTTGTCACATTAATAAGTTCAGAAAATAAAGTTGTCAAATAACCGAAGATAAACAGTATGTATTCTTTTTGCGGATAAGACTGCCTGCTAAATGCTGAGAATTACGGCGTAATAATTATTATAGTAAAAGTGCAAGGCTGGCTGTCGCCATTTAATGGCTTGTGTCTGGTTTGCCATTTGTAATACGTTCATATGCCTGTAGCATTGTATGTCGTGGTACCCGGCATGAGAGTAGTTTTCACATGGCAAGCAAAGCTTCTGTTTGAAAACATGGCGATATTCAGACCTTGTAGATTTTATGAATTTTTTTACCTTCATTAGATTGAAACTTTTGATTGTAACATGTTACAGAAGTCGCATCGGTAAACTATCGGACAGATGACTGCGGAAGTTAAACTTATTTACGCCACGAACGCATCCTGGAACAAACGTAACCTGAACCAGTCCGTTTCAAAAAGGAGAATGTTAACATAAACTGTTTCCTTAAAAGTGTCAGCATTGTTCAACTCCTTTGACATTGATGAAGTCGTTTTACCTTTGATATATTGTAATATATCTGTTTCTTTATCTAATCGTATTTTCAAATTTCTATCTTCAATATTTAAAAAAAAAATCTAATTAAGGAAACAGATTTATAATATTTACGCGTTTACTTCTTGTACGCACATGTTTAATTCTTTTACGTACACGTGTAATTCGCAAATGTGCACGCTTTATTCTCCTACGAACGTGTTTATTCTCGTACGTACACATATCAAGTTTCAAAGTTTATTTATTATCGTACGTGCGCGTTTTATTCTCGTGCGTACGTGTTTATTCGCGCACGTACTTATTTAATTCTAGTACGTACGCGTTTTATTCTCGTGTTTTGTTCTCGTGCGCACGCGTTTATTCTCGTGTTTTATTCTGAGACTCGTACGTGTTTATTCTCGTGTTTTATTCTCGTAAGTACGCGTTTTGTTATCGTGTTTTACTCTCGTAAGTACGTGTTTAAATTCGTACGTACATGTTTACTTTTATTCTGTTTTTATTTGACTCTTCTCGGCTTTCATATTCAAGTGTATCACTTCTTAAAGAAAGCCAGTTTATTAGTGGTATATACATGCATCACTCTCTTCAGTCTAAAGAAAGCGCATTGTCTAACAGCAGTGAGTGAGTGAGTCCTTCAGTCCGTCCGTCAGTAGGCCAGTAAGTAAGTTAGTAAGTAAGTTAGTAAGTAAGCAGGTAAGCACGCACGCACGCACGCACGCACGCAAACAAATGTGTAAATAAATAAAGATAAATTTTAATAAATAAATTAATGAATAATAAAGATAATCAATACATGAATAAAAATATTCTAGTGTTCATTGGTTAGTGATGTCATATAAATTTACAAAGCCGCGCTAAGCAGCTCATTTTGTATATGTTCGACCTAGAAAACTCAGGGGATTTCTCCGAAGCTTCCTAAAGTGTTAGAGGAAACTTATCCGTAGTTCTGGATCTGCATATAAATAGTACAATATCCCGACAATCAATACATTTCGTCTATAGAAACTGACTGAAATTGCATTATAGATCCATTTGTTTCAGCGAAAGTGTCTTATTGTTATTTCTGATTGAATATAAAGACCATATCTATATTTTTATGCGCATTTCCATAAAAATATAATCTTCCTGACTTTGCAACCGTGAGAAGCGGACAATAAGAGCTTTCTACAGGTAACATTGTATACGAAAATAAATTGGCTATGTTTACAATTACTTGTTATCACAATTTAAGGTATTTATGTAGATGATTAACACGGCTTTTGGTGTGAGAAGGACCGATTGCTTGATATGGTGTTCAAAAGTAGGATTCGATTTGGTGTGGTCTGTAAACGATGTCGGATAATACTGCTCTGATACACATGTGCATTACCACTGACTGTGCACACGCATGGTAAAATTAAGTGTATAAAAGGGATTAAAGAGTAGATAAATTTGTGTGGTGTGCAAAGGCAGGGAAATTGATCTGGTGTGCAAAGGATTGGATATTAGTATGGTGCGCAAAGGCATAGATAAATTGGTTTAGTGTGCAAAAGAGAAGATAAATTTGTCTGGTGTGCAAAGGCACGGAAATTGATTTGGTGTGCAAAGAGACATAAATTGCTATGGTGTGCAAAGGCATGGATACATTTATATTGTACGCAAACTTGCGGACAAATAGGAATATTTATGTGAGTTGCAGTGGTTGCAATAAACATCAAATGATTGTAATCTTTGCACATCTACAATCAGATTTTCAGATATCATTTAAGATTTTTTACTTTGGGAAAGCGCAGAAATATGAATGGTAACTCTTATTATCTGTATGTACAATATCACTTGCATTTATGTTTGCTTAAAGTATTCAATTCGCGTTTGATATATATGGTGGATCACTGTGCACAGCGGTTATTACATGTACTGACATTAATATTCAAGGCGGCAGTCGATATCCGCCAATGAGTGAAATGCACATGTTGAAACTTGGTGATCTTATGGTATCCAACTATAACAAATGACAGAATGTTTACTTTGATTGGATTGTATCCACAACGTTGACAAAACAAATATGCTACAGTAGCTGAATTTCTTTACTTATTTTATAATTTCCTCGTTTGAAGTTTTGAAGACTTGCACTTTAACTATGTAATACTGCGATCGAGCAATGGTCTCTATATATATTGCTTACAGCATGGCAATTTTTTGCAACAGATTAATAGCGATGATCTAAACGACAAAGTCTAGGAGCTTACATTTTCAATTTCATTTAAAATCACTTTTAAACAGTTGCTTTAATCTTATACAGGATAATTGTCGCATTAGCCAATCTTAAGGATTCTGCTTCTCCGCTTTGATATCCCTGTTGTAGGTTCTTTTAACATTATCTTGTCTTCTGTACTTACGTAAACGCAGATTTCTGACGCGTTTCGATTTTATTATCTTCTTAAGGAAAATCTATTTGCAACCATAAGGGAAATACATCAGAATTAACAAAGTAACATCGAGATATAATACTTGCAGTCATTGATTCCGTCTTAATGTATTTGATGCTGGTTATATATTTTAGGAAACATTTCCTAGAGGTTTCCTTTCATACTACATGTACATGTACATGTTAAGTCACAGAGCTTCAATTTTTAGATAAGCGTTTACAAAAAAAAAAACCGTGCCCTTTGTCATTATGTACGGATCTGTTCAACGTACTAGTAAAGGAGTCATTTTCATAAGACAAATGAGTGGTTAGAGGGGCTGACTTAAACATCATGTCACCTCTGATTGATCGAGCGCCATTGGTTCGATTCTTATTACTGACTATGTCTCATTATGTGAGAAAGTTGGCAGTTCCTTACGGAAAGTAGGGGTTTTAGTACAAGTCCTTCGTATGAATGATAGTAACTGTAACATAACTGAAATCTAAAAAACGGATAGAACGGGCGTTCAACCAAGAGAAACGAAAATAAAGGCCAAGAAAGAACATTATACCGTCGTTGTAACATACTGGAAACGAAAGAGGGTTGGCAGCAAAAATTTACATGTACTATTTTTTTCAAAATTTTATATATGTATCATGATTATTATATTATAATAATATAAAGAATTAAAGCTGGGCCTTTTTCACATGTTTATGCATGTCACAAGAAACACGTAGCATCATCGTAGACCGTGTCTCTCTTGAAATCCTTTATTTGAAGACCTTCAAATTATCTAGACGTACATGTCAGAAAATGCTCTCAAAATTTTTTTAAAAATTCAGTCTGAAAATCTGATCTCTTTGTATCAAAGAGGCCAGTGTTAATTTGCAGCTGGGACGCCGTAAATGATGCAGGTGTACATTGTCTGCTGCTTTCTTTTCATGCATTTAATATACAATCTATTCTTCCGGCTGCTGGTGTGCTGTGTTTGATTGTGTTGAAAAATTCCTTTTCACCTATTTATTTTGATCTTTCAGGTTTTAAAGCTGAGGGAAAACACATGCGAGTTTACTAAAACAAAACCCAGTGCAAACACATGTAAATGTTCGTAAAAATGTCGTACTCTTTTCATTAATTAAAGGTAGATTTAAGCCTTCGCTAGAAATTTCATTTGATGCAAATATTTGAAGTGTTAAATCTTTTTTTATAATGTTTTATTTAAATTTTTTAGAGTTTTAAAAGTCCTTTCCAAAACAATAAACATCTGTATTTTCATACCTTCGAATTTTTTTTAACCTTTGACGACTTTAGAAAGTAAATTTCAGCGAAGGCTTACAATTACCTTAATGGGCCCACGAAATGTATTTTAGAGAATGACGTCTGGATGCAATAAGTCATATCGTCTGCGTAATTTAATTTGCCGCCAATCCTGTATCCAAATGATTCCCAAAACAACCCCTCGGTCTCTAAATAGTATCAATTAACACGGTTGATTCATTTGTTAACAACAAATTTCGTTATTAAGATATTAATTCCATAGACATAGCGTGCATGTTTGTATAAGCTCTAAAATATAAAGGCAAGCTTCCAAAAATATATTTGAATTAGACAGTGCTGTTTAGCACGACAAAATGCTTTTTACAGATGTTTGTTTATTGAATAGAGCGTGATCTTCTGACATCATTAAATCAGTGACAAGTTCTAAAGAGTAGACTGCTTCCTCCAATCCTGTAGATACACCTACATTCGAGAACAGTCAAATTTGTCGTCGATTTGTAATGAATGCAATTTCGTGGGGGGTTCCTTACTCTTTTCAGAAAATGGAAATGTTGAACAGTTCTTTGTTAGGATCTTAAACCAATGGATCGGCTCACCAACGAACTGCACGAAATTATTGCCCAACGAAATTAATGCACATTATTATATTTTATAAATAGATACTTTTCGATTGGTCTAGACCCATATGATTGTACCAAAATACACTCAGTTCCAAAAGAAAGTGTGCACTTCTTAATTTTAAATATTTCAGTATTTAGCAGATGGCTTCAATTTTCGCACAGTCACTATATCTCATGTGTATTTGTCATCGATCCATTGCAAAATCTAAAATGTTCGCCATATTGTACGTAAACAGATCTCAATTTTGGTACCAAATATATAGGCTTTCAGAAAAGTAGTCGATGAAAAATCACAGAAAACAAAGTTCACACTTTCTTTTGAAACTGAGTGTATATCATCATTTGTCATGAATATTCACGTTTCCGTTATAACATCTACATTTAGAATGACGTGATGTTATTAATAGGTTCGTGCAATTCGTGCAATTATTGAAATACTATATTACCGCGGTCAATTTGTGATATACATGTATTGCCTTTGACTTTCAAGTGATCAGTTAATGACTACAGAGTATTTCAACTGTATTGTTTTGAGAACTCTTCAGTTGAAATCTAGTGATGGTTCGCAAAATTATTCTATTCAAGTGTCTGTGAAAGAGCCATGAATACAATTTAAAAAAATGTCTGAGAAATTATCTTGTTGTTTACAGTCAAAGTATAATAAAACATTTATTGACTTTTTAGGCATTGAATATGGTGAATATCACATCATATACAATACCTAACACGTCCTTAATTGTACTGCAGCTATGTAAGTACGCCTTGAATATTTACTAAATACTCTTTAGTGATTCTGTCGTTGCAACTCGTGCAGATCATGATCAGCTTGAACATCTGTGTCCTGTGATGATCTGCACTGTTTGCTGACGGTAACAAAGTGGTAACCTTGGGTTCAGCGTATCACTTTTCTTTATTTTGTATTTGTCCTCTATCCTTTGTAGTGTAGGGGTATTATGCATGCAACATTACTAACTAGTTGCACTTTCGGAAAACATTGCGTCTCCTTAGTCAAGTCCACAGTACGTGCGTATCTGCATTGTATGATTAATTCTTCTGTCGGTTGCTCTGGGTCTTGGTGGGTGATGTGGTTAATGGTGTTTTGCAATAATTGGTTTTCTTACTTTATGTTTAGACGTTCTTTGAATAAGATCATCACTAACTGTATATATTTACAATACAAAAATGATATTGGTATATGATAATTAATGGACTGTATATAATAAATGATTGAAGGCCTACCATCAAGGAGTGACATAGAATGATGAGGCACTCTCTAATACCCTACCAAACCGACCCTGTGCTCAGATGTTATATATTACCTTTGTAGTTGTAAAATTATACTTTAATTCTGTTTCACTACAACATGATAATTGTACTGTTACCAAGAGACTTCGGTGCCATTCAAAATAGTTACAAAGATAGATTTATAACTCCGACTTTTAAGATGTACCATTCTTGTGCTTACACTATTGAAGTCAAACATAAAGATAAAGTAGCTTCAAAGCAAAATGATAAATACATGAATTACGTCACTGACAATTATACGACTTTGACTGGAACTCATAATTTTGCCACTATAATCTTCAGACCTGGTTTTAAAACCATTAAAATGAAATGAAGACTATGATCAAACTTTTTTTCTTCCACTTTCCCAAGTTGCACCTCTCCGGACTACAGAACATTAGAATTTAATAGCGCATCAATGAAATATCATCAAAAATATATTTTGTGTAGGGAACGTATTATAAAAGATGGGAGAAAATGTGTGCGCTACTATCTGGCACAGTCTCTAGAGTAGTCGCCCTGTCAGTGTGAGGTCACAGGTTTGAGAACTAGTCGGATTTTACTACAAAAGATAAACAGAGGAAACAAAAAAACCACCAACCAATCATAAACAAAAACAAAAACTCAACAACACTACACAAAACAACGCTCTCGCTGTAACAACATGCAACACATTTCAGCAACCATGTCACATCAAGTCTCCTATATTATGCCATAGCTTGTCAACTCTAGATTGCCCTGTTTAAAAGCTATAAGCTGAAATAAACTATTGCCCCCTGACTTGGCAAGGATGGAAGTTAAAACATGGTCATTTGGAAACTTTCCTAAAAAATGCGTTCAGTAGCATTACACGACAAAATGATCCCAAATAGTTCTAGACAAGAGCAGCGGCAGCACGCATGGATACTTCCAAAAGCCTGCCTTTTCGAATGAACAGAACACATGTCCGGATTTTGGAAATGAAAACTTAATATGTTTCAGTTCCTTTGCGAGAATATTGTAATCGCAAACCAGCAGCATAAAAAAATATCAATGGACGTTATTCAATCATAGACCCAGATAAAGCATTTCAATATCCTCTTTCACTGTGTTATATTTCAAATAAATATGTTTAACGGCCTTCGAGCTACACGCTTAAGTTCACATGATAAAGGGAGATGATTCAAAATGAGGCAAGGTAGAGTTTAGGTTTTAAAACACTACACTTACTCTAACTATCTTGCAGCTATGCTCCGGACAGGTATATCACATAAAGGGAAATAATTTAAAAATTGAGTCAGCTAGAGTTATGGTTTTTAGTCACTGCATTTTCTGTTTAATGTCATCTATCAGCTCAATCGAATAATACCTTTCGAGGCATGCTCCTGGAAAAGCTTTTTACATAAAGGGGTATAACTTAAAAATGGGGAAAGCTAGAGCTATGGTTGTAAAATGGACAGAAAGTAGTGTAACTGCCACTGTCTTGAAGGTAAAAGCTAGACGTAAATGTATATGTCCGTGATTAATTGTACACTTACTAACGGTATGAACTCAATTTCACAGTGAAAAACATATACACATTTACTTAGATTTGGTCTAAATCAATTTCACATGAAACACTATGTAGTACATCTTACGTCTAGAGTTGATGCCCTGTATCATTACCATCAAATTATGTGAAACTTCTGTCCAACAATTTAGTTACATGT
Source organism: Saxidomus purpurata (assembly GCA_022818135.1). Taxonomy (NCBI): domain Eukaryota; kingdom Metazoa; phylum Mollusca; class Bivalvia; order Venerida; family Veneridae; genus Saxidomus; species Saxidomus purpurata. The sequence goes on along the minus strand of JAFMSR010000003.1, from coordinate 5,800,992 downwards.
ATGACGCATTTGACAGATGACGAAGCAATAATGCGTCACATTTGATACATGAAAGAGCTTGCTTTACATGCATCGGCTTGTCTCGAATAAACAGAAATTAGAAATTCCATTTCAGTTGACACAATGTCAGTAAAGCAAGGTAAAGATGCAGCTTAGTCTGTAGGAATATAAAGTTACAAGCTTAACTTACCACATGACATACTGTTAGGATATCACTACCTGTAAGTCTATTCAGTAACCCCTATATTAAAGCAAGTTACTAAACATATGGCCCTCCTGTAATCAACAGTATTTCAAAATTTGTTGTGTCAGTCTAAGTTTCTGTAACTTGTAAGTCTAACATTGTACTGAGCAAATTACATCAACCAATGGTAATTGTGCACGACGCATGTTTTCTTGATTCTGTCTTTGAATCTCAGTTCAAATCATTATCGAATCAGTAAAAGCTATTTCTGTTCTTAGAAGTCATATGATAAGATAAAGCAGCAAATAAGGCATCCTTTTGTAATTTCCTGTGATCAGACCGACATAAATGCAACCCTTGACTTATGGTCAACATGTAATTTAAAACGTATAATTGTGAAGAAGGGAGGGAAATTAAAAGGACAAAACACTTTCCATAGCCTGCGTAATAGCAATAAATATAAACGTAGATCCCCACGAATTATTGTATTACATTGTATGAGTACGCTAGGTAATGTTCACGAATATTTGAATTGAATCACTTTTAAGTATTTTTCAAAAAAGAAAACAGTGAAATAATGCTGCGTTTTTTTCTAATTTCGTACATGCTTTTGCAAAGCGGTTATTGTGGTGAACCTCATTGTTCACGTTTCCATTACGACGATCAGCTGTTGGACAAAATGATACGAATGGAAGTTAAAGCTTAAGCAATGGAGAAAGAAATATTGAGCACAAACAAACAAGTGTTGGAGGCGCTTAACGAATTAAAACAAGAACGGGTATCAGTAACGGCAGACAAAATAAACTTCGAGAGGGAGTTTAATGAACTAAAGCAGAAGATACAAACAGAAGCAAATTTTGTCAGAGGTAAGTGATTTTTTTATTTATCACATTCTTTTCTGTTTTACCCGAGGTTCTGTAGAGCATTTAATGATGATCAACAAACGTTTTTGGATTTTTATTTAACTGCCAGGTGAAATGACCTTATTGATATAGTATTACATGTATCTATTCGTATTTGTATGTTTATTATGGATTTATGTTAGTAATAAGTATAAATGATTTTAAATCATTTGTGAAAATATATAAAAATGAACAGAAAGAAACAACAAAAAAAAAAAAAAGGATGCCTTAATTCGAACTTGGTTAGAATTATTTTTATAGCAGTATTTTAATACCAGTGTTTGAACATTAAATATCCGTCATCGCTACCATGCTACCTTTGAAACCTATACTTTTAAGTTTCTTTATAATAAATATTTCTTATTAAGTGCATGCATAGTTATTCCAAAGTTTTGTAATGTTCACTCTGGATTTGTTACCCTTGCAATATTTTCAGGTACATTGCTGACCCCCTCGGTGTCATTTAAAGCACGTCAGGCGGCTGACATAAGCCCTGAAACCGGACAAACAATTGCCTTCAACAACATCATGATGAATGACGGTGGCGGATACGACAATGTCACGGGCATCTTCACAGTTCCCGTCGGTGGAACCTATCTCTTTACAATGCACGTGTGTACATATGCCGGCACGACCTTCTACTACGCTATTGTATCCGACAACGTGATTCAAACATCAGGGGTGTTTTACGATAGTTCAAATCATATTTGCTTTACAGCAGATGCAATTATTGTTCTCGAAGCCGGACAGAAGGTTTGGATTAAGTGTCTATCTGGTTCAACGGATAATGTCTTCATCGAATATAGTTCATCAACTTACAATTACTGGAATACATTTTCTGGTGTCTTGATTCACAAATAAAATTGACTTATCATATCTTAAATGGGACATACCCTATCTGTATATAGTTTTCTCGAAAAACTAGTTAACTCGTGTTATATTGAGTAGGTTTAAACATGTTAAATAAATATAATTTAAAAAAAAAAAAGATTCGGGCTTGAATTTGCCTCTTTTTACCACAATGTTAATCTTTAATATGTGGCCTTTGTATATACCACACATTAATTGTACTATAACAACTCTTCGATATATTACTGAATGATTAAGGTCATGCAGCATATTAGAACGTGATTATTATGGATAATCCAGACTGGAATACAAAGTTGAAATTTAGGTTGAGTTATTATACTCTGGAAGATTATATTATTTATGTGTAGGGGCTTATTTAGTTTGACATCAGTTCTAGGGGATGTCCTTAAATTGTACTCCCGTCATGTATCTACCATCTTTAGAACATTTTAAACTCGCAGGATTCGATAAATTCAGTTGGTTAAAACATTTTAACACTTGACAAAGAAACTAAAAAGAATATATTCGGCTTGACATGATTTACATGTATTATTAGAGTGTTAATTTGGAAATCCAGACTGTGTTTGAATTTGGTACATACAGAAACATGCTCTTGTCCAAATATTCTTTTGACGGATTCAGATTTATGTTTCGATTTCTAATATTTGATATCTGCGGAATTTTCTATTTTTCCATCCATGTAGTTCCTTAACAAACACGTTAACAACATACATGTTAACAGGTTTACATTTTAATATGCATCCTCCTTCAAAATATGGCGCACATTCAACAGCAATTTCCTTAATTTCTTATGTTTGCATAATTCTTTTCCTTTTACACCATTTATCCAGAAACGTTAAAATAATTTAGTTTGCAATCGCGTTTAATATAAAGATACCTAAGCTAAAGAACAGACCTTCTGATTATTGTTATGGAACCCGACTTTGTAAAACGATTTAACCTGACTTTACTTCATATTTCTTGGGCATGATTTCGTGCTGAGCATTGAGATTGTGCACAAGAAGCTTTTATAAGCACAAGTGGCCTGGTGTACAGTAAAGCTAGGACAATGTAGCAGCGGCTTAATAGACATTGGTGTGCTTAGAAGTTCATGAAAAGGTAGTGCATGGGTGCATTTGTACAAGAGGTCTTATTAGTTGCGATTTGGTACATTGAAAGATAAGAAACTATTAACTACATGTATCTAACTTTTCTTTCCTTTATGGGAATCGTCTAGATTTTGCACAACTGTAGTTTGTGACTATCGAATTGATTTAAAGTTGTACGTGTTGTAAGCACTAATAAGCGAATTTCGAATCATTGTTTATCAAGGATTCATGTTGTGGCAGGCACGACTTCATTTCCGTGATCTGTCCTATAGTTGACCGAAGTGAGTGTATATACTTCTTGATAAAAACGGTGTGTCACTGACGTATGTGCGTATGACGTGTACTTTTGCAAAACAAGTTGAATTTCGTAGAATACATACGCATAACGAATACTAAGCCGGGATCCAGTCACGCCAGTGACAACACTTTTCAAAGAACAAACTATTTTAATTTATTTCAGATATACTTTAGAACAATAATGTTAATTGTCCGTAGTCTATTAGGTTTAAAGTCAAGTATTGCTGTACCCATACCTTTCAATGTATTTCTATTTATAATTTGACGATTCATACCTATGATTAAAAACTTGATTGGACATACATTATACTAGGGACCATACTTCATACATAACAAAATGTTGTTTGCTAACGACCTTAACAAAATAACAACTGTAGGAGTTTGAAAAGAAACGGCACATTTATTTATATTTCAATAGAACTCTGACATTTATACTTTAAAGAACTGTAGGTTCTGGCAAAATGACTCGCACGATAATATCAAATGTTATCAAATCAAAATGATACTTATCAATGTGAAAGAGCGAAATGAAACAACGTAAGTGCAATGGACAAATATTACGTATATTCATCCCTCTTCAAAGATGAGGAATTTCCATTGCCTCCTACATACTACTGGCCACTTTCACCAGTGCACATTTATTTCCGTCGTGTATTTGGTTGTTTTTCTCACGAAAAATGATGTTAGTCAATTTTGTTGTTACACGAATTACAGAGGCGTCCCTGCTTCTTTACATAGCCAGTGGAAGAATTTGATACATGAGCAGGACATCGGTTTAAGTCATATCCAGATTTGGAGGCGGGAACTCGCATTTCATGAATTCACATTCAAATATTCCAGACAAAGTACATTGTAAGACACGGAACCTTGTGTACGAAAGGCAGTTTCTGATATTTCCAGTAGAGATACACAATGATGCTAACTCGGTGCTCAAATGACTGTACTTTATTGGTGTCAGTAGCTACTGGACACATTTGTTGTTTTATTTTGATGTTTTATTCAGACAGCTTACATTCCTTTCTACGAAGCTGGTGTATTGAACTTTGTTATGCGCTTTGTATTTTGGAGATCTTTAGGTATACTGTCATTTGGGTTTCTGCATGATAACAATTATGTGGTTTTATAGCGCACAGACTTATTCGCTTATTAAAACTCCTTAAAACAAAATCCTATGAATATATATTTATAAGGACGGCATCTGATGCTAAATGAGAGATATTCATAAAACTAGCCGTTATTACCTTATGTTAGATATCGCATCCTTGGTCAATGTATCGTTCACAAAACGCATCAAGGTTTTTGGTAATATTTTATTACAATGAAAATAGTTGTAAACATATATTAATATAATTATCAAATCGGTTAGATTGACAAAAATATATACACATACAATCTTTTGGCACAACTTACTCAAAGAACACTAAAGGTCCATGATCACTTTACATTTAACTATTACTTAGAGCACTTATATCACAACGAAAGATATTGACCGTTACTAAGAGCACTTATATCACCACGACAGATATTGACCATTACTAAGAGCACTTATATCACAACGAAAGATATTGACCGTTACTAAGAGCACTTATATCACCACGACAGATATTGACCGTTACTAAGAGCACTTATATCACCACGACAGATATTGACCGTTACTAAGAGCACTTATATCACAAAGAAAGATATTGACCGTTACTAACAGCACTTATATCACCACGACAGATATTGACCGTTACTAAGAGCACTTATATCACAACGAAAGATATTGACCATTACTAAGAGCACTTATATCACCACGACAGATATTGACCGTTACTAAGAGCACTAATATCACAACGAAAGATATTGACCGTTACTAAGAGCACTTATATCACCACGACAGATATTGACCGTTACTAAGAGCACTTATATCACCACGACAGATATTGACCGTTACTAAGAGCCTTATATCACAAAGAAAGATTTGACCGTTACTAACGCACTTATATCACCACGACAGATTTGACCGTTACTAAGGCCTTATATCACACGAGATATTGACCGTTACTAAGAGCACTTATATCACCACGACAGATTTGACCGTTACTAAGAGCACTTATTTCACACGAAGTATTGACCGTTACTAAGGCCTTAATCCCAGTGATTTTACTTTTACAAACACTCTCCTCATCGTTTTTTATTAAGATCGAAAACAATACTGTAACATTTTATAAATTTACCTCTGTACTATTTTCAATGGTATTGCAAAAAAAGAGAGGAAAGACGCCGCCTTTTGACTACGCTTTTTCATATTCAGTAAGCGACATGTATGCAAGAGAAATACATTTCGTTTCAGATAAAAAAGAACACAATTATATCATTATTAGATCTATATGAGATAGTTCATTATTCTCAAAGTGAACTCTGGTCGTTAAGGTCCCCTTAGCACTTTCAATGTAAAATTACTTGTAGCTCTTATATTACTATGACAGATATCTTTCCCGTAAAATTGGCCATTTTGTTTTCGAAAAACATTTCTTACATTGGTTTTTAAATCAAAAGTATATGCTATACATATCGTTGTATTTGTTCAATGATATTGCAATCAATAAGGAACGTTCTCTGACAACGTTTTATAATAAAAATATGAAAAAATGTACATGTTAACATTGCCCTAGACTAAACAGACCACAGTTCCATCAATATTTTATTAGTAAATTTGTTATTATATGTATGAGATTTTAGACTGCTAATAAAACTTTAAAGAAAAACTAAAAAAGTACACACGAAATTAAAACTTTTCTATCGCTTAATGCTTGAAATGAATGAAACTTGGAACACATTTATTTAATTTATCCAAGAAAGCATTAAACACTACGTTTAATTCAAAAATTCTATAGCTTAGTCATTTTTCGATTTTATCGTATGCGCTGTTTGCTTGTATTCATAGAAATTTTAATGCAACGCACCTCTGTAGTCTGAAGTGGCTACCGAAAATTTAATTTATAGTGTAGCGTGTAAGAGATCCACAATAGCCTAGATCTTATTTCATAAATTTTACTTAGTGTCTAAAAGTAGGCGGGGCCTAACACGTTATATCAGGATAGTGTCATATTAACACTGTCCTGTGATATCAGACGTCGCAGTATCAACAAATATCAGACTGGTGCTATCGGGTCGTCGTCATGGCAGTTGCATAATAAATAATGAGCTTGAAATATTACTTTTAAAGTAATTAAAACATTTCAAATTTTGCAAGTTTACATTGCATCAAAGTCTATCAGAGAAAAGCTGTGTTTGAAAACGTTGAGATAACTTTGCTGACTGCTCAGAATGTGACCTTGACCCGTCACCTGTAAGCTGTTCACGTGATTCAGCATTAAATGTTGCTACACGTCTTCCGGCTCCAAATAAACCCAACGGCGTGGAAAATTTCAGTGCTTCCGGTGAATGTTTTGGCTGTAGAATCTAAAAATTGATTGATTCATATAATTACAAGATAATATAGACGACAAAGTTTGAGAATGGTGTATCCGAAAGGACACCACCTTTCAGTAAACATAATTTTACTGTAGATAATTATAGATTTATTTAAATTGTTTTTCGGGCCCCAAACAGGTAACCCCATTTATTATCCCCGTCCACTGGTTTAATGGGGGTCGGAGAGCCATCCCCTACCAACCTTACAATACGTACATCACATTTAATATTAAATTGTTTAGTTTCATAATCATAATACGTGTATAAGCTTGAACAAAAAATTAAATTCGTCGTTATATATTTATCAGAACAAGTCGTAAAAATGGGGATTTGAATTTTAGCCATATTTATACCAAACTAATTTATATTTTAGAGTAAAACAACCACATAATGATTGGAAATACACAACTGATATAATTGCACCCAGTTGGCTACATACTTTGCACTGACGAGAACACATTTCTTTTAGTTCGATGTAAAAGACGTGAATTAAAAAAGTCGAGGCAAGTTTGACATAAAGAAACGGAAAGAAAAAAGAAAGGAAAATGAATCCGTGGTCATATAAATAGAAAGGTGATGGGCCAGTAAAATGGCAGTTAACGATAGGGGTCTCATAAGAAAACTTGTGTCAAAAGTGCTTTGTCATTAAAATTGTTGTTTATTACGTAAAGTTTATAATCTCTGTCACAAAGCGTGTGTGTGTGTGTGCGTGTGTGCGTGCGTGCGTGTGTGTGCTGGGGGATATAAGATTAATCTTCGTCCGTCAGTCAGGTCTTACAGACATAATTCATGGTGATATGAGTACAATATAAACCGGTAAATTTTCGTTTTTGTCATTCACATAGTCTTGGTTTATGTGGCTTTTTTGTTTCTTGTTTGGTGTAGCTAAGAGAACAGTAGATACAAATGTAGCACAAAAGAGGAGTCACATAAAACTAAAATGTTAGAAAGATGTCCGTCTGTCCACAATATTTTGTGTCAGCTCTACATCTTCTAAACCACTTGCAGGATTTTCATAAAACTTAAAATGTTCACCTCGCTGAGATGACGTGCAAAAGTCACAACTTAAGGTCAAAGGCTTGTGCCTTGTATTTCATGTGCATTTTGTATTAATGAGAATCCCGGGTTCGATCCCAACCAGTGCCAAGTAGTGATAGTGGCCTTCAACAAGACACAGATAATTCCATATTGCCCCCTGCCCCTCTTTTTCTCTCTTTGATGTTGATTCCATCTGTAGTGAGTCTCGAAAGCGATTAAAATGTGTAAGAACTTATTTTGCAATCGATATATAAAAATGATTTTCGTATAGTTAGGATCAAATGTTCACCTAATCCACTTTGTGCAGAACCAATGCTGAATTGTCACTATCCTAAGCAAGATCACATATTATATATATCACACAAATAGTGTTATAATGTCCATCTCACATTAAAGGTTCAATAAAGCATGTTCTTACCGTTTCTTTCCAGTTATCACTGGTTTCTTGTGCGTAATCTCCACTATCAATATAAGATTTACCCGTATCTAAAATATACAAAACAATTTTAAATATTACAATAAAATGCAATTGCAATAACGGAACTGTTTACATGAAATAGAAATTTCAACATTATAAATGTATGATAAGACATAATCCAATGGAATACTCCCTTTTTTCTTTTCAGAGATACAAATTTGATTTGAATAAATCGAATTTCATTTCAAGGTTACTACTTCACGATTGGAATAAGTATATTTCTTTTCAAAGATATTAATCAACGACTGAGTATAATTTGTTTGTTTTAAAGATTACACAATCTTGTTCGAAAGAAGCCAGTGCTGGCCTCATGTTAAGCTTACACAAAGGGTATGTGTATACAAAGAAAGATTCATCTCGAATCTTTAGAGATTGTTGTAGTAGGACCAAATAAAACTTTAAACTAAAACCGGTTATGCCTTTAAAACTCTTTACCTCTAAGGTCTTTCGCTGTTCTTTCTTCTTTAGATGTGCTTCTCTGGAAAAGATCAATGGATATAACTCAATTAATTATCAAATTTTCATTACGATTTCTTTCTGATTTACCTCAAAAGTGACAGGTGATATAATCCTTAGATGTATGTAACAACGCCTAAGTCTGTAATTTCCGTCGGCTTGCTATTTTATACTCGAAATTGGGTGATAATACTACTTAATTTTTGCATTTTTATTCGCGAATTCTTCAGTTCGCTCATTCAAAAATCTGGGAAAATATTTATTTTGCATATATTCATTTTAAGTAAATTATTCTTTCGGGAAAAAAGTTGTCAGATAATCCTATTTGCTATTTAATCGCAAAAATTTGGTCACGCAAAGATCACTCAACTTAGATGACTTGCATAATCAGAGGCTATTACTTTCGTGGTACAATGTAAAGTGTTTATTACAAAGAAATTATAGTCAGTACTAGAATTTGAGACATATATCTTACTATTGTAGACTTTAAGGTTGCTTTGGATGATCGTCTCCTTTTACGTAAACTTAAAGCTCTTTTGACCTGGAATAAGTAAGATAGACATTCAGGTTTTTTTATCGATTATTTTTTATTCAGATTCTTTTACATGTAGAAATGAACTAAAAATGTAAAATTATGTTAATTTCAGATCGAAAAAATACTTCAAACATAAAAGTGGACGTCTTTTATTCGCAAGTTACTTGTAATTTTTCTTTTTTTCACACAGTCTTGAATTTGCTATAGTGCCATGCAGAGATGACGGTATATATTATTTAATTTTCAAAAGGATATCATAGCGAGACAAACGAATTAACTGGCTGCTTATTTCCAGAAATAAGCGAAAGTAAATATATTTGAAAAGAGACATTAACAGTAATTCCATAGACTAAATCCGTATATAACAAACTCCATGGGACAATCTAATTTTGTTCCTTATATTCGGAGTAAGGTATATCCATAAAGCATTTTCATATTAAATACAGAAGCATAAAAATCGAGCCAAGTAAACTTGTTCCTTATATCCGAAATTTCGTTTTATCCGGAGTCGTTATATGCGGAATTTCCTGTCTCATTACTGCATCAGTATAAGTCTATAGTATTATATGATAAGCATACTACATTCATTCTGTAGAGTCAGTATATTTGAAATAAATTAGACAACATAAGTTAAACAATATCCATACCTGAGTATTTAAGAGGCAGTGAAATAAGAAAATGAAAAATCCCTGAAAAGAAAACAGATGTCCAAGTTTATTCACGTTAAACAAAGTAGAAAAATTGTATGTTTAAAATCATTGCAACTGAACCATTGATGCTTATTTATCAATTTCTTACATCCATGCTTATGTTCATTAATTGCCAGTATGAACAAACAGATCTAGCGTGTTCACTGATGAAAAAATGCATTTCTATAGAAAAACAAGGGTATCTTGGCTGTTCCGCCGAATGAAGTGTAATAAAAAATGAAATAACTTTCGTTTGAAAACAAATAATAGCATGTAGTAAAGCAACTTTTAATTTTCATTCTCAGACGCTTGTTCACAGGGAATTTTGACTTTATAGACCATTTTTATTTTAAACACCATTTTGATACATTTTGTCGATCGGTTTGGCGTATTTGAGATCTGAGACATTAAGACTGGCCAAATGTAAACTATTATTACCTGCAATCCATTTAATATAGCGAAAATATACTGGATGAAATAGAAACTATCGCTGACATAAAATATTCCAAGTATCCATGATACACCCATAACAGGAAGCAAAACACACAGAGACCTGAAACTGGTTCTGAAATCAGGAAAAACACGTAATTGTAAAATTTATTGACACGGTTAACAAGCACCTAAATATTTTGTAATCTTGTGTTATTAAAGGGAAAGTGAACAGCATACCTGATATCTACATGATTAACCCCTTTTCTTATTTTTGAAGTTGAATTCTAAGTTTTACCTTTTTGAATTTGTAGCTTTTATTCTAAAGCCTTTCATTATAACATGCATAGGTGTTCGTATAATGTATAACGTATGTAGTTACAAGCACATGTAGAGGAACCAGTGCTCTTTATAGATCATTTTTCCTGAAGGTTAATGCCTGGTACATAATAATTTCAGTTGTTAACAAGCAGACAGTTTGGTAATCATCATACCTGGAGAGAACCCGTACTAGACTCCAACCCCCAATAAGACACTGCTAAATTGCTTGAATGAAGTGTCTGTTCATTTGGGTGGGGGCGGGGGCGGGGGGGGGCGGGGGCGGGGGGGGGGGGCATTGTTATTGGTGAGAGGTTGAGAGACTTTAAGTGAGTGACCCTTATTCACTTTTGCACTAAAATATTTTCAAATTTTGAGGTAGCTTCGAGACGACATACAATTATACGATGATATTGAAATTGGTAAATTTTCTTAAAAAATAGCAAAAATATCTGATAAGCAAGGGTTTATAAGTTTTTTTTTTAGATTTTCTAGAGAAGACATCCAAACTCTTCCGTGATTTGGTTTTAAAAAGATCGTCTTCATTTGAGAATTTGTGCCAAATGAAATTTAATTCTGACAGCTGTTACGGGGAATGCAAATTGAAAATTTTGGTATAGAATATTAAGTTCTATTTCGAAAACTATTTCAGAGAAAACATGTTAAAGTTTTTATATAGAATACGTTAAAGAATCGGGATGCTTCCCAAAGCATATGAATAAAATACGGTTCAGAGTAAATATCACACCTATTATTTTCTGGCAAAACGATAAAATTCTCAATCCTTTTGCGTGAAAATTGTAACACTTACATTGCAGACAAGCAAATAAGAGCTCATGAAGGGACAAAATTCAATAACTTAAGTTAATACAAGAATTTGAAGGAAAGTCTAATCAAGCTCATTCTTCTATTATTCAGCAACCTGACTCAAACTTGCAAAACTGCATTTCTTCAGAGGTACTCATGTAGAAAATATGACCAAAACTGACAGACAGAAGGGCAGTGCCAAAACCATATACCTCTGCCTTCAGCGGCGGATAACAATATTTTAAGACGAATATAATTAGGGTGATATTTACTTAATTTTTTCGGATGCTTTCTTTGACTCCATAGCTTTGGTTTTGAACATGATTCGTATAACTATAATCAGACAAATGCCATTAAACTGAAATGAAAACATAATGAAACAGAATTAAACATATTTCATTTCAAATGAATTAAGCATTTTGCAAATTACGTAAATAACATGAAATGAACATTTTCATATCTGAATTTAAACATATTTATATCAGAAAGGGAAAGGAAAGTTAAAGGAAAATTAATTGACTTGAAATTGAAGAACTTGTTACATTGTAAGAGGAACACACTGTCGAAAGAAAGTCTAAAATCGGAGTATTAAATGTAAAGATATTAAGAATCCAATGGGATTTAAAATTAGGTTTTGAAAAAGGGGCGTGTCTAATAGTGTGTCTACTTTACATATTAACTAAAACTTATAATAATTTTTATCCGCTTTTACAAATTATTTCAACAGTGTGTTCAAGTTAACAAGCTCTTTAACTTCATGATCAGTTAAATTCTGATTTGCGTTCCTATTAAATTCCTACAACAATAAGTTTGCGTTCCTATTAAATTCCTACAACAATAAGTACAGTATAAATATACATCCTGATATAATGTAAATGTATTCAAAATTGCAAATTGGGCTTACTTCCGTGATATGCTTAAAGCAAATGAAGATTTTACGTTTAAATTGAAAAATACTTCTATAGACTAGCACCAGAAAGGACAGTAAAACATATCTAAATGTAATGTGATATTTTTAATAACAAGGTGATTTGATTTCTAGACATATTGTTACATCATTAATTTTTGCGCTAATCAATGTTCGCTTATTGCCAAACGTCGGACTGGTTCGCGCCAATCCGTGTTTGCTTTTTGCCAAACGTCGGTCTGGTTCGCACGAATCAATGTTTTGCGTATTGCCAAACGCTGGTTCGCGCCAATCAATGTTCGCGTTTAGCAAACGCCGAACTGATACGCGCTAATCAATGTTTGCGTATTACAAACGCTGGATTGGATCGCGCAAATCTATGTTCGCGTATTTCCAAACGCCGGACTGGTACGCGCTAATCAGTGTTCGCGTATTGCCAAACGCCGGACTCGTTCGCGCTAATTAATGTTCGCAATTTGCCAAACGTCGGACTCGTTCGCGCTAATCAATGTTCGCGTTTTGCCAAAACGTCGGACTGGTACACGCTAATCTATGTTCGCGTATTGCCAAACGCCGGACTGGTTCGCGCTTATCAATGTTCGCGTATTGCCAAACGTCAGACTGATACGCTTATCAATGTTCGCGTATTGCAAACATCGGACTGGTTTGCGCTTATCAATGTTCGCGTATTGCCAAACGTCAGACTGGTACGCTTATCAATGTTCGCGTATTGCAAACATCGGACTGGTTCGCGCCAATCAATGTTCGCGTATTTCCAACGTCGGACTTGTTTGCACCAATCAATGTTCGCGTTTTGCCAAACGTCAGGCTGGTTCGCGTCAATCAATGTTCGCGTATTGCAAAACGTCGGACTGACCCGCCTCAATAAATATTCGCGTTTTGCCAACGTTGGACTAATACGCCTGAATTTATACTTATGGACGCAAAATCCGTATTGTAAAGTAAGGAAAAGCGTATTTGCGTATTCTTACAATCATAAGCGAAAATGGATTCCGCAAAAATAAGTTAGTTTACAGTTGGTTTACATAAAATTTGACCTTATAGCATCGCAGATATATTATTAAGAAGATGACAATCAACAACGTACAGTAATAATAAGTAATGCTGGTCCCACGAAAGCCCAGATCAGACCTTTGTCAACTGAGAGCCAACAGCTGTAAAGGAAATATGTAAAATATCTTTAAAGGAATGGTTAATTCATGTACAATATTTTAATTTTACAATGAGCTAAGCAAAAGATTAAGTATAAAAACTCTTATCATGTCTATCTTAACTTATCTGCCGTAAACCTTTTACTGGTTGTCCAAGTAACCCTTTTTTAATTGGGTCATTTAAGCGTGATAGCGGTGAGCTTGATCATCACAAGATGATTGATTTATATATTGGCGCACGTAGCTTGGTGTAATTTCATAACAACTTTTTGTAAGAAATATAAGGCAAAATAAAAACAAAAAGGAATTTTTATCCTACAGCTGTTCAGTTGAATTTTCAGGATATTAGCTCTCAAGGCAAATGTACACACTATGTGCTGTATAACTCTATGCATTGATTGAAAATTTTTTGTTTGTTTATATTTCGATTTCGAGTCAACGAAACATTTTAAGATATATGTTTATTACATTTGTATATATAATTCATTGCAAAGTACATAGCATTTAGACACTTAAGTTTGTCTACTGAAATAAGGTATCAGGCAATAGATTTACTTGATTTAGCATCAGATATATAAAAGACGTCCGATGACGAATTTTTTCGTGACTCGCTTATTCCTTTTTGTGAGAAAGGATTGTGTGAAAAAGACAAGTAAATGCTAGATCAATTTCAAGTACAAAATAATTTCTTACTAATTGTCATTCCCGTAGCCAACAGCTTTGGTAAAACCGAGAGATATTCCAACAATCGCCGCTGGAATCACTGAAAGTGTTCAAAATAATTGTGTTTGCGTTTCATAAAAATTATATGTTATATGACACGAATGTACAGCACACGAAAAAGACCCACGTCCCTACTTTAAAGGTCAAGGTTACATTTAGAATGTAAAGATAACGGATCCTGTACATATTCGTGTCCGGATTGTAATTTTCTTATGCATCGAAGGGTTTTAAAACAACTCGGCACAAATGTTTATCACATAAAGCCGACGTGTCCATACTAAGGTCACACTTACAGGTTTAAAGTTCTTGGTGTGCTGTCATTTTATATGAAAATCTTTCCTTTCATGACAAAGTTACAGCCCTGCCACGAAAACACGAAATGACGGACACATGGGCGGACTGAAACCCGGACGTCCGTTTAAACAGACGGACGACGCGATTATTATAGGCCAACCACCATGCAACATATGAATACATTTTGCTTCGATAACATAGACACTTTGTGGTTGGTTCGACAATGTTGCAGGTGGTTGCAAGTGATTAACCAAGAATAAGTATAGCCATTATCGTAAATGGTTCGATTCCCAGCTACTGTGATTGATACTACGAGAGAAGCCAATCATGACCAAGAACGTCTAGTTAAGATGTCATTGTATTGGGCATAGTACCATAGGGGCATTTTGACGTCCTTTGTCAACAAATGCATTGTAAGCATGTTTTTACAGTAACAATGAGGGGATATCACAAATCTTTTAAACAAAATAACCCTTATAGATATCAACTATATATAAACGTTGAACTAAAAGAAGTAGTAAAACCAAAGGGTTTACCCCATGCAAGGAAAAGCATGATTTTTATTCTTGACTTTGTTTTAAACACGTATAAAACCATCACAGCTATCTCAATTCCTTCTACCAACATGATGCAAAATACAACCAAATATATGTACTGTAGAATGGCAGCTATTGCAGCACATGCAACCTGTTAAAATGCGAAGCAAAACATCAGCTATAGAAATTCGGGGGCATAAATTTCGTGAAGTTTTAATTATACAATTTTGCAAAATGCAATTTCATGGGTATTTGGATGCGTGGATTTCATTTTGAAAAAAAAGCTCATTGGTTTACTAAATTTGTGAATCACCAACGTAACCGACGGACATAAATGCCCCACGCACATATATGGTTTCACAGTATATTCTTCTTACATGGTATGCCTCTATTTCAGAAAAACAAATTTTCCAACCAAGCGTTTCAGTGCATTTTTTCAACAATATTAAAGAGACACTGATGAAATATATTGTTCCTATGACATAGATGTGACTGTCCGCTTACTGTGCGTAATTCACGTATAGTGTGTCATATTCAACAAAAATATAATTTTAAACACAAAACAAGCACGTATCACGTAAATTTCACTCGTGAACACCAACATTTTTATTTTCACGAATACAAGTATCACATGAATTTTACGCGTAAACACCGCCAAATTGTTTATATTTTCACGAAAATATCACTTTTCGTGCTCTCCCGAAGAAATTATAACGCGATATAACGCCAAAACCACCAATAATTATCCTTTACACATCATGTAACATTGCAACAACTAGTCAAATAGCAATCGTATAAAATATCTAAGAGGAAGAGAATAAAGTCGTATTTCGACAAGAAAATGTTTATTACAAATAAATCAAATACGTATATCATGTTACAAAAAAGATAGGTTATATGCCATTTATTTCGTCTACATTACTTTTATAAGGTTTGGGTATACATGTACGTCATTGCTTTGTTTACTTTGAAGATACTAAGCAATGAAAATTCAAAACTATTTAATTAAAACAACACTTACAGTGTTTTCTGTTCTGTCAACACCAGCAAGAAATATAATATAGGAAAGTAAAAGGGCAACGCACAAGTTCATCAACACTGTTGTACGGTCATTCCGTAAGTACCTAATGGAAGACAAAACAAACAAAATCCACTGTATACATTTACTTGAATTGAACTCAATTTACATTTCAATCGTAACTTTGTTGATAGTCTAATACAAACATTTTTCTGTAACTTTGTTAATCTCTTTTGTGGAGCAAAAATCATAAATCTGAAAATATCTTTGTGTAAGAGTGCCTCCTAATGTTACATTTTATTGTTCAATATATTGTATTCAACTTTTAGTTATATCAATTCTAAGTAAATGAAATTAAGTTAGATGCTGAAGAGTTTGTTGCAATACTTGTAATGTGAACTTTTAAACAGTTGTTAAGCAATGAATACATCTTTACTTACTTCCACAAATGAAAGTGTACACAGAACGTTGCGATTAAACACGCTATTGATATTCCAATTCCAACAATGGATATGATTCTGAGCGCCTTTGAAGTTGCATCAGCCTGTGAAATATATGATAAGATTTTTTTGTAATAAACATAATGACCACAAAATAGTAAATGCTGCAATATTAAATGTACCAGTATATTTGATTAATCCGGTATTTAGATGGCGGTCCTTACCATTCCCCTAACTGCACTGAAGTATAAAGCATGGAAAAGTATGAAAGGGGATATTCTAAGAAGCTGATGTAATACAAATATGTGATAAGGTGGAAAGATTCACAATGCACATTTTCCTGCTGAAGGTTCCGTTCAAGAATAAGTATCAGCTGTAATGCAAGATTTTTCGAAGCATAGATGACATATGTATATGATTGCTAAGAGTATTTACAATCCTACTCAACATATTACGGACATTTGATACTGCCAAAGAGTAATGGGCAACAGAAAAAAGAACAAAACTGATCATAGCATATACTGAAGCTTTTGAAATCAATTCAATATGATGATATTTCTTTAAAAAGGAAGAGATGTTTAGCATTTACCTCTGTGAATGGACTCATGAGGACGGCAAAATTTGTCAGATGTTCACACTCACATACAGTAAAGTTTTCGTTTGTTGTTGTGACAATACAACCCTCTGTAGACCAGTATCCTAGACGGCTACCGTTACTTGAAATATATACATATTCATTAATATAAATGTAGCATGTAAAAGTATATTAAGTTTAATATATTGAAGCTTTTAGTTTAATGACGTAAACTAACGAATGTTGTTAAACGGGTTTGCTTTAATACATAGAGGATAATTATTGGTGCGGTTTAATATCACGTTATAATTTTACCAAGTAGGCACCAACAGTGATATTTTTCTCACGAGTGAATATAACTTTTTTTGGTGTTCACGGGTTAGATGAACGTGATATTACATCGATACCAACACATTTTCTGTTTATTATACGTTTAAACTCTTTTTTGTTGAGTGTGTTTCAATTGAATGTCGAAATTCATTCTGGAAACGTCATCAGAAAGCATAGCAAATATGAGATTTTAACGACGTATAATTTTCAGCATCCATTACGCTCGGTATACTTCCTGGCGTTAATTCGGTGTAAGATCTTTATAATTTCACTGAGTAAAAAATGTGCCAATCAGGATATATTCCATCGTTATATTTCGATAAACAACCGAGAAACACAAAATAATTATATGCAAGCGGGCAAACCAGAAACACACTAAAAATATGTTTTTGAATTAAAAGGAACATAAGGACTTGTCAACATACTTCTGAAATTTCCAAAATACGCAATTCGGTGACGTCAAATTA
The DNA here is from genome assembly GCA_022818135.1 of Saxidomus purpurata. Taxonomy (NCBI): domain Eukaryota; kingdom Metazoa; phylum Mollusca; class Bivalvia; order Venerida; family Veneridae; genus Saxidomus; species Saxidomus purpurata. Next base: position 5,782,981 of record JAFMSR010000003.1, on the reverse strand, counting down.
TTCTGCAAGAGAAATGATTATTAATGTTAAAGAGGTATTTTACTTTAATATTTCTAATACTAACTAAATAAATATAACTAAGTATTGAAAAAAGAATCAATGATTTCAATGCATAAAATACCCAATTTAAAGATGTTTCTATATGTTTTGGTAGTAAATCCTTCTTCAGAATGAATGTATATAAGCAATGTTTTATTTTTATTTTTTCCTATTATGTCATTTCAAACATTGTAGGAGTATCTCACATAACAGAAACTAATATAAAGACTGTAACCCTTAACTTACTAAACATAGAATCATGGCTTTTGTTTGCACTACACGTCTTCTACGCATACAGCAAATCATATTTCCTTGCAACAAGAGTCAATTAAGATAGCCCTTTTATGCAAAAACTGATTCCTTTACTACTAGTCGAAAAGTTTTTAAATGCACCAGAAAGTTTTAGAAGAGTCTTACACCATTATGTTGAAATGTAATCCTAACTGGAGGGTTTAATTTCGCTGTCAATGGTGGAGATATTGTCAATGATAGAATAGCTGCATTGATTATTTCTTCATCTGCTTCTTCTTCATCTTCTCCTGATCTGCAATTTATAACATAGGTTCAAACAACGCGTGCTACATAAAAACGAACTATATCAGTTCTCGGTTCCTCTAACAGCCAGAAGAACATGGTAATCATTTATCTTCAGGGCGAGTACTAGAAGTTCATCATCCCAAAAAGACTACAAACTCACAAACAAACAAAAAGAGTCAACTCGGTAGCTGGATTCTAAGCAATTGCTCGCAATCATTAAGAAGTTATAAGATTTACACAGAAGTAGATAAAAATGTATATATTGATAGGGTAGTAGTCATCTACGTGTTTGCTTTCCTTAAGGTTGTTTATAGTCCCCGGGTGAACTTGCAAAGACTCCAGACAGGCAAAGGTTGAAGAGACAGATGCAGGTAAAAGGCAATCTGGGTACAAGACCTAGTCTTTTTAAAAGATCCTTTCATTCTTTTTCATGTCTGGTATATAGCACAAATACACATGAGACTACCTCTGGGTTTCTAACAAGTTCATCTCTAGATGGGTGGGAAACACTGAAAAGCGTTTATGAAATGTCCAGTGCACCGGCCGGGAAATTGTGCCGGGGACGGATTGGTAGTCCAGAGCGATAACCACTTGACCACCGCGCCACTCTACATGTAACTTCTAAAACCCTAAAGCTACATGTGTCACTGACTTACGTCTCACTTGAAGAATCTTTGTTATTGACAGGTAGAATACTTGACATATCTCTGTACATTACAGACGTTGTTATGTAATCAATCGTATCGTCTACAACAGAGAAAGAAAAACACGACATTAGTTAAGATGTAATTGTAGTCACTTTGAAAAAAGTAAAAAACCACTTACGACAACAAATTCCATTTAAACTGTTACCCATGGTTGTCATAAATTATGTGATAATTAAAATATCTCGAAATAACTATTTTTAAAATCATTCATTCCTTTCAGCAGATTAATATGTGTCAACTACTATATCGATAAAGGTAAGAAATTTGATGGTAACATATACGGTTAAATTGAACTGCTGTGCTAATTCACTAGAGCACTTCCAGCTCAAACACGTTTGATTATCACCTGCAAGATTACGTTTCCCCAAAATCAACATATATCCTTTGGAATATCTCTGCAGTTGTACTCTTTACTTTATTATCAAACCATGACTTTATATTCACTGCAACTTTTACAGTGAATGGATATTTTTACGTGTCTCATTTGAGATATCGCCCTTTTTAAATTGTATAGGTTATACTACTTTTCAAAGATGCAGAATCCAAGCGCAGACTGCTCTGTGATTCCTTAATCCATCCTGAAACATTGTCGTCTTCGTCATCTAGAGTTTCATCAGGAGGAGGAAATATAACATCTGTTTTATCAAATTTCCTCACTTCTACGGCTGTAATATAAAGCATTCACATTCCAAACTTGCATTCTAATGTCGTGTATTATGCTTCAGAAGGACTCATAAAATAAATGTGCCATTACACTTAAACTCGACAGCAAAGACTGTGAATAAGGAAGATCTTACCGATATTTTTCTTGACTATCACTGTTTTGTTCTTCTCTGATGTCTCTATGTTTTTACTCAGAGCTGCAGTGAGTGAATCAACTGCTTTTAGGACATTTTCAGCCTCGTTGCTTTCCTAAGATCATAAAAACGCAAAGTCATTTACAGTAACAAATCTTATTCAATCAATACAAAAATTCAATGTGAAAAATAAATTGATTTTAGTTATTTTTGACTTCTTTAACGGTTTCTTAAATGAGTATATCAGAATTTCCAACAACCGAATAGGCCCGTAATATTGCCAGCTCTCGTTGGAAAATTTATGGTACAGCAAAATTACCATATCTAATATAACTGGATTATGGGATTTCTGTGCTTGGTACTGCTGAAGATACATGTTTGACACCTTCACAAATATTATCATATGAGCTACAAATGTAAAGTAACTGCCGGGCGTTAATTCAAAAGTAAGAATCTTACTGATGATGATAGTGACTGCCAGCTGCCTTGATTTGAATTATCAAGAAGATTACTTGTAGATTCTAAGAAATCCTGTAAAAAGATGTATATTGCTTCACAATAGTACATACTACACATGATGATATCTTTCTATGGTTGTTTTAATACTGACAATTCAAGCTGATCATGCCTTATAGTTTTAGATTTTAGTTTATTTAGTTTTTACAAGTGTTAGTTAATTTATCATACAATTTTGAGAAACTCTATACTTGCACTAAGAAAAAGACAGATAGCCAACAACATTATTACTCTAGACTATATGTAATATCTCATTTACAGGCATATAAAGGTATATATTCAGATTTATAGCATCATCTTACGTCAGTTATATTTTCATTTAATATATCAGGTGACAATGCTATAACGTCTGCCACTTTCTGCAGAGAAGTTGACAGAACACTTAGCTCTCCACCAGTCAATCTTTCCTCTTCCTGAACATTTTCATCTTGTACTGACACTTCGGTTATTTTCTTTAAAACATCACTGACTTCATCCTCTGTTGCATTGACGTTCAAATTAGCTACCTATAGTGAAATAGAATGCAAACATGTGTTTCCGAAAGTATAGATACTTTGCTTTCTTTCATCTCTCATGTACCTATAGAGTTAAGTGTTTCTTGAGTAATTTGAACAATTTTCACGAATATTGTTTGTACCTGTAAAACAACAAATTATAAATAGTTTGAAAGGGCTGAAACTTTCCAAAACTGCTAGAAATCATTATCATCTTATTCAAGTAAAGGCAACCGTAGGAATTAGTTTATAATTGATTTTATTTGAACTTATTTTTGCACGAAATGGATATGTTACACTTCATATTGTTTCGATCACGACGTACCGTTTCATCTACTTCTTGCACACTTTCACGTACACAGTCATACTTCGGCAATTGCCATGTCCCATCAGACCTACATATGCGTGTTCTAAACCCTGCAATGAATAGAGAGCGAGTAAGAAATAAGGATGTTCACCCTTGAAAATTGCAAAGAAAGATAGAAGAACAACCGTTTATTTTCAGTGTTTGGCTCCCTCGTGTGCTCGTATTGCAGTCTGTGTCTAGAAGTAATTGTCTAAACATTTAGGACATTTTCATGTTTAACGAGGTACAAGATCGTTGATTTTTAGCTTTAAAAAATATTCGTAAAAAAGAAATATATTTTTTGACATTGAAAAAAGCTTCAAGGTTGGGGAGAGTTGACAGCTTAAGAAGTTTAAATTAATTGAAATTCTTCTTTAGCAATTATGTACAACAATACTCCGGTTAACATACAACGTTTTACTTTTAAATAGTTACGTGGTTAAAGAATGCGAAGACAGTATTCTTCTTACCTGTAAAACCATCCTCACATAGTTCGTTTCTGGTAGTCCCTGCCTGTGTTGAAACCCATGTAAATCCTCTGCTGTCCAAGCTTTCTTCACATGTTGGTACAACTATCTCTGACAAAGGAATTAAAATATGCTACACAAATTAAATCACTTCCTTTACCCGAATCACGTACTGAAAAATGATCGCTAAGTCATCGATCTTCTAAGAACAAAATCGCTATTATATCAAGATAAAAGGTTGCATTGTTAATGGATTGGCCTGTGTGTATGGTAACTGTTGTTTCTCATGATGTTCTTGGGTGTTACAATTTACATGTAGAACTTATACTGCCGAGGAAGATATCTTACCGGCAAAATGACCGTTATTTGTTCAAAAAACATTTCGAGCGTTGCCTTTACAATCGAAATAGATCTACATGGCTTAAATGGTTTTCGTGAAAAAGCGAGTGAAAGACATATGTCAGCATTGTTTTAAAGTAAATAGAATACATTTCTATAATTACATGAGTTTATTTATTATTCTGTGTACGAGTTAGTTTAAAGAAATATTATGATGTGCAAGAGCGAAGTTACCTATTTCATTACATATTGGGATTGGTAAACTCCAAGAACCGTTGGCTAAACATATTGTTGTGTCAATGCCATCTACACTGAATCCGTCATCACAGCTGAACGTTGCTCTAGCTCTATACATAGTCCCACTAGAATTGTCTACTCTACCATTTCTAGGGTTTATTAGAGGTCCACAATCTAAAACAGTACTAAGCTTTTAAACATATCACGATCGCTTTGAGGATATTATTTCTCTATAATCTTAAAATGCTTAGCTGCACATATAAAAGTTTCAGGAGTGAATATTACCGTGTAAATATATATTTGACAAACGCTGTCGCCGGGTATTAAGAAATATTATAACATGACTCATTCCGTTTGTCAGTTAAACAAAGAAGGAAAACAATTATTATAAACTTTGCAATAAACAACGTTTTGAAGCGAAGCATTAGCCGTCATGACGTAATAAATGATGTCAAACTGTGTCTTATGACGTACTACTAAAATTCTAAATAAAGATATAGCTCTTTGCGTTTTTATCATTTTGGTTATATCAAGTCATGTTAGAATCAATATAATAAAATCAAGCGTAGTTCCTCGTCTAATAAACAACTTTTGGTGGTTTAGCTGCGTTGTTATAGTCCACGAAGACCTCATGCCTTCGTAGTTTATTACTGCGTATCAGAACTCCAAATCATTATTTATTACTAGTACATGATGAATACCGCAAAAACTGAATTTTTTTTATATTGACGGTGTTACAATGTTGCCGATAAATCAATTACCTTTAGGAGTACAATATGGGGTATTCGAACTCCAAGATCCGTTGAATAGACACACACTACTATCAGTACCGTTAATGAGGTAACCATCGTTGCACTTGAATTTTGCTGCTGAGTTATAGGTTGTTCCGGAAGAAGTATCGGCTTTGCCATTTGTCGGGTTCTCGAGACTTCCGCAATCTGAAATATGCAGACACGTTTTACTTACCATTTGATGTCAACTGTAGTATATATCCAAATTAAATTCTAAAATAAGCGTCAGGGTATAGAGTAAACTTAATATTTTAACAAATGTTATAAAAAGATGATCATTTTCATTCATCTCGAATGTCAGACCAGATTTATTTATTTATATTTTTCACGTTCAATTTTCTCCTCGCAAAACGTACTTGCATTCTTAGCAGTGATAACAGATAACATTCAATTAATTATTTACTACAGGATGTCTGGATAGAAAAACAAGGCAACATTGCTTTAAGGCAGTTACAAATGTAGCAGTATTAGGTCAAGTGCATTAAACTATCCGTAGTTTGAACTAATACAATGAAAATAAACCTTGTAGGCTGAGAATGACTGCAAAATTTGTAAGATGATTGCATTCACATTCCGTTACTCCACTCTGTACGGAACTGACGTTACAACCCTCACTCGACCAGTAACCAGTGGAATTACTTCATGAAAAAAATAAATAGTACAAGCATTAATCTTAAAATTATTATCTATCATTTAATGAGGTATTATTTTATCCATAAAAATATGACATTAACTCAGAACGAGAAATACATTGTTACCATGAAGTTTTCATGATTGATATTTATATTTCAATAATATAACCTATCTCTCTTCAACGTTAAAGTAATCTTTATGAGTATATAGAGACTCACCTTTGAAATTTCCAGAAGCTGCAAGAAGGTTTCGTCAGCTCAGTCTGCAAAAACTAAAAATGTATTCATCTAGACAAAGCAACATGTTCATGAACTATTTTTTATTCTTTCATTTCGTGACTGACAAAAGTCAAGAACAGTCTGAATGCTGTTCAAAAATTTCTTTCATTTTAAAGATAGAAGACATGTGTTTTGCCCACCCGAATATTGTGTCATATTTACGTGCCAGTTCTTATAGAAAAGTAATCCTAAAATACATTTTGTCACGGTCTTGATATTATATGAAAACACTTTCTAAAACACTATCTAAAACACCACCTAAAAATGTTACTTTAAATACATTTTAGCGAGGGAAAAAAGTCTTAAAAGTTGAAAAGTTTCGTTTGTCATAATTGTCATACCATAATTAGCTTTTTAGTGTTATAATACTCATTAAAGTAAATAAGACACTTACATCTGTTTGTTGAAATGTGAGTTTGATTGATGGATTAATCGTCCCTGTTAGTGAAGGCGTGGTCGAGAAGGAGACAACTTGTCCATTAAGTTTCACATCTTCACTTTAAATTAGATAAATAAATTAAAAACACAAATTATATATAATTGAAACTTAGCAGTCACTTCACGTTGGTTGATTTTCTTAAACTTCTGCTACATGAATCTAATAAAACAAAAATTTAGGTATCTGTAAAGTAAAAGGTAATCAACACTGCCTACTGTGTACTTAACTAAATATGCTTACCTGCAATATAACATACGATTTTAAAGGTAGGTTTTCACTTTTTACAGCGGGCTTACAGGTTTCAGGCCATATCGTAAAAGTATCAAGAACTTACTGTGAAAGTTTAATGATGATGATGAAAATTACAATAAACTACTTTCAAATGTCGTTTCAAAAATGCTATAGATAGATAAAAAATGATCTAAGAATTCAAAAATAAAAATTCTACAGTCATTTTTTGATTTTTATTATGACTGGCTGTTTGATTATAATCATTAAATTTATTTGTTCAGACAGTATTCTTATGCAAAAAATACATCGATACATGTATCCATATTTTGTAAAAGACAAAAGAATAAATGCTAGGATAACTGATCTTTTTATTCATATCTCTCTACATTTGTGCTTGCGAAGTTCGTTGAAACGCTCCAAGTATGAATCCTAAGATCTTCCTAGGAGTGCCCCTTTCTTAATTGTCCTAGGAATTTTAATGAAACGCACCTCAGGACTTGACCAGACAAACTCAACCATAGGACAAAAGCGGCAAGAGCAGCCTTTATCTAACAACCTCAAAGACATTTAGTATTAGTAACAGTCTTGACCTGGTATTTCTATCTGGTAGAATTGTCAATGGCAGTCTTTTTCTACCATGTTACCCTCAATAACAGACCTGGTCCGACCTGATTATGTAAATTGCTGATGCCGATTTCAATACTTCCTGAAAACAACATATAGTTGTGAATATTTGTTAACCTTACCTCTCGTGTGGTAGGATGTCTGATAAGTCTTTGTAAATTGCTGCAATAGCCACATAAGCTTCACCTGGTTGTGAAAATAAAAACAATTTTATTATCCCTGAATAGAACAAAGCAACAATCTTAATAAATGACGTTCGAAATAATACTGTTTTAACCATTACGTAAATGACGTTTTACTATTTCATCCTACATTTTACTTTTTTATTTTCATTAAAGATCAATTGATGGTTATTTCAATCTTTCCTTCTCTATCTCTTTGACTTCAGGCAATAATTTAGGAATTCCTTAAATGTGTTTTGATTGTTTAATACTACAACAGGGTCCATGCCTTCTGTTTTCGAGTGACTTTAATCTGCAGAATGTGTCCGTCCATTTTAACAAACACACATTTAATGATTGATATTATTTCTGTACCTTGTAAAGACGCTGGGTCAAGATGAACTTTACTCTTTGTGTTTACTAGCCACTCAGTATTGTCGTCCATATCACCGGTTTTAACATCTTGTCCAGGAAAGATAAATTCACCTGAAGATACTTCCTTTGCTTGAAGAGCTTAAAAAGATGAATCATTATTATTATCTAGAAAACTGTCAGATCTGCCTAAAATTGAAAATAACTTTTATTTCTCTAGAAATTTGCAACAAACATTACTAATTATTCTACACAACAACAGCATTGTATATATGAAACTTATCACGCTCAAAACGTTAAAGCAAACAATGATACGGTCAAAAGTACTTTTCTTTATGTGTCTCTTTTGAAGAAAATAATACCATATCTAAACTATTGGATTCATTTTATTTGTAGTTTAAGCTTGAAAACTTTACTTTGCAAGAGGCAAGTGATTCTGACTAGGCGATGCTGGAGGCGATTGATTATGACTTGGCGATAAGTGTAGATTTTAGCAGCATGCACATCTGATTCAGTGCAATGCAATAGTTACTCAATCAAAACTATGCATTACATGTATAAAACCCTTTGAACAACAAATTGTTTTGCAAATACAAAAATGTTAACTGTTAAAAGGGTAAAGATTAAATTCACATGATCACTTCAAAATTATTTAATATGTATGCAAAATTTAACTGAATTTGCAAATACAGTAATGGCATAGCTGTATTCTGTCAACACTAAAGCATAGTATAAGTATGCTTCTGTTTTGATTTTATAAAGCTACTTAACGAAATATTATTGTATTGCCAGACAGATGTTGCTATTTATTTTTGCAATATCATTAAACAGAATCCTCCGCTATATTTATAGTACGCTTACTTTATATTTGAAAAGCAACGTTAGAATTGATTTTTTCGTTACTTGGTAATATAAGTGCAACAAGTAATTGATATATCCAAAGCAATCATGGGACTTTAAAGTTCAGCAACAATCAGTCTGAGTGATGATTATGTTTAGTGTACCTAGGTTCTTCTTTACAACAGGCGGCAAAACTTTTCCAGACGAAACAGCATCTCCCAGAGCTTCCCCAAAAGTATCAACCGCTGCCAATATAGCTTCGGCTACACTGCTATCCTACATATAGTACAATATCCGTTTATTTGTTTTTTGTAAAAAAACATGATAGCAAAAATGGATAGCATAACAAGTTCAACAACAAAAGTTTCAAAGATTTAGCAAAGAAAAAAGCAAATGATTTGTGTTACTTTATATCTCAATTCAAATCATTGGCGTCATGTTTTGTATATCGGTTTTCACAAATGAATTACAATGTATTTTGACTTACAGTTTTCAAAAAGCATGTCTCACCGTTTGTGATAATGTCCCCAAGCTAACTGAATTTGTTTCATCTACCAAATTACTTGCTGATCCAATAAGCGCCTGAAAACAAAATTTGGGGTTTCGTTTTAACTTTCCATGACAGCTTTGTTACATAGACGGAGAATAGTTAACCAATTAACATGTAAATATATAAATGAAATGTTCGTAGAAATATCTTTCAGGTAGTAAGCTTACCACACTTTTTGTCAAATTTCGTTCTTTTTTTGATCGACAAAATATATACATGTACGTTTTACAGTAAATTTTGTTTTGGGATTACATGTCTTAAGTTACATGACAAAAGGTCTTAGCAATACATAAATTAAGAATATAGAGTTTGCAGGTAGTATGAAGGTTATTTTAGGGAACTAGGAACCAAAGAATGTTAATATAAGGGACTGGGAGCTTATAAAGGTTATTATCAAGTACTGGAAGCTTATGAAGAACTGAGAGCTATTAAGGTTATTATAAGGAACTAGGAGTTTAAGGAAGTTAGTACAAAAAAATGAGCTCTTATGAAGGTTATTATAAGGAAATGGGAGCTTATGAAGGTTACTGTAAGGCACTGGGAGCTTGTGATTGTTAGTATAAGAAACTCTGAGCTTCTAAATGTTTTTTATAAGGAACTGGGAGCTTATGAAGATTAATAAACATAACTGGGAGCTAACATTATTATTAGGAACTGGTAGCTTTCGAAAGTTAGTGTAAGGAACTGGGAGCTCATGAAGGTTAGTATAAGGAACTAGAAGCTGTTAAGGTTATTATAAAGAACTGAGAGCTTATGTAGTAAGTATAAGCAAGTGGTAGCTATAAAGGTTATTATAAGGAACTGGGAGCTTGTGAAGGTAAGTATAAGGAACTGAACTGGGACCTATAAAGGTTATTATAAGAAACTGGGAGCTGTGAAGGTTAGTATATGGAACTGAACTGGGACCTATAAAGGTTATTATAAGGAACTGGGAGCTGTGAAGGTTAGTATATGGAACTGAACTGGGAGCTATAAAGGTTATTATAAAGTACTGGGAGTATAAGGAACTGGAAGTTACAAAGATTAGTAATAAGACACGAAGTCTTATTATATTTGACGTTTCAAATCAGAGACATAAACGCGGAACCAATTTCAAATGACTTCTTGAGGTATATGCATTATAGAGGAAACACTTCTCCAACAAGTTCTCTTTGCTTTGTTCATAGAATACATATTCAACGCACTTTCGTACGTTTTATAATTCCTACGTTAGGCCGCTTACTAGTTATTTTTATGAAAATATCTAAAATGCATACATTTGCAATATCTTCACTCAATAAATCGGATGACGTTTTCAGCAATTGTGAAACCTTTGCCACAGAATCAACCAGTACTCTTATTTCGCCGTCGGTAAGCCTGTCTTGTTCTTCTGTGGTTTCCTGTTGTGTTGTAACACTTTCAAGTACGTTCAAAACATTAAGAAAATCTTGCTGCGTTGCATTCGCATCTATCGAATTAATCTAAATGAATAAAAGAGTTCATGTACAAATTGACAGAAAATGTTATTATATTTATTTACTATTATTCGGCTTAATAATGAATTAATATTCCAGGGACTTACAGTAATGCTTTATTATCTTTTTCAAAATGGTGCAGCTAACGTGAACATTTAGTTGCTAATTTTTCATTTTATATGAAGTAAACAATACACTGAAAGATACATTTCGCTCCATGTTTCGGTATTTTGTAAATAATATTATTTTGAAAATGCATTAATCCTACTTTAAGTCCGTTACAACTCTTACATTATTGGACGCGTGTGGTTGTGCTTTTGTGACCAGCGCATATCCGTGCAGTCTGATCATGATCTACATCGTTCACTGTTCAGAACATTCATCTGAACATTCCTAGAAACAATCAATGGTTCTGTCCAAGGAAAGGTAGTTAACACCATTTACTAACTAATCAGAATCATGGCCATTAAATACCTGTGCAATCACATTTGTGACAGTTTTACGCATACACTCATACTTTGGCTGTTCCCACGTTCCTTCCTGTGTGCATTTTCTATTTTTTATTCCTGCAACATTGATAACATGAAAGTGAAAATACTTTATGAAGTTAAATGTGCGAGTGCGAGTGCGTATGTGTGAAGTATATGAATTAAAACTAAGTATACATTTTCTAAATTTCGAAAATGTGTTACTTTAATATGCAAGTAAATCATTTAACGTCATTTACTGATAATTTTGTAATTGTATATGCCTTAGGTAACAAACTTTCGATATATTTGGGAAAAATAGGAAAAAAAATTGTTTTGTATATTGGCTGCAATAATACCTGAGAAACCTTGGCCACATTGATAAGTTCTTACTTGTCCCGCTACAACCTCTTGCCAAACAGTTCCTCTTTGGTCTTGCTCTTGCAAACACTGCTTCTCACCTATATTTCATACATATAATTATATAGACATGGAAGAACCTCGGACGATTGTTCCTGCTGCTTATATACTGTAACGTATAATTCAATGACATTTCTACATGAGAACTGGAGTAAGGAAGTTTAGTTGTTAAGAAGACGAAAGGAACTTTGTTACTTTTTGATGAATATAAAACTATGGCGGCATACTTCTGTGATAATATAATTAATTACGATACAGTATGCCACAATATAAAATAATACTCTTTGACATGAGACGCAAGTTCAGTACTAGTTGAAGATACCGTATGTTTCATCAACAAGGAAATGAAATACTTTTTGTCCGGTACCGGTGTGATACCGGTTCAGATATTTTGAATTGCCCAGTTGTTTGTACTTATAGTTGTTACATCTCTACAACTACAAGATGCATGGATCATGTCACGCTCAACAATCGGATATCTGCTCTCAAGGCAAAGGTCACAATTAGGATATATTGCGTGGGGTAATAAGTAATACTTCGTGTTTAGAGTATCACCCTGTCACAAGATGACGATGTTAAAACAATGTCCACTACCACCGAACTGTTTATTACTAAACAGCAACTCATACCTTATTTTGTTTGTTTTGCAATAGATGTCAAAAGTATGGGTAAAATGTACACATTGATGTCAGGACGCTTGTCGAGCTTTTAGTCGTATATTGACAAGGTGCACCTGTTTCGAAATATCTGTTGAAACTTTTTAGCTTTTTGAACCTTAGTATTGTACCTGATTCTGCACAGACAGGTTCCATACCGCTCCATTTACCGTTTCCGTTACAATCACGTGTTTCGTCACCGACAAGAGTTAATCCAGTATCACAATTGTACCTCGCAGATGCGCCAAATTCAGTTCCCTGAGAAATGTTAACCGTTCCATTAAATATGTCTTCTAGATTGCCACAGTCTGAAAAAAATAATTCGAAGACCATACATACTTAAAATTAAAGTAGGAAATTGCTCGGATAGGAACATAAATGTACTGATAGAATACTCATACATGTAGAACTGAATTCTGTTACTCGAAACTAATGTTTGCATAGGCCTTTCTTTCATATTAGTGTAGTGTATTGACGAAAAGTGTTGTCAGGGTCATTTACTATTTGTGGAAGTCTCAACAATCAACATTTATTTATCAAATTTTTCTTTTGACATTGACTGATAACACTCTTAACTGTCTTGTGACAAAATATTACCTTTTTCAGACTTGGAATTAACATAGATGTGGCTATTCCAACTAGTCCAATTGAATACCTCTTTCAGAATTCACTTGTGTTAGTAACATCTTTATTCAAGGTTTTAAGTAATATTTAATACGCGTAACCTGTCCAGTGATATATTCACCTGTATGGTAAAAAAATGCTAAAAGCGCCTTTAATCTTCTCCTTGCAGTTGTAATGTTAAGCTCACTGTCACCAGACAGCTCTTGAAATTTCATAAGATGAGTTGAATTCTCGTTTTAGTTGATTTCAAACATACCGAAAGGTATTACATGTATACACTTATATGAATCATATGGTCATTTCTTGAGACTATGAACATAATTGTAGAAAACGCTTCCAAAATATTAATTGACTTAAAGATGAAAAATGTGCAATAAGCTTGCAGTTTTTCATTCTTTTTCTTTGACACTAACGATTGACCCTATTATAGAATTTAAACGGTTTCCTAATGCACAAAAGAAGAAAATATTACCTATAATTTCGCATGATGTAGGCTTCCAGTCTCCGGTATCAAGACATTGTATTGTTTTTATACTTGCATTATATCCCTCGTCACAGGTTAATATTGCTAATGCGCCATACCCCGTGTTACTTTCATTTACTAAGGTTACTGTGCCATAGAGAATATCCTGAGGTTCTTCACAATCTAAACAAAAATATAGAAATTCATATTGTACACATAAGCAAAATGAGCTGACTTAAAGGCAATGATTTTAAACGGCCGTATTCAAAGCCCAGAATTCTTGAAAATCTGCTTACGTCTTTTCTTGTTTCAATATCTCTGTGATCAACACGATCAACATATTTCTAATCTGACAAGTTAAATTCGATTTGGACCTACTATTATGGTACCGTCGAGATTCAAGCATACCTGTTTTATTCTCGACTATTCGGAGAATATGGAGAGCTATTACAGTCACTTGAGCGTCGGCGTCGGCGTTGCTTCTTTGGTTAAAGTTTTGCCTGCTAAGTACTATCATGCACATATCTCAGTAACCACTTATGATATTGACTTGAAACTTTGTTCATGTCTTTAGGGGTGTCATACAATCAAGTCAGATAACTCTTGTATAAATTTAGTACAAATTATGGCCCCTGTTTGACTTTGAAAATTTGGTTAAAGTTTTGCCTGCTAGGTACATCATGCACAATCTCAGTAACCACTTATGATTTGATTGAAATTTGTTAATGTCTTAAGGGGTGTCACACAGTCAAGACAGATAACTCTTGTTTAAATGTAGTGCAAATTATGGCCATTGTTTGACTTTGAAAATTTGGTTAAAGTTTTGCATGCAATCAAACTTAGCAATAGTGTTCAGGGGTACATTTTGTATCAAACAATTAATTTACCAAAAACTAAATATATAGTGATAGATTTTGACTTTTTTATGATTCAACTTTCCTAGTTTATACTTAATAGATAATCTTTTTTTAAAGATAATAGGACCATATACATTGCAATTTTATAACGTTTTATGCATGAGTCTTATTAATATTTATTCCAAAGCTGTAAAGAGACAAGTATAATCTAACTACATCAATATTTTATTTTCCGTTTTATTAGTCATGAAGTAGTTTTTTTAAAATGCAAGACTAAATAACTAGTCTATTGTTCGAATCATGAATGAGACATGAACACGTGATGATGTGAGTGTTTAGAATAAAATAAAATAAGATAAAATAAGAAAATGGTTGGGCGAATATGATATTTGATTGCTTTAAATGCATTACATTTGTGTCTTTCGTTTTGGATATTCATAATTATATAGAATGATGATAGAACTGTGCTTTTATTAACGCTAAAACACTGTTGAGGTATGCATCTTTTTCAAAGTTTTGTTGCTTCTGCATGAAATCAGGTTGGCACACAGTGTTTCTTAATTTTAGCAATATCGTTGAAAAGAACCCACCAAGAAGGTCTTTCGAACAAATATTAGTAAAATGCAACGGTAATACCTCTTTCTTTGCACATGTAATATTAGAGCTGCAAGTAATTTTATATCGTAAGTGTTGTTTATTTGACTTCGAGCATAAAAGTATATAATTTATTAATTTGCCTTAGAGATAAAGCATAAGACAAACTAATTAATGATTAGAATAAAGAATGTTACCTATAATTTCACATGATGTAAGTTCCCAGTCTCCGAAATCAAGACATTGTATTTCTTCTAGGCTGGCATTATTTCCCTCGGCACATGTTACATTTGCCAATGCACCATACGTTGTGTTACTTTCATCTTGTAGTACGACAGTTCCTTGCGGAATAATTGGGACTACTCCGCAATCTAAATGAGCAGTTGATACTATATTCGTTTTTAACACTTACTTAATTGTTCACACAAACATTAATAAAGAGTGCTATGAAATAAAATACGAACCGTCCAAAGACTTGAATATAAGTAAAGAATTAAATAGCAAACATATTGCTATGCACTTTAAAAGTGATGAATGATTAAAACCTTTACCTGCCCTACCATTTTATGGATTCATTGTAGTTTAATAACGTTTTATACATGAGTCTAATTCATATATAGTCAAAAGTGGTAAAAAAGAGTATAATTTAACTACATCAATATATTTGTGTAGGTTTTATAAGTCAAGTATTAATTATTTGAAAATGAAAAACTAAACATGAGGGCCAAAATGGCCCTTTATTGCGCACCTACGACTTATGACAATATATGACCACACTTCAACCTTTAACTAGAAATCAAAAACACAAACATTCTGTTTGACCTTGACAAGGCAAACCTTTTGACAAATTAACATGATGATTGGGTTGTTAATATCACATGTGTTGCATACACAAGGTTTTTAACCGGGTGACCTAGTTTTTGACTATAGATGACCCTTATTCAAATTCGACCTTGATTTTATCAAGGCAAACATACTGACAAAGTTTCATGAAGATAGAAAGAAAAATGCAGCCTATATTTCATAAAAAATGAAACTCTATAGCATATACAAGGTGTTTCTATGATATAACCCCCTGACCACATTTTGGAAACCTAGATGAAACATGTTCGAACCCGACCTATCTATTTTTTTAAGGAAATTATAGTGACTAAGTTTCATGAAGATCCATTGAATAATGGAATAACTATTGTATACACAAGTTTTTCTATAATTTGTCACCGTGACCTATTTTTTGATTATAGATAACCCATATTTAGCTCGACTTAGACTTTATCGAGGCAATCATATTGGCCAAGTTTCATGAAGATTAAATGATAAATGCAACCTCTATTGCATACAAAAGGTTTATCTATGATTTGACCCCCATGACCTAGTTTTTGAATCCAGATAACCCATATTCATACGCTTTCTAGACTATGTCATGGCAGTCATACTGATCATGTTTCATGAAGATCTAGTGAAAAATGCAGCTCCTATTGCATACACGTGGACGGATAGACAACAAACAGACGGGCAGACAGACGATTGACACCAGGCGATCACAACAGCTCATTTTTGAACACTTCTGGCATAGAATGATAAAAGAATTGTTTATTTATTAATGCTAAAACAATGTTGAGGTAAACGTCTTGTTGAAAGTTCTGGCGCTTTCGATTAAAACGAGTTGTCAGACAGTGTTTCTTAATTTTAGCAATATCGAAGAAAAAACACCAAGAAGGTCTTTCGAATTAATGTGGGTAAATTGTGAAGGTAATTCCACTTTATTTGTACATGTAATATTACAGCTGCAGTAATTTTATAAACAACGTGTTGTTTATTTGACTTTGAGCATAACATTATTTGTTTTATTAATTTGTCGTAGAGATAAAGCATAAGAAAAACTAATCAATTATTAGGAAAAAATTGTTACCTATTATTTCACATGATGTTAGTTCCCAGTCTCCGGAATCAAGACATTGTACTTCTTCTAGACTCGCATTATATCCCTTGTCACATGTTACATTTGCCAATGCACCATACGTTGTGTTACTTTCATCTTGTAGTACGACAAAACCTTTGGGAATAATTTGGACTTCTCCGCAATCTGAATGTGCAGTCAGAAATATATTCACATTTAACTCTTACTTAATTGTTCATACAAAAATTCATCAAGAAGGATATGAAATAAAATACGGAACGTCCAGGAAGGTATTTTAAACAAATATTAGTAAATTGTAAAGGTAATACCTCTTTCTTGGTACATGTAATATTAGAGCTGCAAGTAATTTCACATCAAGTGTAGTTTATTTGGCTTCGAGCATAAAATCATATGTTTATTAATTTTTTTTAGCGATTAAGCATTAGATAAACTTATTAATGATGAGAATAAAATTGTTACGTTTAATTTCACATGATGTAAGTTCCCAGTCTCCGGAATCAAGACATTGTACTTCTTTTAGACTGGCATTATATCCCTCGGCACATGTTACATTTGCCAATGCACCATACGTTGTGTTACTTTCATCTTGTAGTACGACAATTCCTTGGGGAATTATTTGGACTTCGCCGCAATCTAAATGTGTACATGTAGTTTGAAATATATTCACTTACACTTACTAAGTTGTTCACAGAAAAAATTATAAAGAATGCTATGAAATAAAATAGGACCGTTCAAAGACAAAGGTCCAAGATCGCCCTTTATCGCTCACCTACGACTTATGACAACATGTGACTACACTTCAATCCTAAATTATAAATCATAAACACAACCATTCTGTTTGACCTTGACAAGACAAATTTTTGACCAATTTACATGATGATTGGTTTGAAAATGTCACATGTATGGCATACACAGGGTTTTCAACCGATTAAACTAGATTTTGACCCTAGATGACCCATATTCAAACTCGACCTTGAGTTTACCAAAGCAATCATACTGATTAAATTTCATGAAAATAGAATGGAAAATGCAGCCTATATTTCATACACAAGGGTTTTGTATGATTTGACCAATTGATCTAGTTTTTTTACCTTTGATGACCCATGTTTAAACTCGACCTAGTTTTGATCAAAGCAATCATAATGATCCAGTTTCATAAAGATTCAATGAAAAATGCATCCTCTATAGCAAACACAATGTTTTTCTATGATTTTAATCCCTGACGTTGTTTTTGACCCAAGATGACCAATGTTCAAATTCGAACTATGTTATATAAAGGCAATCATACTGACAAACTTTCATGAAGATATAATGGCAAATGCTTCCTCTATTGCATACACAGGGTTTTTCCTCGATTTGACCCCGTGACCTAGTTTTTAACCCTAGATGACCCATGGTCGTATTCGACCTAGGATTTATCATGGACATTATATTGACTTAGTTTCATGAAGATCAAATGAAGAATGCAACGTCTACTGCATACACAAGGTCTTTCTATGATTTGACCCCTTGACCTAGTTTTGGACCCAAGATAACCCATATTAAAACTCGACCTGGATTTTATCAAAGCAGTCCTGGTGACAAAGTTTCATGAAAATCTAGTGAAAAATGCGGCCCTATTGCAAACACAAGATTCATTGTTGACTGACAGACGACAGACAGACAGATGACGGAAACTAGGCGATCACAATAGCTCATCTCTGAGCACTTCATACAAAGAATGAGAAAAAGAATTGTGTTTTTATGAACGCTACAACAATATTGAGGTATAAATTTTGTTAAAAGTTCAGGCGCTTCTACATAAAATCGAGTTGTCAGACAATGTTTCTTTATTTTAGCAATACAGTGGTATCGCTGAAAAAACATATGGAAGGTCTTTCGAATTAATATGGGTAAATTGTAAAGGTGATATTAGAGTTGTAGAAATTTTATATCTTAAGTATTGTTTATTTGTCTTCCAGCATAGCATTATATGTTTTATTAATTTGTCTTAGCGATAAAGCATAAGACAACCTAATGATGTGAATAAAATTGTTACCTATAATTTCACATGATGTAAGTTCCCAGTCTCCGGAATCAAGACATTGTACTTCCTCTAGGCTGGCATTATATCCCTCGGCACATGTTACATTTGCCAGTGCACCATACGTTGTGTTACTTTCATCTTGTAGTACGATAATTCCTTGGGGAATAATTTGGACTTCTCCGCAATCTAGATGAGCAGTTGAAAAAGTATTAATTTTTAATACTTACTTACAATTGTTTACATAAAGTATAATAAATAATGCTATGAAATAAAACAGGGAACGTGCAGGAAGGTCCACGAACAAATATTGGTCAATTGTAACGGTATCACATTTTTCTTGGTACATGTAAAATAAAGTGTTGTTTATTTGACGTCGAACATGGAATCATATGTTTTAATAATTTGTCTTAGCGATAAAGCATTAGACAAACTACTTAAAGATGAGAATAAAATTGTTACCTTTAATTCCACATGATGTAAGTTCCCAGTCTCCGGAATCAAGACATTGTACTTCTTCTAGGCTGGCATTATATCCATCGGCACATGTTACATTTGCCAATGCACCATACGTTGTGTTACTTTCATCTTGTAGTACGACAATTCCTTGGGCAATAATTTGGACTTCTCCGCAATCTAAATGTGAAGAAAGAAATATATTCATATTTAACTCTTACTTAATTGTTCATACAAAAATTAATAAGTAATGCCATGAAAAAATATAGGAAACGTGCAGGAAGGTCTTTCGAAGAAATATTGTTAAATTGTAAATATTATACCTCTTTCTTGGTGCTTACAATATATGAGCTGCAAGTAATTTTATATCTTAAGTGTTGTTTATTTGACTTCGAGGATAACATCATATGTTTTATTCTTTTGTCTTTGCGATAAAGCATAAGACAAACTTATGACGAGAATAAAAATGTTACCTATAATTTCACATGATGTAAGTTCCCAGTCTCCGGAATCAAGACATTGTACTTCTTGTAGGCTGGCATTATATCCCTCGGCACATGTTACATTTGCCAGTGCACCATACGTTGTGTTACTTTCATCTTGTAGTACGATAATTCCTTGGGCAACAATTTGGACATCTCCGCAATCTAAATGAGCAATTGAAAAAGTATTCATTTTAAACACTTTCTTAATTGTTCACATAAAAATAATAAATAATGCTATGAAATAAAACAGGGCACGTGCAGGTACGTCTTCAAACATATATTGGTAACTTGTAACGGTAATACCTCTTACTTGGTACATGGAATATAAAGTGTTGTTCATTTGACTTTGAATATGAAATCATAAGTTTTATTAATTTGTCTTAGCGATAAAGCATTAGACAAACAAATTAAAGATGAGAATAAAATTGTTACCTATAATTTCACATGATGTAAGTTCCCAGTCTCCGGAATCAAGACACTGTACTTCTTCTAGGCTGGCATTATATCCCTCGGCACATGTTACATTTGCCAGTGCACCATACGTTGTGTTACTTTCATCTTGTAGTACGACAATTCCTTTGGCAATAATTTGGACTTCTCCGCAATCTAAATGAGCAATTGAAAAAGTATTCATTTTGAACACTTACTAAATTGTTCACATAAACATAATTAATAATGCTATCGAATAAAACAGGGAACGTGCAGGAAGGTTTTCGAACAAATATTGGTAAATTGTAACGGTATCACCTCCTTCTTGGTACATGTAATATAATGTGTTGTTTAGTTGACTTCAAACATGAATTATTATACATAATTAATTTGTCTTAGCGATAAAGCATTAAACAAACTAATAAAAGATGAGAATAAAATTGTTACCTATAATTCCACATGATGTAAGTTCCCAGTCTCCGGAATCAAGACACTGTACTTCTTCTTGGCTGGCATTATATCCCTCGGCACATGTTACATTTGCCAGTGCACCATACGTTGTGTTACTTTCATCTTGTAGTACGACAATTCCTTGGGGAATAATTTGGACTTCTCCGCAATCTAGATGAGCAGTTGAAAAAGTATTCATTTTAAACACTTATTAATTCTTGACATAAAAAAAATAATGCTATGAAATAAAACAGGGAACGTGCAGGAAGGTCTTCGAACAAATATTGGTAAATTGTAACGGCAATACCTCTTACTTGGTACATGGAATATAAAGTGTTGTTCATTTGACTTCGAATATGAAATCATATTATTAACCAGGTTTTCCGAAGGAAAAATCCTGGTTATTAGATTGGGGTATGTCGGCGGGCGGGCGGGCGTAAACAATTTCTTCTGTGCGCAACTCCTCCTACATTTCTCAACGGATTTCAACCAAACTTTCACAGAAGTATTGTCATGAAGTGTCCTGGCGCATATTGTCGGGGTTTTTTGATTTGGTCATTTTTGACAGAATTATGTCCCTTTGTTTTTTTTCACATGTAATTCTTCTGTGCGCAACTCCTTCTACACTTCTCAACGGATTTCAACCAAACTTTCACAGAAGTATTGTCATGAAGTGCCCTGGCGCATATTTTCCGGGTTTTGTGATTTGGTCATTTTTGACAGAATTATGGCCCTTTGTTTTTTTTCACATGTAATTCTTCTGTGCGCAACTCGTTCTACACTTCTCAACGGATTTCAACCAAACTTTCACAGAATTATTGTCACCAAGTGCCCTGGCGCATATTGTCGGGGTTTTGTGATTTGACCATTTTTGACAGAATTATGGGCCTTTGTTTTTTTCCACATAATGTAATATATATATATATATAGAGAAATACTCTTCAGTGTGCAACTCCTACATTTCTCAAGGGATTTCAACCAAACTTTCACAGAACTATAATTGTGAACTAAAGAATTTTGAATATATAATGTTCTGCCCCTGGTTGTCCGTCCGTCTGTCCGTCCGTTAGCAATTTTGTGTCTCTATAAAAGGGAGAATACTCTGTTATTATAAAAGGGAGAATACTCTGTTATTACTGTCTATTTTTAGAATAGATTACCAGTCCTGTATACTTTGGAGTATTCTGTTACAGTAAGATGACAAAATTTCTCATGAGACCAGCGGTTCAAACCCCTGACAGAGCAAGTTTTTTTTTTTTTTTTTTTTTTTTATATTTTTTGCCTGAATTATGGCCCTTTGCTTTTTTCCACATATGTTATATATAGAAGAATACTGTCACGTGCCCACTTCCTCCTACATTTCTCAAGATATTTAAACCAAACTCTCACACAACTGTTGTCATCAAGTGCCCTCGTGCATATTGTCTGGGTTTTGTGTTTGGATCAATTTTGCCTGAATTATGGCCCTTTGCTTT
Source organism: Saxidomus purpurata (assembly GCA_022818135.1). NCBI lineage: Eukaryota > Metazoa > Mollusca > Bivalvia > Venerida > Veneridae > Saxidomus > Saxidomus purpurata. Next base: position 5,760,809 of record JAFMSR010000003.1, on the reverse strand, counting down.
TTTTACACATGTAATATATAGAAGAAGACCTTTGTTTCTTTTTCACATTATGTATATCTACTGACTTTAAAACACATTTGCGCTCGGCCAGCAGACTGGAAAATGAAAACCTGGTTTTGTGACAATTTCCTGTCACTTGTTTATTATTTGTTTTAGCAATAAGGCATTAGACAAACTCATTAAAGATGAGAATAAAATTGTTACCTATAATTTCACATGATGTAAGTTCCCAGTCTCCGGAGTCAAGACACTGTACTTCTTCTTGGCTGGCATTATATCCCTCGGCACATGTTACATTTGCCAATGCACCATACGCTGTGTTACTTTCATTTTGTAGTACGACAATTCCTTTGGCAATAATTTGGACTTCTCCGCAATCTAAGTGAGGAAGTAAGAAATATATATTCATATCTAACTCTTACTTAATTGTTCATACAAAAAGTATTAAAGAATGCTATGAAATAAAAAAGGAAACGTGCAGGAACGTCTTTCGAACAAATATTGGTAAATTGTAAATGTTGTACCACTTTCTTGCTATATACAATATTAGAGCTGCAAGTAATTTTATATCTTCAGTGTTGTTTATTTGACTTTGAGGATAACATCATATGTTTTATTAATTTGTCTAAGCGAGAAAGCATTAAACAAACTAATTAAAGATGAGAATAAAATTGTTACCTATAATTTCACATGATGTAAGTTCCCAGTCTCCGGAATCAAGACACTGTACTTCTTCTAGGCTGGCATTATATCCCTCGGCACATGTTACATTTGCCAGTGCACCATACGTAGTGTTACTTTCACCTTGTAGTACGACAATTCCTTGGGTAATAATTTGGACATCTCCGCAATCTAAATGAGCAATTGAAAAAGTATTCATTTTAAACACTTACTTTATTGTTCACATAAAATATAATTAATAATGCTATGAAATAAAATAGGGCACGTGCAGGAAGGTCTTCGAACAAATATTGTTAACTTGTAACGGTAATACCTCTTACTTGGTACATAGAGTATAAAGTGTTGTTCATTTGACTTCGAATATGAAATCATATGTTTTATTAATTTGTCTTAGCGATAAAGCATTAGACAAACTCATTAAAGATGAAAATAAAATTGTTACCTATAATTTCACATGATGTTAATTCCCAGTCTCCGGAATCAAGACACTGTACTTCTTCTAGGCTGGCATTATATCCCTCGGCACATGTTACATTTGCCAGTGCACCATACGTTGTGTTACTTTCATCTTGTAGTACGACAATTCCTTGGGCAATAATTTGGACATCTCCGCAATCTAAATGAGCAATTGAAAAAGTATTCATTTTAAACACTTTCTTAATTGTTCACATAAAAATAATAAATAATGCTATGAAATAAAACAGGGCACGTGCAGGAAGGTCTTCAAACATATATTGGTAACTTGTAACGGTAATACCTCTTACTTGGTACATGGAATATAAAGTGTTCTTCATTTGACTTTGAATATGAAATCATAAGTTTTATTAATTTGTCTTAGCGATAAAGCATTAGACAAACAAATTAAAGATGAGAATAAAATTGTTACCTATAATTTCACATGATGTAAGTTCCCAGTCTCCGGAATCAAGACATTGTACTTCTTCTTGGCTGGCATTATATCCCTCGGCACATGTTACATTTGCCATAGCACCATACGTTCTGTTATTTTCATCTTGTAGTACAACAATTCCTTGGGGAATAATTGGGACTTCTCCGCAATCTTAATGAGCAGTTGAAAAAGTATTCATTTTGAACACTTATTAATTGTTCACATAAAAAAAATGCTATGAAATAAAACAGGGAACGTGCAGGAAGGTCTTCGAACAAATATTGGTAAATTTTAACGGCAATACCTCTTACATGGTACATGGAATATAAAGAGTTGTCCATTTGACTTCGAATATGAAATCATATTATTTATTATTTGTTTTAGCAATAAGGCATTAGACAAACTCATTTAAGATGAGAATAAAATTGTTACCTATAATTTCACATGATGTAAGTTCCCAGTCTCCGGAATCAAGACATTGTACTTCCTCTAGGCTGGCATTATATCCCTCGGCACATGTTACATTTGCCAGTGCACCATACGTTGTGTTACTTTCATCTTGTAGTACGACAATTCCTTTGGCAATAATTTGGACTTCTCCGCAATCTAAATGAGCAATTGAAAAAGTATTCATTTTAAACACTTACTAAATTGTTCACATAAAAATAATTAATAATGCTATCGAATAAAACAGGGAACGTGCAGGAAGGTTTTCGAACAAATATTGTTAAATTGTTACGGTATCACCTCCTTCTTGGTACAGGTAATATATCTTAAGTGTTGTTTAGTTGACTTCAAACATGAAATCATATGTTTAATTAATTTGTCTTAGCGGTAAAGCATTAAACAAACTAATAAAAGATGAGAATAAAATTGTCACCTATAATTCCACATGATGTCAGTTCCCAGTCTCCGGAATCAAGACACTGTACTTCTTCTAGGCTGGCATTATATCCCTCGGCACATGTTACATTTGCCAGTGCACCATACGTTGTGTTACTTTCATCTTGTAGTACGACAATTCCTTGGGGAATAATTTGGACTTCTCCGCAATCTAGATGAGCAGTTGAAAAAGTATTCATTTTAAACACTTATTAATTCTTCACATAAAAAAAAATAATGCTATGAAATAAAACAGGGAACGTGCAGGAAGGTCTTCGAACAAATATTGGTAAATTGTAACGGCAATACCTCTTACTTGGTACATGTAAAATAAAGTGTTGTTCATTTGACTTCGAATATGAAATCATATTATTTATTATTTGTTTTAGCAATAAGGCATTAGACAAACTCATTAAAGATGAGAATAAAATGGTTACCTATAATTTCACATGATGTAAGTTCCCAGTCTCCGGAATCAAGACATTGTACTTCCTCTAGGCTGGCATTATATCCCTCGGCACATGTTACATTTGCCAGTGCACCATACGTTGTGTTACTTTCATCTTGTAGTACGACAATTCCTTGGGCAATAATTTGGACTTCTCCGCAATCTAGATGAGCAGTTGAAAAAGTATTAATTTTTAATACTTAGTTACAATTGTTCACATAAAATATAATAAATAGTGCTATGAAATAAAACAGGGAACGTGCAGGAAGGTCCACGAACAAATATTGGTCAATTGTAACGGTATCACCTTTTTCTTGGTACATGTAAAATAAAGTGTTGTTTATTTGACGTCGAACATGAAATCATATGTTTTAATAATTTGTCTTAGCGATAAAGAATTAGACAAACTACAATGTACTCAAAGATGAGAATAAAATTGTTACCTTTAATTCCACATGATGTAAGTTCCCAGTCTCCGGAATCAAGACATTGTACTTCTTCTAGGCTGGCATTATATCCATCGGCACATGTTACATTTGCCAATGCACCATACGTTGTGTTACTTTCATCTTGTAGTATGACAATTCCTTGGGCAATAATTTGAACTTCTCCGCAATCTTAATGTGAAGAAAGAAATATATTCATATTTAACTCTTACTTAATTGTTCATACAAAAATTAATTAATAATGCTATGAAAAAATATAGGAAGCGTACAGGAAGGTCTTTCGAAGAAATATTGTTTAGTTGTAAATGTTATACCTCTTTCTTGGTGCTTACAATATTAGAGCTGCAAGTAATTCTATATCTTAAGTGTTGTTTATTTGACTTCGAGGATAACATCATCAGTTTTATTAATTTGTCTTTGCAATAAAGCATACGACAAATTTATGACGAGAATAAAAATGTTACCTATAATTTCACATGATGTCAGTTCCCAGCCTCCGGAATCAAGACATTGTACTTCTTGTAGGCTGGCATTATATCCCTCGGCACATGTTACATTTGCCAGTGCACCATACGTTGTGTTACTTTCATCTTGTAGTACGACAATTCCTTGGGGAATAATTTGGACTTCTCCGCAATCTAAATGAGCAATTGAAAAAGTATTCATTTTAAACACTTACTTAAATGTTCACATAAAAATAATAAATAATGCTATAAAATAAAACAGGGAACGTGCAGGAATGTCTTCGAACAAATATTAGTAACTTGTAACGGCAATAACTCTTACTTGGTACATGCAATATAAAGTATTTTTCATTTGACTTCGAATATGAAATCATATGTTTTATTAATTTGTCTTAGCGATAAATCATTAAACAAACTAATTAAAGATGAGAATAAAATTGTTACCTATAATTTCACATGATGTTAATTCCCAGTCTCCGGAATCAAGACACTGTACTTCTTCTAGGCTGGCATTATATCCCTCGGCACATGTTACATTTGCCAATGCACCATACGCTGTATTACTTTCATTTTGTAGTACGACAATTCCTTGGGGAATAATTTGGACTTCTCCGCAATCTAAGTGAGGAAGTAAGAAATATATATTCATATTTAACTCTTACTTAATTGTTCATACAAAAAGTATTAAAGAATGCTATGAAATAAAAAAGGAAACGTGCAGGAACGTCTTTCGAACAAATATTGTTAAATTGTAAATGTTGTACCACTTTCTTGGTATATACAATATTAGAGCTGCAAGTAATTTTATATCTTCAGTGTTGTTTATTTGACTTCGAGGATAACATCATATGTTTTATTAATTTGTCTTAGCGAGAAAGCATTAAACAAACTAATTAAAGATGAGAATAAAATTGTTACCTATAATTTCACATGATGTAAGTTCCCAGTCTCCGGAATCAAGACATTGTACTTCTTCTAGGCTGGCATTATATCCCTCGGCACATGTTACATTTGCCAGTGCACCATACGTTGTGTTACTTTCATCTTGTAGTACGACAATTCCTTGGGGAATAATTTGGACCTCTCCGCAATCTTAATGAGCAGTTGAAATAGTATTCATTTTAAATACTTACTTACAATTGTTCACATAAAATATAATAAATAATGATATGAAATAAAACAGGGAACGTGCAGGAAGGTCCTAGAACAAGTATTGGTCAATTATAACGGTATCACATTTTTCTTGGTACATGTAAAATAAAGTGTTGTTTATTTGACGTCAAAAATTAAATCGTATGTTTTAATAATTTGTCTTAGCGATAAAGCATTAAACAAACAAATTAAAGATGAGAATGAAATTGTTACCTTTAATTCCACATGATGTAAGTTCCCAGTCCCCGGATTCAAGACATTGTACTTCTTCTAGGCTGGCATTATATCCATCGGCACATGTTACATTTGCCAATGCACCATACGTTGTGTTACTTTCATCTTGTAGTACGACAATTCCTTGGGCAATTATTTGGACTTCTCCGCAATCTAAATGAGCAGTTGAAAAAGTATTCATTTTAAACACTTATTAATTGTTCACATAAAAAAATAATGCTATGAAATAAAACAGGGAACGTGCAGGAAGGTCTTCCAACAAATATTGGTAAATTGTAACGGCAATACCTCTTACTTGGTACATGGAATATAAAGTGTTGTTCATTTGACTTCGAATATGAAATTTATTATTTGTTTTAGCAATAAGGCATTAGACAAACTCATTAAAGATGAGAATAAAATTGTTACCTATAATTTCACATGATGTAAGTTCCCAGTCTCCGGAATCAAGACACTGTACTTCTTCTAGGCTGGCATTATATCCCTCGGCACATGTTACATTTGCCAATGCACCATACGCTGTGTTACTTTCATTTTGTAGTACGACAATTCCTTGGGCAATAATTTGGACTTCTCCGCAATCTAAGTGAGGAAGTAAGAAATATATATTCATATCTAACTCTTACTTAATTGTTCATACAAAAAGTATTAAAGAATGCTATGAAATAAAAAGGGGCCCGGGCGAGGTCTTAAATATATTGGTAACTTGTAACGGTTCCTTTCTTGGTAAACGACTGAGTATAAAGTGTTGTTCATTTGACTTCGAATATGAGATCATATGTTTTATTAATTTGTCTTAGCGATCAAGCATTAGACAAACTAATTAAAGATGAGAATAAAATTGTTACCTATAATTTCACATGATGTAAGTTCCCAGTCTCCGGAATCAAGACATTGTACTTCTTCTAGGCTGGCATTATATCCCTCGGCACATGTTACATTTGCCAGTGCACCATACGTTGTGTTACTTTCATCTTGTAGTACGACAATTCCTTGGGCAATAATTTGGACTTCTCCGCAATCTAAATGAGCAGTTGAAATAGTATTCATTTTAAATACTTACTTACAATTGTTCACATAAAATATAATAAATAATGCTATGAAATAAAACAGGGAACGTGCAGGAAGGTCCACGAACAAATATTGGTCAATTATAACGGTATCACCTTTTTCTTGGTACATGTAAAATAAAGTGTTGTTTATTTGACGTCGAACATGAAATCATATGTTTTAATAATTTGTCTTAGCGATAAAGCATTAGACAAACTACTCAAAGATGAGAATAAATTTGTTACCTTTAATTCCACATGATGTAAGTTCCCAGTCCCCGGATTCAAGACATTGTACTTCTTCTAGGCTGGCATTATATCCATCGGCACATGTTACATTTGCCAGTGCACCATACGTTGTGTTACTTTCATCTTGTAGTACGACAATTCCTTGGGCAATAATTTGGACTTCTCCGCAATCTAAATGTAAAGAAAGAAATATATTCATATTTAACTCTTACTTAATTGTTCATACAGAAATTAATTAATAATGCTATGAAAAAATATAGGAAACGTACAGGAAGGTCTTTCGAAAAAATATTATTAAATTGTAAATGTTATACCTCTTTCTTGGTGCTTACAATATAAGAGCTGCAAGTAAATTTATATCTTAAGTGTTGTTTATTTGACTTCGAGGATAACATCATCTGTTTTTTAATTTGTCTTTGCGAAGCCTTACAAATTAAGTCGAGAATAATGTTACCTATAATTTCACATGATGTAAGTTCCCAGTCTCCGGAATCAAGACATTGTACTTCTTCTAGGCTGGCATTATATCCCTCGGCACATGTTACATTTGCCAGTGCACCATACGTTGTGTTACTTTCATCTTGTAGTACGACAATTCCTTGGGGAATAATTTGGACTTCTCCGCAATCTAAATGAGCAATTGAAAAAGTATTCATTTTAAACCTTACTTAAATGTTCTTATAAAAAAAATAATAAATAAGCTATAAAAAAACAGGAATGCAGGATGCAAAAACCCCCCCCCCCCCCCCCCCCCCCCCCCCCCCCCCCCCCCATGACCATACTTATGTTTTATTTTCCCCCCCCCCCCCCCCCTGTCTTACATAAACATTAAACAAAAATAAGAGAGAATAAAATGTACTCTAATTTCACATCATCTCACCCCCCCCACAACCCCCCACCACCCCACCCCCCCCCCCCCAAAAAGTCCCGGAATCAACCAATTTACTTTTCCAGATATTGTATCCCCCCCCCCCCCCCCCCCCCCCCCCCCCCCCCTGACGCTGTTGCCCCCCCCCCCCCCCCCCCCCCCCCCCCCCCCCCCCCCCCCCCCCCTTACTTTCATCTTGTAGTACACTTCCTTGGGGAATATTTGGACTTCTCCGCAATCTAAATGAGGAGAGAAAGTATTCATATTTAACCTTACTATATTGTTCATACAACATTAATAAAATGCTATGAAATAAAAAAAACTCTGTCAAGGTCTTTTGAACAAATTTGTTAATTGAAAGTCCATCCTTTTGTATATAAAAAAAATTTTTTTTAAAAACCCAACAAAAAAGCTTAAAAATAATTAAACATGAGAATAAAATTTTACCTATAATTTCCATGATGTAAGTTCCCAGTCTCCGGAATCAAGACTGTACTTCTTCTAGGCTGCATTATATCCCTCGGCACATGTTACATTTGCCAGTGCACCATACTTGTGTTACTTTCATCTTGTAGTAACATTCCTTGGGGAAATTTGGCAAATCTTCCTTTGAGACAATTGTTCACATAAAAATAATAAATAATGCTATGAATAAAACAGGACGTGCAGGAAGGTCTTTGAACACAGTATTGGTAATATTTAACGTACCCTCCTTTTCTTGGTACATGGAATATAAAGTGTTGTTCATTTGACTTCAAAAGAATATGGAATCTTATGTTTTATTAATTTGTCTTAGCGATAAGGCTTAGACAAACTATTAAAGATGAGAATAAAATTGTTACCTATAATTTCACATGATTAAGTTCCCATCTCCGGACTCAAGACATGGTACTTCTTCTAGGCTGGCATTATATCCCTGGCACATGTTACATTTCAATGCATACGTTGTATTACTTTCAATCTTGGTAGTACGCTTCCTTGGGTTTGGACCGTCCGCTCTATTTGACTGAACTGTTTGAGATATTAATTTGAAAGTTAATACTTGTTTACCATCATGATTCCAAACATGGGCGGAGAAGGTAATTCTGTCAAGGATTTTATTTGAATTAATGGCCCTTTTTGACTTAGAAACTATTAAATTGATCATTCTTGTCCATTGTTAATAACCATTTGAAACACGTTCCAGCGAATTTTTGGAATTCCAAAATTTCTCACAAAACCTACTTTAAAAACTCATAACATAATAATTATTCGTAATATAAGTATGTTGATTTATAGTATTTTACATTGGAATAAATAATTTTTACCTTTCGTTCAATATCTAATAAGACAAACACAAAAATGCAGACGTCTTTCTAAGATATTGGAAATTAAATATTCCAATTGGATTCTAAAAATAGCATTAAAGTTTGTTATTTCATTCCAATTGGATATTTCCCATATTGAATATTTTTCGACAATTACAGTCCAATTATGGAATGAAATTTTCCTAATTTGATGTAAGTTCCCATTTGGAATCTACATGTACTAGGCTGGAATATATCCAATCGGAGTTCATTATGAACCTGAAAATCTTTTTGTTTTATTTATTCCTGATTGGACTTCAAAATAATTTTAAAAGTGCTATCCTACATTTGATATGAACTGACTTCTTATTAAATTTCATACAATAATTAGCAAGATATTACTTTGAAAGTAAAAGAAACATGTACCATGGAAGACCCATCTGTAAGCAAAAATAGATAACTTGTGAAAATTTTTCTTGATTTGTACTTAGAAATTCCTAGTTAAAGTCTTGTGTCCCTATAACTGTCAAAGTCTTGTTTTATTTGACTGTCGAGGACCTGTCCTATGACAGCTCTTGTATTAATTTGTCTTTGCAATAAAGCATACGACAAACTTATGATGAGAATAAAATTGTTACCTATAATTTCACATGATGTAAGTTCCCAGTCTCCGGAATCAAGACATTGTACTTCTTCTAGGCTGGCATTATATCCCTCGGCACATGTTACATTTGCCAGTGCACCATACGTTGTGTTACTTTCATCTTGTAGTACGACAATTCCTTGGGCAATAATTTGGACTTCTCCGCAATCTAAATGAGCAATTGAAAAAGTATTCATTTTAAACACTTACTTAATTGTTCACATAAAAATAATAAATAATGCTATAAAAAAAACAGGGAACGTGCAGGAATGTCTTCGAACAAATATTAGTAACTTGTAACGGCAATACCTCTTACTTGGTACATGTAATATAAAGTATTTTTCATTTGCCTTCGAATATGAAATCATATGTTTTATTAATTTGTCTTAGCGATAAAGCATTAAACAAACTAATTAAAGATGAGAATAAAATTGTTACCTATAATTTCACATGATGTTAATTCCCAGTCTCCGGAATCAAGACACTGTACTTCTTCTAGGCTGGCATTATATCCCTCGGCACATGTTACATTTGCCAGTGCACCATACGTTGTGTTACTTTCATCTTGTAGTACGACAATTCCTTGGGGAATAATTTGGACATTTCCGCAATCTAAATGAGCAATTCAAAAAGTATTCATTTTGAACACTTACTAAATTGTTCACATAAAAATAATTAATAATGCTATTGAATAAAACAGGGAACGTGCAGGAATGTTTTCGAACAAATATCTTTTAATTGTAACGGTATCACCTCCTTCTTCGTACATGTAATATAAAGTGTTGTTTAGTTGACTTCAATTATAAAATCATATTTTTAATTAATTTGTCTTAGCGATAAAGCATTAAACAAACTAATAAAAGATGAGAATAAAATTGTTACCTATAATTTCACATGATGTAAGTTCCCAGTCTCCGGAATCAAGACACTGTACTTCTTCTTGGCTGGCATTATATCCCTCGGCACATGTTACATTTGCCAGTGCACCATACGTTGTGTTACTTTCATCTTGTAGTACGACAATTCCTTGGGGAATAATTTGGACTTCTCCGCAATCTAGATGAGCAGTTGAAATAGTATTCATTTTAAACACTTATTAATTCTTCACATAACAAAAATGCTATGAAATAAAACAGAGAACGTGCAGGAAGGTCTTCGGACAAATATTGGTAAATTGTAACGGCAATACCTCTTATTTGGTACATGGAATATAAAGTGTTGTTCATTTGACTTCGAATATGAAATCTTATTATTTATTTTTTGTTTTAGCAATAAGGCATTAGACAAACTCATTAAAAATGAGAATAAAATTGTTACCTATAATTTCACATGATGTAAGTTCCCAGTCTCCGGAATCAAGACACTGTACTTCTTCTAGGCTGGCATTATATCCCTCGGCACATGTTACATTTGCCAATGCACCATACGCTGTGTTACTTTCATTTTGTAGTACGACAATTCCTTGGGGAATAATTTGGACTTCTCCGCAATCTAAGTGAGGAAGTAAGAAATATATATTCATATTTAACTCTTACTTAATTGTTCATACAAAAAGTATTAAAGAATGCTATGAAATAAAAAATGAAACGTGCAGGAACGTCTTTCGAACAAATATTGGTAAATTGTAAATGTTATACCACTTTCTTGGTATATACAATATTAGAGCTGCAAGTAATTTTATATCTTCAGTGTTGTTTATTTGACTTCGAGGATAACATCATATGTTTTATTAATTTGTCTAAGCGAGAAAGCATTAAACAAACTAATTAAAGATGAGAATAAAATTGTTACCTATAATTTCACATGATGTAAGTTCCCAGTCTCCGGAATCCAGACACTGTACTTCTTCTAGGCTGGCATTATATCCCTCGGCACATGTTACATTTGCCAGTGCACCATACGTTGTGTTACTTTCATCTTGTAGTACGACAATTCCTTGGGGAATAATTTGGACCTCTCCGCAATCTTAATGAGCAGTTGAAATAGTATTCATTTTAAATACTTACTTACAATTGTTCACATAAAATATAATAAATAATGCTATGAAATAAAACAGGGAACGTGCAGGAAGATCTACGAACAAATATTGGTAAATTGTAACGGCAATACCTCTTACTTGCTACATGGAATATAAAGTGTTTTTCATTTGACTTCGAATATGAAATCATATTATTTATTATTTGTTTTAGCAATAAGGCATTAGACAAACTCATTAAAGATGAGAATAAAATTGTTACCTATAATTTCACATGATGTAAGTTCCCAGTCTCCGGAATCCAGACACTGTACTTCTTCTAGGCTGGCATTATATCCCTCGGCACATGTTACATTTGCCAATGCACCATACGTTGTGTTACTTTCATCTTGTAGTACGACAATTCCTTGGGGAATTATTTGGACTTCTCCGCAATCTTAATGAACAGTTGAAAAAGTATTCATTTTAAACACTTATTAATTGTTCACATAAAAAAATAATGCCATGAAATAAAACAGGGAACGTGCAGGAAGGTCTTCGAACAAATATTGGTAACTTGTAACGGTAATACCTCTTACTTGGTACATGGAATATAAAGTATTGTTCATTTGACTTCGAATATGAAATCATGTGTTTTATTAATTTGTCTTAGCGATAAAGCATTAAACAAACTAGTTAAACATGAAAATAAAATTGTTACCTATAATTTCACATGATGTAAGTTCCCAGTCTCCGGAATCAAGACACTGTACTTCTTCTAGGCTGGCATTATATCCCTCGGCACATGTTACATTTGCCAGTGCACCATACGTTGTGTTACTTTCATCTTGTTGTACGACAATTCCTTGGGCAATAATTTGGACTTCTCCGCAATCTAAATGTAGGAAGAAAGAATATATATTCATATTAAACCCTTACTTAATTGTTCATACAAAAATTAATTAATAATGCTATGAAAAAAAAAGGAAACGTGCAGGAAGGTCTTTCGAAGAAATATTGTTAAATTGTAAATGTTATACCTCTTTCTTGGTGCTTACATATTAGAGCTGCAAGTAATTTTATATCTTAAGTGTTGTTTATTTGACTTCGAGGATAACATCATATGTTTTATTAATTTGTCTAAGCGAGAAAGCATTAAACAAACTAATTAAAGATGAGAATAAAATTGTTACCTATAATTTCACATGATGTAAGTTCCCAGTCTCCGGAATCAAGACATTGTACTTTTCCGCACTGTACTTCTTCTAGGCTGGCATTATATCCCTCGGCACATGTTACATTTGCCAGTGCACCATACGTTGTGTTACTTTCATCTTGTAGTACGACAATTCCTTGGGGAATAATTTGGACCTCTCCGCAATCTTAATGAGCAGTTGAAATAGTATTCATTTTAAATACTTACTTACAATTGTTCACATAAAATATAATAAATAATGCTATGAAATAAACACAGGGAACGTGCAGGAAGATCTTCGAACAAATATTGGTAAATTGTAACGGCAATACCTCTTACTTGCTACATGGAATATAAAGTGTTTTTCATTTGACTTCGAATATGAAATCATATGTATTTATTAATTTGTTTTAGCGAGAAAGCATTAAACAAACTAATTAAAGATGAGAATAAAATTGTTACCTATAATTTCACATGATGTAAGTTCCCAGTCTCCGGAATCAAGACATTGTACTTCTTCTAGGCTGGCATTATATCCTTCGGCACATGTTACATTTGCCAATGCACCATACGTTGTGTTACTTTCATCTTGTAGTACGACAATTCCTTGGGGAATAATTTGGACTTCTCCGCAATCTTAATGAGCAATTGAAAAAGTATTCATTTTAAACACTAATTAATTGTTCACATAAAAATGATTAATAATGCTATGAAATGAAACAAGGCACGTGCAGGAAGGTCTTCGAACAAATATTGGTAACTTGTAACGGTAATACCTCTTACTTGGTACATGGAATATAAAGTGTTGTTCATTTGACTTCGAATATGAAATCATATGTTTTATTAATTTGTCTTAGCGATAAAGCATTAAACAAACTAATTAAACATGAAAATAAAATTGTTACCTATAATTTCACATGATGTAAGTTCCCAGTCTCCGGAATCAAGACACTGTACTTCTTCTAGGCTGGCATTATATCCCTCGGCACATGTTACATTTGCCAGTGCACCATACGCTGTGTTACTTTCATCTTGTTGTACGACAATTCCTTGGGCAATAATTTGGACTTCTCCGCAATCTTAATGTGAAGAAAGAAATATATTCATATTAAACCCTTACTTAATTGTTCATACAAAAATTAATTAATAATGCTATGAAAAAATATAGGAAACGTGCAGGAAGGTCTTTCGAAGAAATATTGTTAAATTGTAAATGTTATACCTCTTTCTTGGTGCTTACAATATTAGAGCTGCAAGTAATTTTATATCTTAAGTGTTGTTTATTTGACTTCGAGGATAACATCATATGTTTTATTAATTTGCCTTTGCGATAAAGCATAAGACAAACTTATGACAAAAATAAAAACGTTACCTATAATTTCACACGATGTAAGTTCCCAGTCTCCGGAATCAAGACACTGTACTTCTTCTAGGCTGGCATTATATCCCTCGGCACATGTTACATTTGCCAGTGCACCATACGTTGTGTTATTTTCATTTTGTAGTATGACAATTCCTTGGGGAATAATTTGGACTTCTCCGCAATCTAAGTGAGGAAGTAAGAAATATATTCATGTTAAACTCTTACTTAATTGTTCATACAAAAAGTAATAAAGAATGCTATGAAATAAAAAGGAAACGTGCAGGAACGTCTTTCGAACAAATATTGGTAAATTGTAAATGTTACAACACCTTCTTGGTATATACAATATTAGAGCTGCAAGTAATTTTATATCTTCAGTGTTGTTTATTTGACTTCGAAGATAACATCATTTGTTTTATTAATTTGTCTTAACGATAAAGCATAAGACAGACAAATTAAAGATGAGAATAAAATTGTTACCTATAATTTCACATGATGTAAGTTCCCAGTCTCCGGAATCAAGACATTGTACTTCTTCTAGGCTGGCATTATATCCCTCGGCACATGTTACATTTGCTAATGCACCATACGTTGTGTTACTTTCATCTTGTAGTACGACAATTCCTTGGGGAATAATTTGGACTTCTCCGCAATCTAGATGAGCAATTGAAAAAGTATTCATTTTAAACACTTATTAATTGTTCACATAAATTAATAAATATTGCTATGAAATAAAACAGGGAACGTGCAGGAAGGTCTTCCAACAAATATTGGCAAATTGTAACGGTAATACCTCTTACTTGGTACATGTAATATAAAGTGTTGTCCATTTGACTTCGAATATGAAATCATATGTTTTATTAATTTGTCTTAGCGATTAAGCATTAGACAAACTAGTTAAAAATGAGAATAAAATTGTTACCTATAATTTCACACGATGTAAGTTCCCAGTCTCCGGAATCAAGACATTGTACTTCTTCTAGGCTGGCATTATATCCCTCGGCACATGTTACATTTGCCAGTGCACCATACGCTGTATTACTTTCATTTTGTAGTACGACAATTCCTTGGGGAATAATTTGGACTTCTCCGCAATCTAAGTGAGGAAGTAAGAAATATATTCATATCAAACTCTTACTTAATTGTTCATACAAAAAGTAATAAAGAATGCTATGAAATAAAAAAGGAAACGTGCAGGAACGTCTTTCAAACAAATATTGGTAAATTGTAAATGTTAAACAACTTTCTTGGTATATACAATTTTAGAGCTGCAAGTAATTTTATATCTTCAGTGTTGTTTATTTGACTTCGAAGATAACATCATATGTTTTATCAATTTGTCTAAGCGATAAAGCATTAGACAAACAAATTAAAGATGAGAGTAAAATTGTTACCTGTAATTTTACATGATGTAAGTTCCCAGTCTCCGGAATCAAGACACTGTACTTCTTGTTGGCTGGCATTATATCCCTCGGCACATGTTACATTTGCCAATGCACCATACGTTGTGTTACTTTCATCTTGTAGTACGACAATTCCTTGGGGAATAATTTGGACTTCTCCGCAATCTAAATGAGCAGTTGAAAAAGTATTCATTTTAAACACTTACTTAATTGTTCACATAGATTAATAGATAATGCTATGAAATAAAATAGGGAACGTGCAGGAAGGTCTTAGAACAAAAATTGGTAAATTGTTAAGGTAATATCTCTTTCTTGGTATATGTTATATTAGAACTGCAAGTAATTTTATATCTTAAGTGTTGTTTATTTGACCTCGATCATAAAATCATATATTGAGTAAAAATGAAAACTTTACAGATTTATAATGGGATTTACAATGCAAGAGAAAGAATCACCAAAATCTCACAATGCCGGTGTTGGAATTCAATCATTTGTAAGAATGTGAAACATTATCAGTTGGAGAGTAAATTTATGAGAAAAAAAATCATGATATATGGTCATTAATTCACCTATACATTCAATTTAAAGGGAGGTTATTTAAGAATTTTAATCTTTGGAGTCTCAACTCTCGCTTTTGCATTGTGCTTTCATAAAATATTGTTGAGTTTTCTAGTCTTGACATTAGTTTCTCTCAATTGACAGCAAATAGAATATTTTGTCTTGACAACCAATTTCGTTTTTGATAAACCGTCTATTTTCACTATATATGTTGTTCCCCTTCATGCATGATAAAATACTTTAACTTTTAGGCCTATTACCGCCTTTGTTGTTTCTCTTATTTTATAGAGTCAGAGTGAAATACATTGATTTAATATTGTGTTAAATATTTGTATAATTAAAGTGTAAAGATTTCATTTTGGGTGAGTATATGTTTTTAAAAATTTGCCTTAGCGATAAAGCATTAGACAAACTAAAGATGAGAATAAAAATTTACCTATAACCTCACATGATGTAAGTTCCCAGTCTCCGGAATCAAGACATTGTACTTCTTCTAGGCTTGCATTATATCCCTCGGCACATATTACATTTGCCAGCGATAAAGCATAAGACAGACAAATTAAAGATGAGAATAAAATTGTTACCTATAATTTCACATGATGTAAGTTCCCAGCCTCCGGAATCAAGACATTGTACTTCTTCTAGGCTGGCATTATATCCCTCGGCACATGTTACATTTGCCAGTGCACCATACGTTGTGTTACTTTCATCTTGTAGAACGACAATTCCTTGGGGAATAATTTGGACTTCTCCGCAATCTAAATATGTAGTTGATGATATATTTATATTAAACATTTATTTAATTGTTCACACAAAATAAACAAAGAATGCTAAAAAATAAAGTTCGGTACGTTCAAAGACTTCAATAAAAGTTAAAGTAATAAATAGCAGACATAATGCTTTGAACGTTAAAAGTGATTAACGTATGCCTGCCCTACCATTTCATTTATACATTGTAATTTAGTAACGTTTTATGCATTAGTCTAATTCATACATGTATATATTCCAAAGCTGTAATTAAAAGAGAAAGGGATAATTTTACAACATGACTATTTTCTTTTTCTTTTTAATGATCATAACGTTATTTTTTTTTAATTTCAAGACTAAATAACGAGTCTATAAATCATGCATGAGACATTGACGATTGGAGTTTTTAAAATGAAAGAAAATATGATAAAATAAGAAAATGGTTAGACGAATATGATTTTTAATTGTTTTAAATGCATTACATGAGAAATGTTTGACTTCGTTTTTGATATTTATATATAGAATAATGAGTTTATACACATAATGATGAAACATTTGACAATTTACACTTCAATTGTAATATTTCAGAGGACACTCTTCATCTGGCAGATTGTATTCTAGAAGCATAAATAATATGCCCAATGAACGCAAAATGACAAATTAATACAATTACATGTATTAAGAATAAGATATATCGAACAATAATTTTCTGTAATAAATAGCTATCCACTAGTTGTGCAATGAAGTACAGTACTCAATAGACGCATTGCTCTGTCTGTAAATAAATCAGAAAAGAAAATTAAAAGAAGATATTGTTTGATCATCTTTGCCATTAGTTTGTTACAAATATAATATAACTTGCTAAGAAGTCGAGTTAGCGTTAAATAGGCAGCTTCGGAATCATTTGTGATAATATTCTGGCACTGTATTTACGGTAGTAATGCGGATTTATTCTAGATTCTTAGCTGTTTGTTACATCAGTATATCGCAATACGTATTGCAATATAAGATGGCTGTATCGCAATACGGGTTTGGTCGTATCGTTGCAGCCCTACTTTCTACCCATTACTTGTCCAACAGCAACTTAACATTAATTATTGAAAATTTTACATTACTGCATCATATTTCAAAACGTTGATTTTACCGATGATAAAATATGGCGTAGGCGGAGAAACGTGTCAAGTAAAGGTAAGGTACCACAATTATCAGGTTTTATTATTTGCGCATTGAAGACTTTCAGTGGTGAGGTTTGTAACATTTATGACATACTAAGACTTGGTGGTACGATATAACAGGATGCGTTAATGTAATTCCGCTTTTTAGTATTCAATATGGTATTTATATGTTATAAACGGCTGTCATGAACAAATAAGAAAAAGAATAGTTGACCATGCAGAGTTTACGAAAAAGAGGGCTAAATGTGCATTTGCTCGTTTTTGAAATTTTTTAAGAAATATACATGTACGTGTGCTTTGTTATGCATTGTTAACCAGTAATCTATACAAATAAATAATTAGCGTTCCACTAAAAAATAGTCCCTATTAAATAAAAAGTTTTTTTTGATCCGTGTTAACTGCAGGTGATTAGAATTATGAAACATGGCGTATTATTATCGTAACTTAGCGTTTTGGTCCATTAGGCATCGTATAATTCGTGATAGTGTTTAAGGTCTAGGTACCTACATATTGGAATTTACATATTGCATATACTCTTTTTTTCTCTTTTATTTCTGATATTCATGTACACAAAATCAAATTATATAGAGATATCAAAATAATTTATACAGTTGTTTATACATTTTTTGTTTTTGTTTATAAAGTCAAGTGATATTTTTGTCAAAGAGGCCACATACATGTATTGCATATACTCTTGTCTAATTAGATGCAAACAATAGTTTGAACCTTTGACACAGCAGGGACGCACTTCAAAACTATCCCACCTCTATGATCTTGACCTTTGAGCTAGTGATCCTAAATTATGATATGCACAACTAGACTTTATAGTGATGCTTCCGGCAAATTTTTATGAAATTTTGAGAAGATGCGCGGATAAGACTTTCTTTTTTAGGACCCTGTGATATTGACCTTTTATCTAGTGACCCCAAATTACAATATGTAACTAGACTTCAAACCGATGCTTCTCGGAAAGTTTTTTTGAAAAAATAGCTTGTGGCTTTGGAAAAGAAGCGTGGACAAGAATTTAAGTTTTCAATTCCCTGTGACCTTGACCTTTGAGCTATTCACCCCATAGTATAACATGCACAACTCGACTTCATACTGGTGTTTCTTGCAAAGTTAAATGAAAATCCAGCAAGGGTTTTGATTAAAAGCACGGAAAAGGTGTTACTGAATATCATAAACATACAGTCAAAGCTGTGAACAAAGGCCATCCAAGGGAAAGACAACAACTGGCCTTTGTTCAAAGTTCACCTTTGTTCGGAGGTGTATTTGCTCTAATAAATTTAATACAGGTTTTTCAAAGTCTAGCCTTTACTCACAACGGTGACCTTTAATCGGAGGTGGCCGTTAGCACAGGTTTGACTGTATTATTAAAAAAAAACATATATTAGCCAAAATGTTCAAAGTCCTGTAAGTCATACAAAAATCAATTAAACAAAAAAAAAAAAAACGATACGATATGCACAACTACACTTGGTACTAAAATGTCTACCAAGTTCCAGTAAAATCCATCCAGGCGTGTTGGGTAGAAGGAGTAGCGCTGACAAACGTTTGTAACAGATAGACTGATGGACGAACGTACAGATAGACAAACAGTTACAAATCAATATGTGGGAGTCATAAATACAATTTAAATTTGACTATTTTCAGTCACCTGTTGATTTATATAACCTTTAAAAACATTAAATTATATAAATGTTTACTTAATTATCTAAGTTTGCAATTTTTATAAAATATTGTAAAGAAAACCAGGTGCAGTAAAAAATATATGAAGGATATAGTTTAAATATTATAGGCTTTAGTCAGTTTAACCACGGTTAAAATTCCTATTGAATAAATGTGTTTGAGTGAAATAAATTAAGTATAAAGCATGCCTTTTACATGCAAACATAAATTAATGTTTATGTTTATACATGTAATATGATGTATGCAGGGACTCTTTCATAATTTGTTTTCGCATTTTCCTTAAATAGTTTTTGTTTTAAAGTTGTGACCCTTACCTGCAACAACTAAATCTCTAACGTATTCAGAATTATGGACAGAAGTCCCGTAACCGACTTGACTTTATGTGTGAAGCGGGCAGTTTCTAATGAAGGTTGGGAGTCTATTACTCTCAGTAATGATGGGTAGGTAATCTGCCCGCAAAGACGTATTTTTACATAATACCGTTGCATATTTGGTCTGAGCTGTTGTTGTTGAAATATCCGTTACAACCGATTCCGTTTATCAAATATACCTGTAGGAGGCTCCGTCTGTGTTGTTGTAAACCCAACTGTGGACCTTTCGGTTGTGGACATTTTGGTTGTAAAGGTAGGTAAAGGTGTCGTCTGCTGTGTTGTAAAATCCGTAACAATTGATTCGGTTGTACTAAAGATATCTGTAGAAAGCTCCGTCTGAGTAGGTTGCTCGTTAGTAAATGTGGACACTGCTGTTGTTGCAGTAGGTAAAGAGGTTGTCGTCTGCTTGGTTGTAACATTCGTTACAACTGATTCGGTTGTACTAAAGATATCCGTAGATAGATCCGTCGTCTGCTTTGTTGTAACTGTTGATTCAGTTTCATTTAATATACCTGTAGACGACTTCGCCTGAGTTGTTTGTTCATCAGAAAATCTCACAGTGGACACTTCGGTTGTTGTGTTTGGAGAAGTTGTCGTCTGGTTTGCCAATGTAACCGCCAGGCAGTTCATGACGAGTACATGACTGATAATCACATTCAATATAAGGTAAATTCCCATTTTAATTTAACAAAATCCTTGTTTTAAAATCACTTTAAGGAGAAGAAAGCAAATAGCATCTTTCTCCTTTCATATAATCCGAGCGATATTTCCCCAGATTTCAATCTATAAAGTCAAAAAGCTTCATATTCGCCTTAATTATACTTGATTTCAATAGATGCATTCTTAACAAATCAGGAAATCATTTGGCGGTGTCATTTACCAATATTAAAATAGTGTAAAAGGCGGACATCCGTATTTAATAACCGTTGTACACATTTTTATGGACTGAGACAGACAACTGATACGCTAGTATAACTCTAATAAAATCAATTTTAGTGTTTTCATGTAAACTATCATTAAAAAATGATGCATGACTTAACATGCGTTCTCCTCGGCTTTTACCGGTGTACTCCATGTAGATTATAGTGAAGACACAGGTCACTGGCAGTTGTTGATCTTATACTGTATCTTCTTTATTACTTTTACTTCATAAAAGTAAGTGGGTTTAAATAGATTCGACGAATGATAAATTACAAATTTCTCATATAATTTTATCACCTATCCGTGACCACGATGTGAAAAACAAAAATGTAGTGTATTGACAATTTGGGCCACACTCATCCGAAGGTATAGTAATATATCTCTATATGGGAAAAGACAAGGTTAACGGTTAATGAAATTGGCTATGTAAAATCATGAATTTGAAACACAGCAGATACAGATAGTTTTTCTATATACTGAAATAACCATATAGTACATGTTTGTAACATTTACAGGCCACATATATCTTTATAAATGCGATAAGTGAAATGTTGTAACTAAACTTGGTACACAGGTTTCTTATATAAGGAGGAAGGTGTGTACAAATAATGTAATATGCATTTGCAATCATTACGGCTAAGATCAAGATCACACTTAAAGGTCAGTGTTAGTGCCCTCTCCATTTATTTTACGCCTCTTGAAGGATTTGGTAACATAAGTCTTTACCTCATTGAGACACGGTACAAAGTCATACTAAGGGATTATTAATTTTTATGTCTACTACATCTTATTTTTACACCTCTTGAAAAGTTTTGATTGGCCCATGTCCCAACTGTGCTTGCTTAAGGTCCATGTCACACTTGGGGACTTACAGTTAGAAAAATATTATCTCTTATACCCCTTGAAAGATTTTCATGAAAACCTGGTCATATATAAGCTCCCAAGACGTCACCCGTAGGGTCAAAGGTCATCAAAATATATTTTCTTAACCCTTTGAATCATTTGTCAACTGTACATCTCATCGTAAAAATCGTACAGATCCCAATCATGTCTGTTCTAGGTCATCGTAACAATGCAGTGTCTCAATGTGCACATCTCTACTCGGATATACTAACAAAATTGTAATCCATATTACAGATTACTATGACCAAATCTGATGTGTCAGCTAAAACGAAAGTGACTTTGGGTATTCTTGCGCTTCAACTCGCAGAATATATAATTTAAAGGACATGTATCAGTCACTTGACCAGAACTTTCTTGCATTATGGTTAACATGCTGTTTTTTCGCAATTGTTTGTTTCCCTGTTTAAAGAAACCGTGTCAAGAATGTTTGAAAATAGTATATGTTACACTTGAAGATTGTGGTGAACGAAAAAATAGCTTTTGTCAGACGTTACCTTAAAACACGTATTTTGCACATTGTAACACAAACGCGGTCATCGTGGTACCTACCAAAATGGCACAATGGATTATTATTTGTCCAGCCCCCGACTTCACAATACACATTGTCATCTCCAATCATAGAGTAATTTGAAAATGGACATAGGTAGATAACTTGGTCTCCTTCAAGTATTCCTTCTGTGGGTATGACGAAAGGTGCATCGTGAAAGTAGTATAAGTAATAAGTCCATGTTAACCTATAACCATCGACATAAAACTCAGGTGGGTCTCCACAATCTGAAAGATAAAAAAAGTTCAATTGTGATATAAAATCAATCTAGCTATGAAAAAATATTATTTTATTATCCATCTTTAAATCTAACTCTTTATCAAATCTTATGATTATAGTTTCTTTCAAAATGCCCTTAGTGAAGTATGGCCAAATAACATGCTTGAAACGCATCGAATGTTTTGACAACATACAAATAGTTATTATTTCTATTTGCAAATAAACAATAAGACTTTCAAAGTGTTTAAGGTAAAAGTATTAAATACAAGAAGTACCTTTTAAAAATATAGTCGGCGCAATTTTTAGTAGATGAGAGCGATTGGTAGCTAGATTTTATTGTAAAAATTACTTCGCCAAATGATACAGGGCAGGAAAAAAGTGCACCTTGGCCAAGTCGCGAACCCGTCGCTTACAGAGATCTTAGACCGAATGCTCTCCCGACTGAGCTTACCGGCCACTTTACTATTTTTCTGCAATAGTAATTAAATATGTACCGTGGCATGTGCATCTGAAAAACAAACTTGGTCTTTGTTTTTCTTGTCAAATATGTTACTCGGATTAGTGACCGAGAAAGCATAAATGTTCTACACATTTATTTAACATTTGTATTAGGTCGTACCTTGAACGAGGATGGTGGACTATAAGTACATATAACAAACAAAAGTTTACATTAGTTTGGCGGTACCAAGATATTACATTGATACGTTCTAAAATTAGTAACCCATTCAAGAAAGACTGCAACGTACGATTATTTTATTGACAATTCTCATTCGTTATTATCCCATCAGAAGGTGCCTTACATTGTACATTTCTCATATCAAAAAATGTAATACATTCTTCTTGTCATTTCATTGGCAGTTGTAAAACCCCCAACTTCCAGTCAAAAACGTGCTTAATACGGCTGCGACGAATAACATTCTAATTGAATAAAACTGTCAGTCACATAATGGGAAATAATGTCTATGAATGCATTTGTTATTTTTCACTAAGTCGTAGAATGTAAGTTTCGTAGAATTGATCTAGGATTTAAGATTCTTATACAATGTAATTATATTCACCAACATGCAGAAATCTTCATAACGATTAATAGTTACAAAAATATTTTTATCAGGCACTCAGGTGTCTACCATTTCAATTTAAGCTTTGTAAATTGGGTGATATTTGCTATGAGTTAATTTTTGTTTTTCCGCGAATTTCCCACTTGCCTTATTTAAAAATCTTGCTAAAGATTCATTTCACATAGATATAATATTAGAGAACTCTTCTATCGCGAATATAAAATTTGCGAATAAGTCTGTCTGCACAAAAAAACACGGGAAAATTTCCCAATTTACAGTAAACCATTGATAAATCATGAACTAATTATTAATTGATTTTTATAATTCCATTGCCAAATGTAAATTGATGAAGTAAGAATGACAACGAGACTCGTAGTGAACAGAAGAAAACTGTATAATACTTACTGTAAAGACAGTCAGCACCACGAGCAGTGTAATTTTCTGAACACTCACAGTCATAGATTGAAGTGTTACAAATCTGTGTGCCATTTGATGTACAATCATCATCCGTCAGGCAACCTTCAACAGCAAGTTGTTTCACAAGTCAGTTACTCATCGCGACATAAAACATATAACAATACTTTTAATTGTAGGGTTGTTTACCAGGGCTTAAATGCCCTTTCCGACAGCAATTCAGTTATGCACAGACAGGCACATGTAATTTATTACCTTCAAAGAACCCTGTACTGCACTCACCGTAAGAAACTGCCACATTTCCTAACAGAAAACCCCGTGAATTTCAATCACTGGAAGCTTTATTTATTTCAAGTCAGCGAAATTAATCATTCGACCACTGATGCGACAATAGTTAATACGATAATTGAGTGAATACAAACTTTAAGACATATTACTGTTCAAAATGACAATATTGAAGTGCCGTAAAGTCAAACGTTTCAAACAAAATGGATGATTTGAAACATATTTAGAATAACTAATACCAAGTTGTTTTAGTAATAAGAAGATAAAAACGAGTACCCTACGAATACCTTAAGATGATTAACAGTTCTTGACTAGGGTTTAAAAAAACACGTTTTTACTCAATAAATAGAAATACAGATGTTATGCATGTTCATATATTTTAATTTTATGAAAACATCATTTATTATATGGAATTGTCGAACTTGTTTTAATACTTTACAAAACTCACAGACTTACCAAATTCACAAGACGGAGCTGATCCCCAGCCAGATCGAGTACATGTGACTTCTTGGTTTCCTATCAGTTTAAAGCCTGCTTCGCATCGGTATGTTGCTACGTCACCATGCAATGTTCCATTATCCGTTGACACGCTTCCGTTTGTTGGTGTCTGGGGACTTCCACAGTCTAGAAACAAAGTCATGTACAGTTGTGTTAAAACAAAACATATGTCCAAAATATAAATGTTTTTCTAAAAGAAACACACCTTATCTCTTACGATTTGTTTTTCACGGATTTCACTACATTCTAAAAGAATGATTCCATCAAGAGATTTGGCATATTGTGAAAAAATACATGCGCTAATGGTGCAAAAGTTACTAAACAGAGAAAACATTAACCTTATGCAATGTCAACACATTAGTACATGTAATCTCATGTCGTTTTGTGAAAGTAGTTTCCTGTAAGTTCGGGGTGTGTCGTGTGTCTTGACGCATATATATTTTTAACGCAGGTTTACTTTCGTATTGGAGATATTTTACAGACACACTGCTTAACATACCAGAACGACAGCATACAGAGAAAGATGATGAGACTCATTTAACGGAAAAACGTTAGTAAAAAAACATTTCAAATTTTGGCAACTAAATTACAGACAATTGTTTTTTAATTGCGAGCGAAGCTTTTTTATTGGATACATTCAGAACAAGAAAACGTTATTTTTCTGTCTATTTTTGCACAACATAAACGCAAAGTAATTCAGAATAAAAGATAATGTAGGCAATGTTAATAGCTTTATTTTGATGTCAATTTTATTATTTTACGTCAACAAATGATCTCAGTACAGTAAGTGTAAAACTTAGAAAGAAGAATTACTTGAAACTTCATACAGTGTTAGAGCACAACGAGAGGAAGTGCAGTGTACAAGAACCATAACTTTATTATGCCTATTTTTAGCTCGACTTTTCTATGAAAAGGGGAGCTATCCTACTCGCCCCGGCGTCGGCGTCGGCGTCACACCTTGGTTAAGTTTTTCGTACCACCCCACTTTATTTCAGAAGTATTAGAGGTATGGCTTTTAAACTTACCATACTTGTTTACCATCATAACCTCCATCTACAGACAAGAGTACATAACTCTGTCAAGGTTTTTGACAGAATTATGGCCCTTTTTTAGCTCGACTTTTCTATGAAAGGGGGCTATCCTATCGCCCCGGCGTCGGCGTCGGTGTCGGCGTCGGCGTCGGCGTTGGCGTCACACCTTGGTTAAGTTTTTCGTACCACCCCACTTTATTTCAAAAGTATTACAGGTATGGCTTTGAAACTTACCATACTTGTTTACCATCATAACCTCCATCTACAGACAAGAGTACATAACTCTGTCAAGGTTTTTGACAGAATTATGGCCCTTTTTTTACTTAGAAAGTGTATTGAGCTTGGTTAGTTTTTCGTACCACCTCACTTTTATTTCAAAACCATTGGAGGTATTGCTTTGAAACTAACCATACTTGTTTACCATCACGACCTTCATCAACAGACAAGAGGACATAACTCTGTCAAGGTTTTTGACAGAATTATGCCCCATTTTTACTTAGAAAATACATTGAACATGGGTAAAATCCACTTATTGCCTTAACCCTTTGAGATATTGCTTTGAAACTTTTAATGCTATTTCACATCATTACCCCCATCTGTACGCAAGAGAAGGTAACTCTGTCAGGGATTTGTTTTAAAAATTAAGGCCTCTTATCGACTTAGAATCTTGGTTAAGTTTTTCGTACCAGTCCACTTTTTGACTGAACTGTTTGAGATATTAATTTGAAAGTTGGAATACTTGTTTACCATCATGATTTCCAAACATGGGCAGGAGAAGGTAATTCTGTCAAGGATTTTATTTGAATTATGGCCCTTTTTGACTTAGAAACTCAGTTAAAATTTTCATTCTTGTCCACTTGCTAACTTAACCATTTGAGATATTACTTTGAAAGTTGGAGTACTGATGTACCATCGTACCTATCTGTAAGCAAGAGAAGATAACTCTGTGAAAAATTTTCTTGATTTGTACTTAGAAATTCCTAGTTAAAGTCTTGTGTGCCCTTAACTGTCAAAGTTTTGTTTTATTGGCAAGCACTAAAAAAGTCGAGCACGCTGTCCTACTGACAACTCTTGTTTTATTACCCCCTCCCTTTGTTTCTTGTCCGGAGCATTACTTATTAAGTGCCGAAGAACCCTAACTCTTTATTGCCGTACTTGTGAATCATCTGCCTTTCTTTCTGTATAGTTTCTGTCAGATCACCTTACTTCAATGACCAATGATTTTAATACTTTAAAAACTTGGAATATGGGTAATTGTGGCAATGAATAGTAGTGCAATGCACAAAACTGTTTTCAAGCATCACCATCTCGTGGTCATTCGTCACCTATGAGTGACAGCTCATGTTGTTTTATAAGCATCACCTTAATGCTTGTAATGTATACATATTCTAAGACAAAAAAACCGTTTTTTACTGACAAGCTCTTGTTATACCCTTTGTCATGTATGAACTTTTTCTCATACAATGGATTTTTTTCATAAACTGGCAAGCTAGAGCTACGATTCTTAAAAATATTACTTTCTTTCATTTCCTTTATCACCGCATGATATAGTCATTTCTTTTCATTTCCTTTTTCACAGCGTACAATGTAGTTTATTTTATTTCCTTTATCACCGCATGAAGAATCATTTCTTTCGTTTCCTTTATCACCGCGTGTAGACTTATAAAAGTATGTTGAACTTGAGAGTCTTCAAGTCTCTTCAAATCTTTTGTCTTTTTAGAAAGTATCTCTATCAAAAATTTGTCTCAATCAAAGCTCATCTCAACAGACTTATCAAATGAGATTCTTGGTTACCTAATCCAATGAGAAACACATCAGTGGTTTAACAGTAAAGCCTTCTGGGCAAGTAATTTATGTTCAAGTAGCACGGACCTCAAGAAGACAAATGAGCCTTGAAAAATCTGACCAAATGTTGAAGTAGGGAAAAAAACTGATTTTACAATTCTCAGTTGAAGTTTTGGGTAGCACATTTCATTTCAGAGATCAGCACGCATGGCATATTTTTATAATTTATATAGTGTACAGGAATTATTTGTAATAAATTATTTTGTATAGTTTCTTTCAATAAAACGGTGTTTTAAAATATAGAAAAAGGGAATTCAAAACACCGGCAAAACAGATTTCAAGATAATACAAAGACAACTGTAAGTCTCATATATGGGAAGACAATATATTTTGGGACTGCACAACAAAATATTTTAACTGCCTTTCAGTATGTCCAACCAATTTGCTTTTTGTATCAGTCAAATACAATGCATTCACTCCCAACGATTGAAGTTTCTTTTCCTGTGACTTCATTAATAAAGCTAGCGGTGACACAACAATGCAACATACTGATGGCAAACTACAACTGTCGATCCGTTGTAAGCTTTCGAAAATTAAAGACTTTCCGCTTCATGTTGGAGCACAGAAAAATACATCATTCCTCTACAACTTTTTTCAGATTTCTTATTTCATTTTTTGTAAATCATATTCAATGGTTTCCTCCATAATATTCAACTCAAATTTATAATTTGCTTAATGATTGCATTTATGATAAATATTGCTACATAAAACCTACTCATGTACTAACTATCAGGGTATAGATGTATTGTTCAGTTTCACTTTTATTTAGATACATCTAATTACATGCCAGGTGGTACAGAGATTCCTGTTGTATGACCAGATGAAAGGGTTCCCCTCAGTATTATCTGACACATGCTAAATGGCTACAGAAGTCAATCTAGGGTCACATTATATCATGTTCACTTCTCAAATGATTCCTTATTTCATGGCAATTATAGAACCAGGCACAATCCTGCTCGGTTCCAATCGCATTTGTCCAGTCGTTAGAGTCAAGGGAAGGAGAAATTGTGAAGATTTTATAAAAATGCCCAGAAAAGAGAGGAGATAATGACTCTAACGACTGATGCCAGTCTATACCTCGTGTAATGTCGTTTCTTTTATTTCCTTTATCACCACGTGCAATGTCGTTTCTTGTATTTCGATTATCGCCGCGTGCAATGTCATTTCTTAAATTTTCTTTCATTTCCTTAATTACAGCGTACAATTGTTTCTTTTATTTCCTTTATCACCGAATAATAAAAATCTTCCTTTCGTTTCCTTTATCACCGCGTGCAATGTCGTTTCTTTTATTTCCTTTATCACCGAATAATAAAAATCTTCCTTTCGTTTCCTTTATCACCGCGTGCAATGTCGTTTCTTTTATTTCCTTTATCATCGCATAAAAAAATATTTCTTTCGTTTCCTTTATCACCGCGTGCAATGCCGTTTCTTTTATTTCCTTTATCACCGCGTGCAATGTCGTTTCTTGTATTTCCTTTATCACTGCGTGTAATGTCATTTCTTTCACTTCCTTTGTTAAGTAATTATAGATAGCTTTGGAGACTTTTTTGATGATCACAGTCTTATAGATTAAGAGAGTCAACAAAATGTTGTTTGCTATTTACTGATAAAAGTTTTGTTTTATTGGCAAGTACTGAGTATAGTCGAGCATGCGGTCTTTATCACCGCTTGCAACATATATTATTTCACTTTCTATATTAACGCATGCAATGTCAAGTAAATGACTAGAACATTTCTGGAATTATGTTCCTCATATTAAGAGTTTCACTATATAATGAATAACGTATAATTCATTTATGAGATAATATGCATTCAGTCTTGAAAAAATACCCCAACCTTATGCTGACTAAACAACCTTCATAGAATGTGCACTTATACATTTGTATTATAATTGACTACGGTGCTGATAAACTTACCATTAAAGTTGCAGTCTGCATCTTCCCAACCTGTGTCTAAACATGTGATGTTCTCTGTGTAACCATTGTCACAAGATACTGTTGCTGTTGCCCCTTCCGTCGTGTTAAATGGATCATCCAGAGTTATAGTACCATTAGAAATATCTGGTACCGTTGAGCAATCTTGTAAATGCAATGTTATAGGTAAACGTACTGATCATAGATACAAAGATACATGAAAGAGTTAATAAAGTTAAACAATCATCTCCTTTAATGAAGATAAGGTAGACCCCTTTGAAGAACACTTGTTTGTTGGGATTGAATAGAAATAACTTTGTTCAATCCCGTCGCACTGCTCCCGTCACACCACATATATCATATCTTTATTAATGAAGTGAAATGATTTAACCTTACTTGGTACACAGGTTCATTATATAAGGAGGAAGGTGTGTAATGCATTTGTAATTATTACGTCTAAGATCAAGGTCACACTTAAAGGTCAATTTGAATACTTATACCATATCTTCTACGCCTACTTTGGGATTTAGTAAAATAAGACTTTACCTCATAGAGACAAGGTGCAAAGTCACACTAATGGATCTTTGATTTTTATGTCTACTGCATCTTATTTTACACCTCTTGAAGAGTTTTTATTGACCCATGTCCAAACTGTGCATGCTTAAGGTCCATGTCACACTTGGGGACCTACGGTCTCACATTTTCTGACCATACATTTGAGTAGAAGCTATCAATTATCTCATTTATGATATTCACATTTATTTGAGACTTATTCACAAAATAATTCCGTAGCCCTTATTGCGTCATTATGTCTTTAATCTCACTTGACCAATTATTTGAACAAATACTTGTCTTGTTAATCTTTGGTTATCAAATTTAAGTAGTATGTTCCAGAACCGAAACAATAATGACCATCGTCTATACGTGTGCGGACTCCCGTACCATCTGCAATAGCAAAGATTGGTGCAGAGCGATGAACTCCCAAGAAAGTATATTATAGCTCGATTTTGCACACTTTTTATACTTTGATAAACTTGTATAACATTTGAAAATTTGCCAGATTGGAAGAGAGATAGTAATACATGATGGACATATAAAGTTGTATTTCTTTACTTGACATATATCAAAACTTTATATGAAACAAACAAAATAAATTTCTATGGACGTTTTCTTTTCAGTTATCCGAAATAATGATTATCCATGGGTTGTATTTTACCACTGAAATAGCGATATATGATTGAAGAAAGTATGTATATAAAAAATTCCCTGCATACATTTGTTAAACAAGTCTCATTATTTGTGATTAATTCAATCAGGAGTAATTTAACGTTATTGTTTGATACACGTTACGACATTAATGAGATTTCAAAAAGTTCTTATAGTAGTTGTATATAAAACTTGACCCAAATTTCTACTGGAGTGCAAATCTTCTAGATGAAAAATGGTCATAACTTGCAAATACATTCAATCCAGAGTTAACAACCTGTATATTATAGTAGCTGTGTTGACTGGGAAGCCTTCTGTGAAGTTTCAATCCAATACATTGTATGGTTATTTAGATATGGTTTTAATGATTAACTTTTCCAAAAGAGTGAAGTGGACGCAGGACACGGACAGGGGCGACGACAACGGACAAAGAGATCCCCATGTGTCCGATCTGGCGACACAAAACACATGTACTGGCATTTTATTTTAAACTAAGCATTACTCGGTTTATGGCATTGTTTAGTTTGTAAATTCCCTGAATTCTACCTCTTTACTGAAACATATCCGAGTATATCATACAGTCCTCATATTATCTTTTTGATTAAGAAAAACATTACGCTAAACGAAATGTCAGAAATTTAAAGAATGATCAATCTTAGTTACCATAGTAACACATTTTGAAGTTAATTACTACACATCATTCCTTGAGAAAAATGAATCAGCAGCATTAAGAAGACGTAATGTGTACAAACACGAATAGTTACATTATGTGCTATGTGTAAAGATTTTTGCACTTTTAACAACCATCTTTACAAATCTTTAGATGTATCTTAAACATGCTAATCATGGCATCAGAACATCATTAAGTTTAAACAATGGTAACACACATTTAGTGTCAAACAAGCTATAAATGAAAGGGTATTGAGTGCTGAATACATATAGCATAAAAGATTTTCCTCCAAAAAAAACGCTGCAATGTTTTACACATACGAGAATGTTATAACGGTTGTTACAAATGTATGCTACCTATGATGGTTGCTATGGCAACATATTTGATAAAATAAGTATAAGTAAACTTGTGAGAAAGTTTTGAAAAATTAAAAAATTGTGTTGTTGGATAATTTTTTATTATCAAAGATAACTTTTGTGTATTGTCGCTTAGATTACACTTTGTACAAATTAGAATGTGTGTCATTGACTATGGTTGCTAGGGCAACGTGATATCCAATTGTTATGACACTGTCGGACTATAATGAAAATATAAAGATATATTAACAAGGAGCATTTTGGTACAATTTTAATCTTTAAGGTAATAAAAAATGTCGTGAAAATTACACTGAAATTTGGTTTCTCGTGACCTTTGACCTCTGGGTCAGATTGAGCCTTGACCAATTCTCAAATAACAACAAGTAAAATTGTGCCTAATTATTTAATGTTATAAATAAGTAAGTTTTACATGTTAACTGTCATTAAAACTTGTTTTATATACATTTAATTCACATGACCCCCTTGTTTTCAAGTTCAGCAGCTGTTGCCATGGTAGCATTGTTCAAAGCTATTTTTAGACAACATTGGTCAGGCAAAGACCCTTAACAAATCACTTTTCAGAGTCCCCATAAAATTTCCTACCAGGAACAGTATTAGTTTATTTAGCGCTTTCCGTTGCAATCAAACCCTACCAGCCCAT